>WAAF01005830.1:428337-562967 GCA_013400475.1 Tricholaema leucomelas
AGAAGGGGAAGAAAGCAAGAAAGAGCACAGTAGAGAAAGGGAGAAAAAGAAAACAGGGAGGAAATGTAAAAGAATGAGAGAGCACTAGAAGGAAAGAGAAAGGAGGCAAGGGAAGGAGGAATGGAAAGGGGAAGAGAAGACAAGACTAAGAGAGGATGAGGACACTCTATGAATACAAAGCACATAGCATTGCCTACAGCTTGAGTCCAGAATCACTGAAAAGACTGGCCTGCTAGTGCTTAGCAAGAAAACACAACAAAAATGCAACATCAGAGTGCATGAGAGGGCTGGGCTGAGCTGATCTCTATGAAGAAATTAAAAACAATCCATAGCACTAATGGTATCAAATGTACCTAAAATCTGCCTTAGTAGCTAAAGTACTATTTTTAGAATATATCTAAATTACTTGAAAAATTAAGGGTGTTTGAAAATCACTAGGAATTCATTCTTGGGCATCCCATTCTTAACTGTAAGCACTTCTTCATTCATGTTTAACATCTATCTGATGAGCCAAAATTTCATTTCCAGAAGTAATACAGGTAACTCATAGTGTAAATCTTATTGGATGTCAGACATGACTTTTAACAGCATTAAAACAAGTTAGGTATTGAAGTACTGAGCAATGCTATGCATGAGTTAGAAATAGCAAGAATAAGAAGTCTAGGTCTTCAGCATCTATATCTTATCCTCTGTAACCGATAAAGTATTTACCCCAAGGAGATTTGAGTTCCAGAGCTGGAAAGTGTTCTTGGGGGAACAAAGGCAGAACTTTATTACAAGCACACACACACAAAAGCTAATACTAGAAGTTAGTCTAGTGCCAAAAGCACAGGGCTATGAGAGACTTTTGAATTGCTCTTCAAAAACAGATTCCAGTTACATGCATACATATGTGCATAACTAAAAGAATACAGTAAATAGAGATACCCTGGAATACTTTTAAAGAATACAGCAAGCAGGTTCTGAACAGTGATTTTCACCCATCCCACATGACCTAAAACAGGGACCAATGAAATTTGGGCCAAAATTGATCTTAATGTGGCACTGCCCCTTAACACCAGTGCAGAGGTTGTACTACTTCTAAGATCACACTCCTGAACCACTGCAGAGGAAGAAGAGAATAGAATAGAATAGAATAGAATAGAATAGAATAGAATAGAATAGAATCAATCAGGTTGGAAGAGACCAAGATCATCCAGTCCAACCTATCACCCAGCCCTATCCAGTCAACTAGACCATGGCACTAAGAGCCTCATCCAGTCTTTTCTTGAACACCTCCAGGGACGGTGACTTCACCACTCAGTTGCAACAATCACACTGCAAGACTTCTAAGTCTGCAAGAGAGGGCTGTAGACAGTACAGAAGGCTATGAAATATATACCTTTGCTTTTCCACATTAAACAAACCTGTATAGATCCAAAGGGGATGGTTAGTGCCAGCACTGCCACTATTCTTTACTCATGCTAGATACAGGCAGTCTTATATCCAGAGAGATGACTTCAAAGTCTGCAGGGCCACACTGTGCTAAGCACTCTTGGCCTTGCCAAAATGGGGCATAGTTGTAAGTGAAGTAAGGCCCATACTACTCAACCCCACAGCTAGAGAGGAGCAGGCTCGTGGGCCACAGAACTTTTGCACTGTGCTTTGGGAGTACAGGATGAAGCATTACCAGTCCAGATGTCTTTAGTATCATTTTCTATGATGTTTTGGTACTGTTGCATATATATATATATATATATATGTATGTGTGTGTGTGTGTGTATAAAGTGTGTAAAATTTATATATACATAAGTATTCTTTCAAATTCTTATATTTGAAACCTAAACATACATAAAGCCTCTCATTACATCCACGTCCCAGATGAAAATAGGTCCTCACCAGGCCACCTTTCCACAAGTGTACTCAGTGCACATACAAAACCCACACACATTGCTCAATATAAGGAAATGCATACCCCTGTGCAGGCAGACATGCAAAGATTTTTCATGACTGCCTGCCAACACTTCCCAGTGCACACTCATATGCATTGGACTTTATTTTATACCCACACACTCACACGCATGCCCATTTTCAGATGCATCATATGCACGTCCACATTAAAAACATACAAATGCAAATGACCACACACAAAGTATGTGCAAACACAAGCACAGAGGCTGACATCTGTAAGAACCTATGTACATGCACACATATGCACACAGGAGTCACACGTACCTGCACAAAAACAGACACATGCACATACGACAACCATGTGCATGCACACACATATCTGCACTCCCATGCACGAATGTGTTGCATGTGCTAACACACACACAGATGGCACATGTGCACTCACGTTCAACGTGACAGCACACGCATGCACACATACTCCCACACATCTGTACGTGTGTGCAGTCACTGGCACGAACACACACCCCAAACGCACCCCTACCAAAACGCTCGGCGCGGACACTAGTGGGGCCCCACAATGCTACTTGCACCGTCGGGATCGTGGCATGTGCACATGCATGTACACGCACACGGCCCCATACACACTCGCACACGGCCCCATACACACTCACCCACGGAAAGAACTCCTCCGCACACCCACACACATGCATGCCCCTGCACGGCAGGCGTTGCCTGCCCGCACCCTCCGCACGCTACCCGCCAGGGAAGCAACCGCCGCCCCGCGCACCTTGCGCGGCAGTTGCGACAGACAGAGGCAGGAAGGCTAAAGCGCGGGTGCTGAGCCAAAAAAGATAAGGCGGGTGACGGCTCCCGCAGTCCCCTTTCCCCCGCATCCGGGGCTCCCGTCGCGGAGCACCACTCAGCACCTCTCAGCCCCGCGCAACGGTGCGGTCCTAGCGGCTCGGTAGCGTGGCCGCTAGGTGGCGGCAGCGCTCTTTCTGGCGGAGCCGCAGCTGCACCGCCCCCTCCCGGCCCGGCCCGGCTCGGCCCGGCCTGGCCCGCCGGGAGCAGCCGCCCCGCCCGCGCCGCCGGCTGCGCGGATACTGCGCTGCGCGATGCGCTGCGCGGAACTGTCTTCCGTGCTTCCTCGGGACAAAGAGCCGCCGCAGCTGCGGACACGGTTGTGGCCACGTTCTGGAGGAGCGGGGCTGTGCCCGCCGCGCTCCTGCCTGCCGCTTCCCTGCGCCCGCGGAGACCGGCCTGTAATTAGCCATTAGCCTCCAAATCCCCTCGGAGACGCTTATGCCGCCGTGCGACATGTGTGCCCGAAGGCGCGCGTGTGAGTGTGCCGGTGGTGGCAACGGCAGCCCCTGAGCATCGCACGTGAATTCCCAATACCAAGGGACTGATTGTTTTTGCGGGTGGCGGAGGATGGGTGATCCCCGCCGTATTCGCTGCCCGAGGCTGCTCTGGGAGGCTGTGGAGACCTCGCCACTGTATTATTTCTCGAGCCATTTTCCTAGGCAGAATTGATCCCTGTTGGGGGAACGGGGGCGGGGGGGAGAATCTCAATTGCAAATACTGTTTGGAGTTTATTAGAGAGAGTGTCTGAGCTTTAAGATGCTCTGTCGTGTCTCCTGGTGGATGCTGTAACGAAACAGGATTGTGCTGGGTTTCAGTTGTGCAGGGACTTGGGGTAGCTGGGGGGTGGGGGGAAGGAAAAGACACGATCGAGAGTAGCTGAGACTTTGTGCCCCCGTTGGAGAGATGGTTGAGTCCTCGTCAAGGTTGCTGTGGTATCCCAGAAACACCATTCACTCCGAGCTGTGACCGCACACCATCAACAGCAACAACTCCGCTGCGCCTGGCCAAGGAATAGGAATTGGGAGCTCTCAAGAATAATATGAAAGGGTTCTGCAGAGGGGAAATCCGTGCAAAGGAATCGAAATTAGCAGACTTTTGGGAAAGGGAATGTACTAAATGTGGCCGGCTGGACTTCATCCTGGTGAAGAAAATGGAGATTAAAAGTGGATTTACATTTTGGAACCTCGTCTTTTTATTGATGGTTTCGTGTGTGAAAGGTAGGGTAGTATTCGAGGGGATATATTTTTAGGGGTCCGTATGCTTTTTGGTCAGGGCGTTGCAAGCTCTCACCTTATACCAAGATGTATTTAAAATACATATTTATCTCTTATTTTATATTTTACCTTGAGTACTTTACAATGGAAAGATATAAATGATCGCTGAAGCGGGGAGGAAAGAAGGAGTTGATTCAGAGCTGCCTTCGGAAATGGGAAATGTATTTGCTTGCCAGGCTTGGCGTTCAATGCAGTGACTGAGCTGGGGCTCAATAAATATTCTTGCAGTATGCTCAAACGGAGACGTGAGTTGGTTCATATAGCTTCTAACTAGGATATATTCAAGCAAATCCCACTGGGTGACTTTTTTTTTTAAGGTGATGATGAGGGTAGTGTATGTGTGTGGGATTACCTGCATTTCTGGTTTTCGGTCGAGCAACGGGCGTTTTGCGGGAATGCCTGTATCGATGCACTTATTAGTTTAACCCGTTGCGTGGGGAAAGTTACAGAGGAGCCCAGCGTGCGTGTAGCCGTCTCACAGCCCGAGATGCTTCACACTCCGCTGTTTGTATGCATGCAGGGATCCCTGCCTTTCGAAGGGTACCTGAGCAATTCAGCCTTGAAGGCACGGTCCGCAGCTGGGTGCAAAGATCGACACCTTTTCTCTGCCTTCCTCTGCTCCCTTTTCCCTGATGTATAATAGAGGTTTGGGGGGGTGTGGGGGGTAGTGGGGAGCAGGCATGTCTCTTTCGCTTTCCTCCTGCTGAAGGGAGAGCAAAAAGGAAACCTCTGGGTAGCGGCATAAATATCTCCGCTAAGTCTGTGCTTGCAGACACTTAAGGGAAATGCTGCACACGGAAAGAAGAAATACGTGGCTTCGGTATTGTGCACCATCAAAATTACGCAGGCATCGCTAAACGTTGAAGTGCCGATCCCATCACGCGTGCCTTCAGTAAAAGGATCTATTCTGCAACTCCCCACAGTGCTGCCTGCCCGAAATAATCTCCCCTTGTTTGTGGCCAGTGATTAATAACTGATTAATCACCCTTTTATCCCTGTTCTCATCCTCATCCCTCCTCCCCGCCACACTGGTACACTCCCAGAATATTTAGTAGACATTATCGATCGTCTCTGAGTTTTTAGACTTGCTTATCGCCTACAGAGGTTGCCTGCACGGATGTGAAGGGAGGTGTGTTGGGGGGGGGAATAGGGGGAGAGGGCGGCATTCAAAGGCGTGCCTTCCCAAGCTGGCTTTCCTTGGATGAAACAGTTTATTGTAGAGCTTTGCAGCTGCTTGTCCGCCCATTTGCATCTCGTGAAAAAGATAATTCGTGTGCATTGGGAGGGTAGGGGATAGATGGGGGGGGGGGAAAGGGGGGGCGGTGTCGAGGGCTTTTACCTCATCCCACGTTATCCTGACACAGAGGATCCGAGGGTAAGGGGCTTGCCTGTGATGTTGATGCACATTTTAATTACGGACAGCTTCTCTCAGTTCGCGTCTGTCAAAGCGGGCTGCTCCCTGCGCTTTGCCCCGTTCTGGAGAAGGTCTGCTACTAATACCAGTCCGCGGCTTTGGGGGCATTTCTTTTCCGTTTCAGCTCCCTGTCATTAACACATAATCTTGTGCCGGGTGCGATCATTTGCAAGTCATGGGCTCGCTGCCCGCTCCGCGGCGCACAACGGGCGCGGTAGGGAGGCGCTGGGGCTAGTGGGTGGCTCCGGAGCCGCTGCCGAAGGCAGCTGCTTTGTGAGCACTAAGTCGCGGGGCGGCAGCATCCCACAGAACGAAAGAGTCGGGCGGTTCGCCCCGCGTCGCGATGGCCGCGGGAGCAGCGCAAGTTTCCACAGCACCTGTTGAGAAAGTCGCGCTTCGCTTGCTTTTGTGCGAGGGGGCAAGGGGAAGGGTTGGGAAGGAAAAAAACATTGGATACTGCGGGCAAAAGCTGGGATTAAACACTTAAAACAGCGTAAAGAAAAGGGGGTAGAGGTGGGGGGAAAGGCTTTTGCAAAGCTGACCCTTTCTCTGGCAGCTTTCATAGCATTCCCTCAGCCCGAGGAGTCCTCCAACAACTGCAAATCCAGTAGGTCAGATTTTTAACATCTGCTGTACAGAGCAGGCTGAGCTTCACTGCAGTACTGCATCTAACCTGGGCATTTACATTGATTTAGTCCTCTCTCCACTCTCATGAATGAACACATTTTACTTTGATCTAAATTTCCATTGTGTCAGCCCAGCTTTTGCTCACACAAACCTTGACAGAGGTAGGCAGTGAATGAATACCTGACCATTTAAAACATTCCAGATGTTGGAAGCAAGGTCACTCCCCAGATCCTACATCAGCTCTACCAGGCCTTTTCACCACACCTCTGCAAGCTCTAGCCCATGCCTTTCCTTGCTTAATCACCTCTACTGAACAGTCTAGCACCACATCTTAACAACAAAACTGTTGCTGAGGTTCCTGTTATCCAGCCTCTTCCCAGTTTTACTTAGCATCTGCCTCTCAGACTCTTGTCAGCATCCTATCACCATTTCTCCAGTCTTGGTCCACACCTATTTCTCTGTTATACATGTCAAGCTATCTCAGAATGCTTATGTAGCTGTGTTCATACCTGATTAGTTACGTGTTCTTTGTAAAGCTTGATATAGAAAAAAAAACTCGTATATTCATTTATCTATCAAATTGTGTCTCGTTGGAACCTTGCTACAATACTTGGGAGGGTTTAGAAAAGGAAGAAGAAAGAAGGAGAAAATGAGAGGAAGGAAATTGTCAGAGCTGCTGAAGAAAGGGTAACAGAAGGAGGAATTGTATGTTCTTCAATGAAGATCTTTTTAACTGCTTACATAGTATCAAATTACAGTATGGAACATCTCCAACAAAATCTTCCTTGGATACGCATGGAGTGGGGGAAAAAAAACCACACCAAAAAAAACCCCAAACCAAAACCAACCAACAAACAAACAAAAAAAGGCACAATTGAAAAGTGAGGAAGGGAGGAGCCTAAGTGAGCTTTGCTTCCTGGGATTTAGGAGCAAAATCTTGAACCCCCTTTGGTTTGGCACCTCCCTCCACCAAAAAAAAAAAAAATAAAAACAACACCCACCCCCCCCCAAACCCCCAAAACCCCAGCACCCAAAGCTTGTTATCTGTTTGTGGAAGCAAACCAGAGAGGAAATCGGGCAAGACAGGCAGAGACCGCAAGACCCCTCCATCTCTTCTGTTTAGCTGATGCTCCAAGACCGAGAGTAGAGAGCACCAAGGTCTCCTCTTTGTCTGCCAGCCTAAAATGAAGCTTTGCCTCTGCTGTTGTTCCTCTGTTCCCCTGTTGCAGTTGTGACAAGCAAAACAAGAGCATCTTTCAAAAGGAGATGAAGCACTGAGATTGTAAATGGCTCACTGACAGAAGAGAAGAAAACGGAAAGTATTTCCATTTCCCATGATGAGTACCTAGCATGTGGGAATATTTAGCAGGGATGAAGCATGCCCAGCTTCTTTCAGCTACCTCTGCAATCTCCCTTCTCTTCCATTCCCACCTCAATCCCGTTCCCTTCAGGTTCTGCCAGCCCCTCCCCACCGCATCCTTCCCAGTCACTTGATTTATGGGGTTACGGGTAAATGGCATTCCTCGGTGGGCATGAGTGGGCGCAGGGGAAGTGTTCGCTCTGTCTCCGAAGTGGAAACGGTCGGACGGGTAACAGCAGGTTTTCTCATTTGCAGCTGCTCGCTGTCGCTGCTGCCTGTGTGTTTGTGCGTGTGGAGTTGTGTGCATGTGCTTGTGCGTAGTGTCGCGTATGTGTGTTTGTGCGCGTATACGCTCGCAGGGCTGCGGACAGACTCCGACTACAGAAGGGACAATGTCGTCCTTTCCGTCTCCGCACATGCTCAGCTCCTCTGCGGTGCCTCTTTCTCGCAAGCTCATGCATATCACACAGGGTTTCTGTTCCGTGGACTGTGCACAGCACCTGAGTAATATGTTCAAGCTGCAGTTCCGCGGGGTTGCAGACAAAGTTCCGCTCTCTCTCCCGCGCCCTTCTTGAGTACAAGGCTAAACGCGGCTCGCCTTAGAGCACGGCTCCCCCCCGCCTTCTTCTTCCGCGGGGTAGAAATAAAGACCTGCACAATCTCTATCTCAGCAGCAGCAGGAGGAACCGCTTCTCCCTTGCCTGCCTGGTGGTGACTTTAGAGATCCACAGAGGGCACAGACGAACGCCTTTCCTCTGCGAGAGGTAACGGTCGCCAGGCGGAGCCGGCACGGAGCGGCGGAGCCGGCACGGAGCGGCGCATGCCGCCAGACTCCACCCGCGCCGGCACCGGCCTCGGGACCGGCACTGGGAGCCGCAGCCGTCCTGGATGGCCGGAACTCCAGGGAGCCCGTAATATATTCTTCCATCGTCTGGCTTTGCTTTCTTTAGCTCGGTGGACTCCTGAAGTCTTTTGTTTGCAAGCGTGAAGCAGCATTAGGGTGGTTGGTTAGTTCGTGTAACGTGCAGAAATAGTCCCTCACTCCCTGCGCGCAGTAAACGCACTTCAGCGGGAGCGAGATGATGCACCAGGTAACCACACAGGCTGAAGATGGTCTCAGGTTGTATCTTCAACTCCATTATCAACCTCTTGACTTGCAAGCATCGGTCCACGAGATGTAGAGAATTTCATGGACGTATTTATCCCTCCTTTTCCAAAACTCCTGAGCGATAATCGCAGCAGAAACTTCGAGTTTGCTTGGGGTTTTTTTGTGTTTGTTTTTTTTTTGTTTGTTTGTTTGTTTTGGTTTGGTTTGGTTTGGTTTTTTTTTCCTCATTCGTAGGAACTTTTGTTTTTGAGGAACAAACCCATCTAGCTTTTCCCCCTTTAGTTCCAACGCTGACTATTAGGAGCACCCTAGCAGCACATGATAAATAATTATTACAAGGCTATAAAACTTACCTGACCATTTTGATTCAATAATTCTTATGATCAGCTTTACTGCAAAGTTCCAGAACTCTTGTGAACTTAAATGCATACCTTTCAAGCAGCTTCACAAAAGAATGTTTCCTTTTCAATGAAACTACAAATTCTCTACAAAAAGAGAAAGTCTTTATAAAAAAATGAGACAATAGTTGGCAATAAAAAATAAACATATATTAAAACCACAAAGAGACAATAATTGACAATATTTTGGACCTAAAGGTAATATTTGATCATGTGTAATGTAGGATGTTACCTGCCTCTTAAAACATAAGCCTAGTAGTATTAGGAACATTGAATATCTGTTTCCCAACATCCAGCTTTTTTCTTCTGGGAAAAAAAGCCAGAGCAGTGAAAGCCTGAAAAGTTGACCCAAGCTGGTCAGCAGAAGTATTCCACACCATAAATGTCATGTTCACTATAAACTGGAAAGCTTGCTAGGGACTGTGTCTTTTCCTCAATGGCTGCCATCCCTGGAGGGCCTTGCCTATCAGTCTGTTCCTGAGTTTTGCTTGTCCTGTTCATTGTGGCTGTCATGTTTTGCTGAACTGTGATGCTCGCAGTGCCTGACATACAGCATTCACTGCTGGGCGTAACAGTTTCCATTTCAACCTGGAGGTCTCCTTTTTCACTATTTGCTTCTCAGGGGGAGCAGGTCACTAGGTGATAGAACAACTAAATGGAGACTCAGGTTGTTGTAGATGTTTGCATTTAGTTGTTTACTTTTTCTGGGTAGATTTGCATTCATGGTTTCACTACGTGGTTCATGGTTCTTACAGACTGCATAAAATTTACTATGACACCGTATTTTCATTATTAGAAGTTTTGAACACCACAATGCAAATTTGTCATCTCCTTCCCAGGGTCTGAAATGTGATCAGGATTTAGGAACGGTCACAGTCATAGAGAATGCCTCAAAGTATTGGGGAATGACATACAAGGAATTCTGCCAGGGCTGGTCCACTTGTATTGTCAAAGAGCAAGATGGAATGCAACCAATACAGGCATAGACAGACTGCCCATTTTCCCTTGTATTCTGCAAAATGGATCATAGTCTCATGTATAATCTTCACATATGTCATAAAGAACAAGGTGAATATAGTAAGTAACTTAACCTCAGAAGGATTCATGGGGTAATGAATTTTCACCTCCCAAGGCCTGCAAGTTACTGGTATTATCATTTAAAGATGCTGACACATCTCAGAGGTGGCTGTATTTCAGTGGTAGCTAAAATGATCCCTCTGTGGTCATTACCTCATTATAGAATTGTTTTAAAACTCAGCAAGTGGATATTTGTGAGTGTAATTTGGAGTCCTTAGCTATAATGAGCTCCTGAATGTAGAGTATGGATGCTGTTCTAATCTCAACGTAGTGTTGAGGTGAAACTACTTGAATTACAAAAACCTTTCCTCCACTATTCAATCTGACCCAGAAAGAAAGCTACACTTGCTACTAAATTTAGTTTTTGTGATTGCTGTGCAGTTTTCTTGGGGAACTGAAGCTTACTCTAATTAAAAGTAAACTTCTTGAAGTCCGTAATAAAATTTATACTTTTGCTTCTATGTATCAATTTTGATCCAAAGATGAATGGAAGTTATAAAACAGATATAAAATGAGCTTCTAAACTGCTTGAGGTTGAGCCCATTCAAAGCAATAGGAAAACCTGTAGGAGAAGAGCATCTTTGAGAGAAGATTTGCTTCTGCTTCTTTTCATACTGGCTTTTGAATTACAGCTTTCCATGCATCCATTTGACGTGGGAATAAAAGTTGTATTTCACAGCATACTAGAAAGCAATAGGAAAATCCAGAAGAGCATCTTTGAGAGTAGATTTGCTTCCGCCTCTTTTCACACTGAGTTTTGAATTATGGTTTTCCATGCATCTATTTGACTTGGGAATAGAAGTTGTATTTCACAGTACACTAGAAATTTTTAATGGACTCTATTAATAGACTTTTAATAGATTCTAATAGTGCTCTTTGGAAAATTCATATTGGATTATAAACCTAAAGATTACAGAAGCAAATTGTTTATGATTCTGCTTATGTAAATTCTGTATTTGAATACAGTCAGAAAATGCTGCATTTTACTGATGATCATGTCAGCACTTCTGGGGATCTGGCCACTAGATTCCATCTAATGGTATTTTGCTAACACAGTTGTCTGCTGGAGTCCTTAAAACCAAAGACTACTCATGGTTTTTGTCAGGACATATGCTGAATTGAGGCCAATTTACAACCTGATTTCAATATTCCATATTACATCTTTGTTCTCCAGTAAAACGTTTTGAAATTTATGGAAGCCTTCTAATAGCTGCAGAGGAACTGAGAAAATGAATTCCAGTTTAGAACACATTCAGATTTCATTATTAATGCAGTTTGGTTTTACTTTTATTGGGTCATCATATATGCCAGAGATGTAGTTACACTTGAAAATACTGAATTTGCTAGCAAAACCATAGCACAAAAATGGAGATACTTCCACGCTAGCACATTCTTTGTATTTGCCTCCATCATCAAGTCTAAAAATATTTAATATACTGAGCCAAAATCCCAAGAACTGAAACATACTCAAAAACTGAGGGGCTAAATCCTGACTTCTGGAAAGCCTGCCTGGTTAACCAAAGGTGAGAATAGGTCTTTGACCTACAGTCAAGTCATTCAGCTCTGCGGTACAAGATGTTTTTCATGCATCTGCAGGTGCATGTGGGAACACATAGACATGCACATACATGCACACCAGCACTTCTTGTACCAGGCATTGGTAGCCAGGGGCTCTGTGAAGAAGAACCTATGCTTAATTCATGACTAACTGCATATTGTGTTTTCCCTTGAATATAGCTCTGCTTGCTGACATTTATACTTTAATCATATGACTGCTGCTGCTGACTTTAGCTATGCTTCTTGCATGATGTGACAGTTTCAGTGACCACAAGAGAAGAAATAATATATTTCATCATTTATATTGTGTAACTGAAAGGGCAAGACATTTTCTCCAAAATCTTTACATCAATATAGTGCTCACAAAAATTGTTTATCTGGTTAGATTTTTTTCATCAGTCCAATGTATTGAAATAACATGATATAAGTTGTGCTTTATCAAGTAAATGTTTAGGCAGTACTCATGGCAACAATTCATCCCTGCTAGGTTTATTACTAAAACAGCTAAGTTGGTTTTTTTTTGTGTCACTTACTGGATATGAAAACCATTCATATGAAACTGCCAAAGATCTCTTCTTCAGTTGGACCTTTAATAAAAGGTCCTGGAACTGTGAACATAGTATTTTACATTCAACAGACTTGAAAAATGTCCTCTTAAAATGCAAAGAGGGGAAACTGCCTGCTCAGTCCTGTTTCTTGGTGTGGTCTTCAACTTAAAACAAATAGGGACATCGTTAGCTACTCCTTTCCATATTACTGTTCAGCATATCTACAGTTTTGATTCATAATTCTTAAATAGCACCGCTGTCCTACGGACTCTTTTGAAGGCAGTCAATCATTTCCTTCACACAATTCACATAGACCTTAGCTTCAGATACTTTGATAATGTTCCCCTCTTTACCCTTTCATAGAATCATAGAATCAACTAGGTTGGAAGAGACCTCCAAGCTCATCCAGTCCAAGCTAGCACCCAGCCCTAGCCAGTCAACTAGACCATGGCACTAAGTGCCTCATCCAGGCTTTTCTTGAATATCCCCAGGGATGGCGACTCCAGCACCTCCCTGGGCAGCCCATTCCAATGGCAAATCACTCTGTCTGTGAAGAACTTCCTCCTAATATCCAGCCTATACTTCGCCCCCGGTACAACTTGAGACTACTTCCTCTTGTTCTATTGCTTTGTTTCATTTGACAACTCCTTCCTGGGAGAGAAAGATACCTCTGACGTTTGGGAGAATATTTATTTAGATGTCTTTATAGGTTCTGTTTAATGACCCATGGCCTTTCATATACCATCAGTTCAACTATATTCACCTATATCAACTTTAGAGATCTTGTAAGCCTGTGAATGTTATTGTAATTCTTCAGTGGCCCAAATTTCTACACAAGTACTTTAGCAGTCTTGAGAAAATTTAATTTTCAGCCCCTTTCTGTGGAAAGAAAAGTAGCATAGACACTAGACTAGCAATAGCATTTTTGTGTTTTACATAGAGGATGCAGTGTCAACAGAACCTTCTCACATCTTCTCATGCAAGAATAACAAATTTTCCCTGACAAATAGGTGAGAGAGATTTTATTGGCATTTCCATTGTCAGTAGTGGAAAGTTGAACCAATCAGCCATGTAAGACAGTGATTTTTGTAAACATCCTGACAAACTTGTGCTTCTCAAAGCTATTTATTTGAAGTAGCAATGAGCAACAGAGTCAATGTGCAATACAGAATGAATTCAACATCTTGGTAGTTCCTGCATGGCTGCCTGCATGACTTTCCTAAGGATGTGCTTTCAAAATTCTTAAATGTTTCTAGTACTATAGTTGCAGGTCATTGAAATTTCTATGTGTTTCTACACTAATTTTAGCTGGTTTTAATTTAGAATATCCATGAAAAAAAACCCACACTCCTAAGCTCTATTGATATATTTTACTGTACTCAAAATTCTAGCTCATCAGCTAGCTCCTGTAATTTTTCCCAGTTTATCCCGCCTCCTCTGCAGTTCTGGGCTTTCTTCCCAAACTCTCTTCCCACTCCACAAGTACTACTGGAGAAGTCCCAAAAACATAAAGCCTGCAGTAAAATATAGAAAGTTGTCTTCCATTTCTGTGTCATTTGTAAAGTATTTTTGTGGCCCAAAGTAATAACCATGTAAGGGTAAGCTGTTGGGAAATGAGATAACTGCCCAGCCTTTACAGTCATAGATTACTGATTTTCAAGAGGCAAGATTGGAAGAGTGGAGTTTCAGATACATTTGTTTTGCATTCTCATCATCATTTCAGAGGGTGAGGGAGCTGGGGTTGTTTAGCCTGGAGAAGAGGAGGCTCGGGGGTGACCTCATTGCTGTCTACAGCTACCTGAAGGGAAGTTGTAGCCAGGTGGGAGTTGGTCTCTTCTGCCAGGCAACCAGCAACAGAACAAGGGGACACAGCCTCAAGTTGTGCCGGGGGGAAGTATAGGCTGGATATTAGGAGGAAGTTCTTCACAGAGAGAGTGATTGGCATTGGAATGGGCTGCCCAGGGAGGTGGTGGAGTTGTCATCCCTGGGGGTGTTCAAGAAGAGACTGGATGAGGCACTTAGTGGTCTAGTTGATTGGGCAGGGCTGGGTGCTGGGTTGGACTGGATGATCTTGGAGGTCTCTTCCAACTTAGTTGATTGTATGATTCTTTCTTCAGACTGTTTTGTGTGCTTGCATGGTTATTTTTATGGTAACCAAAAGATAGCCCAAACAAATACAAAACACATTTAAAAAAGGTCAAAACCTTATAGTGACTCGAAGTCCTTACTTGCATAGAAATAAACTTGCATAGAATCAGATGGCTAACATTTGGATACTTGATATATTTGTGAAATCCAAGATCCATCTCTGTTTTTCAAGCTCTAATATATACAATGAAATTGTCCTTGTGATGTAGCAAGGAAACTTTTACGGTTCTAATATTATTACTCTATCCTTTACTGATAGCATCCTTGGATGACCAGTACAGACTAATCAGAATAGTAGATTCTACAGAATATCCTAGATTAATAATAAAATAAATGAAATCAAAAAGTGGGGGGAAGTCCTATAGGGTGAAAGAAGGCTAGATTTGCAGAGATTCTGTTACTCGTCCCAGGATTTACTTTGAGCATTTCAGTGATATCAGAAGAGGTTACTACATATCTGACTTTATTAAAGGTGCAGTTCCAAACTGCTCCCTTTGGGGCCTCTTGTAATGGTCACCCCAGTGAAACCCACTGACAGCTGAGTTAACACAAATTTCTAATCTAAAGAGCCAGAGCATACCACAGGTACGAACTAAGGAGAGAATCTGATCTGAATAACCTCTGTAATTATTAGGAGGTTATGAATTGCCTGCTAGAATTTAGGGTGTCTGAGGTAACTGCAAGGAAAATGGATCTTTTGTTAAAAAACACAGTGCAATGTGCACTGAATCATCCCTGAAGAATTTGCAGATATTTCTGAAAATATAGATGTACTTTAATGCTGAGATGTCTTCTAAGGTCTGCTTCATTGTTGAAAGCTTTTGAGGTCTTGTTTTGCACTACTAAGCCAGTATACAGAGTTGTGTAGGTGAACACCCTCTGGCTGCAGTAATTTGGATATATTTGGTTGATTGATTTTTTTGCTCTTCACCTACTTCCTCCATGCTTCATTTGTGCAAAATTTATTAGACCATCTCTATTGTACCATGGTTTTTTTTTGTCTTTTAATGCACAGACTGCTTGGGGTTAGGTTCCTTTTCTTTGTGTGGCACTCTTGGACAACTGTGCATTTTTCAGGAAGCTGTATCACTGATTTTTGCTTTTTGCCTATCTCTTACCAGGATTTTAACTACACCAGGTACCTACTTGAATATCTGTGTTTTGCCATATCACTGTCTTTATATTTTTTTGTCCTTCTGAATTAATACTCTTTTTCTGTCTCATTTCTATTGATGGCCCACTCTGTCTGTTTTTTATTGAGTGCTACTTGATAGCTGTTAAGTTTTGCAATTCAAAGCTTCTTACTCCTCAAGCAAGAAATGGATCATTTATTAAAAAACACAGTACACAGTGCAATGNTTCTCCTACCTACTTCCTCCATGCTTCATTTGTGCAAAATTTATTAGACCATCTCTATTGTACCATGGTTTTTTTTTGTCTTTTAATGCACAGACTGCTTGGGGTTAGGTTCCTTTTCTTTGTGTGGCACTCTTGGACAACTGTGCATTTTTCAAGAAGCTGTGTCATTGATTTTTGCTATTTGCCTATCTCTTACCAGGATTTTAACTACATCAGGTACCTATGTGTAGAATTATAGAGTCATAGAATCAACCAGGTTGGAAGAGACCTCCAAGATCATCCAGTCCAACCTAGCACCCAGCCCTATCCAATCAACTAGATCATGGCTCTATATTTTGCCATGTCAGTGTCTTTTGTTTGTTTGTTTGTGGGTGCTTATTTTTTTGTTTCTGAATTAATACTATTTTTCTGTCTGATTTCTGTTGATGGCTCAATATGTCTCACCGTTTTTTATTGAATGCTGCTCGATAGCTGTTAAGTTTTGCAGTTCAAAGCTTCTTACTCCTCAAGCAGGAAGTGTATTTTTGAAGAGCAAATTGTTGCAACAAACAGAATGCTTCCTTTCTACACAGAGGAGTTTGTTTTGGATGTGGCAGCTCTACAAAACGGTTCATATAATTCATGAGACTAGGCTAATGAAACTAAAACCATAACAGTTGAGCTCCATCAGATTCTTTTTGGCCCATTCCCTAAAATGCCATTAGAGCTAATGGATTAAGAATTGACATCTTAAAAGACTTTATAGGCTTTGATCCATTTCTATTCACTGTCTTATGATGGTAGTTAAATGAGGCTCCCCCAAAAATATTTCAGACTATAAAATTACTGTCAGACCTGATTGTAGTTTTCAAATCCTTTCCTAACTTATCATTCAGTGATAAATATGGCAGGAGAAAGTTGCAAGATGAGAAGAAAGTTGTGCTAGTTTGAGCCTAGCTAGCATGTTTTGGTGAGAAGAACTAGATGATAGGCTGTAAAATGAAAACAATGGTGAGGTCTACTTCCCTCACAGTCTTGCTGGGATGTGTAAAGAAGAAAGGCAAAACAAAGATTAGCTTCACTTGCTTCTTCTCTTTGCTGGGGAGTTTGCCTGCTGGGGAGAAGCTGAGGCTGCTGGCTGAACTCCATCTTGCTTTCTAACCTCACCCTCCTTTTGCTTGGCTGCTTCACCTTGCTTTTTAACCCTCTTGGCCGAACCTCCATTCTTCCTTAGGACTGGGGTGAGGTTGAGAGGGGTAGGGGGAAGGTGAGGGGGTGGTTGAGAGCCCCTCCTGGGGACTCAGGTTTCTGGGAGGGCTGTTGTGTTTGTATTACCTTTTTTACCTTGTATATTTCTGTATATATCTATCTGTATATACTGTAAGTATCTGCTTGTAAATTGTGCCAGCTGTAAATATAAGCTTCATTCAAATTTCCAGAGCCGACTGAGTCTAGTCTGGGTAATTTCTAAAAGTGTTGGGGGGCAGGGGATACCCAAACCATCACAAAAGTCTAAATCCATTTTAAAGCCCAATGGAATTTGAAACCATTAGAAAACAACGAGTCGAAACTTTATTAACCAATCACATTTTTCTGACTGCGATTTGGTCTAGAAATTGGCAGAAACACACAAGAAACCCTGAGAGTTTAAAGTTTCTGGCTGATCTCTAAATCAAAAACAGCTGAGCAGATTTAAATATTTTGTGTAAACAAATTTGCATCCAGGCTGGTAATCTGCATGCCAGCTTTCAGTGTGACATTTTCCAAAATGATGGAAGAATGCTAAGCCCTTAATGCTAAATGGAGTTCATAATGGAAATGCTGACAGACCCGTAATTACCTGTATTGTGATTCTGCTGAAAGCTGCTTTATCTGTCTAAATCGTTCACAATGCAGTTAGAGACATACATTCTTGGAAGAAGGAAAAGAAAGAATTTTAGGTTGGAAATACTAAATGGTAGTAATCTCTATTTTCTTTCAGACATCCACTTACGGAGTTAAAAATGACAAAGAAATTATTTGCAAATAGATGCAGCATTTTGTGTGGAACTGTAAAAGCAACCAGCGATGCTTAAAAAATTAACCTTCATTTTCCAGTCTTTTTGAGTCACCTTTCCAGTAAAGTATGAATAAAGAGATCAAATCAAGCATTTTTAATACGGCAGTGAGGAATTATCATAGAATAAATTTGTCATTGACTTGACATGGCAAAAAAAAAAGATCTCAGACAGCAACAAATACAGAATCAGCATTTTGGCTTTCCTAAGACTTACTGCCCATGCTAAAATCATCTGCAGTGGAGGGGAGAAGGGAATAGGGGATAGTATGTTCAGAAAACTTCCCCAGAAAATAAAGTGGAATAATAGTAACAATGAGAGAAAGGCAGTTACCTGATCACCATAATTTAGGGACTCCATTATCTGCCAACTCTGGGGTCTTGAGGATTTGTTATTTTTGTGTTGTGGTTGTGTTTGGTTGGTTGATTGTTTGTTTTTTTGGTTTGGTTGGTTTTGTTTTTCCTTTATCTTTCCATTAAAATCTTGCAGATTTCACTGCACAGTGAAATTGGGATGGAGATATGGAGGAAAACTGACTTCATCACTGATCCTGGTGCAGCTCCACTTTTAATTCTTCCTCATCCAAGGAGGTGATCATTAAGCTGTATTGCTTCATATCCCTTAACTAGCTTTAAATTCAGAAAAGGATCTTACCATCTATCCTGCAGTAACTATCTCCTTTAGTAGCCTTTCATGGTGAGCCTTGTCAAAAGGTTCTTGTGTGCTGACAGATTACTTATTCTGATTAATGGATTTGTACCCAAAAATTCCTTTTCCTGCATCACAGCTTGAAACAGACATTCAGTGAGAGTAATATTCTGCCTGTCTCATACCTACTTTCATAAGTTTGAATACAAAACTATAGATCTAGAAGATGAGAGTAGACAAGAGCCATAATTCACTATGGAATGTGGAAAAGATTTGTTCAGCCACCTGAAGGGTTTGGGATACCTATTGAAGGTTGAGGCATGAAGGTCCAGTACCATGACTCAGGCTTGTAGTCACAGGTGCCTGAATGAAATAACAGTGCAAGCCCATGAACTGGTTCCAGTGTTGTGGCTTGGTGTCTTTCTTCAGCGCTTCCTATTGACAGCTCACAGAAATCTCAGTCATTAGCTTTGGTTAATGGCAGTGGGGTTAAATTCTCTCATACATGAAGTTCATGAAACATAAGACCTAGCCTAAATTTCTGCACTAGTCTGTGACCTCCTATCTTATGATTTAGCCACTGAAAGAGTGGTAAGAATCTATCTCAGCTCTACAACAGCTTACTTAAAAAGCTCCTAGCCTCAATAAGTCAAGTCCCAAAACTGCTGGAGGAGGGAACTGCCTGTATATGTTGCCTTCTCCATTACATAGCAGAGCCATAAATGTCTTGTGGCTGAATCAGAATGTTTCTCACGGTACTTAGGAAGTAGCATGAGTTTGCTATGTTAATAGGAGACTTAAAAAATACATTTCTGAAGTTGCAGAGAATGGTGCTGATTCTCTTGGAAGCATTTTTCTTTCTAGAATGGGAATTGAACTACTATTCCAAGTGAAGTGTTACAGACGCTGAAGTGTTGCAGGTGCCATGTTTTAGATGAGATGGTGCTGGCGTGTCTGGTCCGGAAAGATTGCTGTGTATCTTACACAGAGTATCGTTGTTAGCCTTCATCTGCTGGCTAAATTCCAGGTTGGATAATTACAGTCTGCTCTCTAAACTCTCTAAGCAGAGTATGTTAAATAACCTTCCAATCTTCTGAGGGTCATTTCTGTGATTCATTAAATAGTAGTTCTTCTAGATCTAAAAGGCAACTGCTTCTAAATGCTAGGGGAAAGTGACTGGTTTGGATGACGTGTTGCAAACTCAGTGCTCAGCGGTAAATTGCAGTGGCATTGGTAATGCTTACTGCATAGGAAGAGTTCCTTAGCACTGTACAAAAAATAAAACCCCAAGGAAACTACCTCCTTATGAAGATATCTCAAATTTAATTTAGAATCATCAGAAACATTCTGGACAACACAAGATGTTCTACACAAGATGAATGTGAACCTGGAGAAATCCACATAGATTTGGAAAAGTTGTAAGGTTTTTTAAAGTTTAAGTCATAAATTCTTATTCAAAGTGAAGAATAAACACACAACAACTGTAGTACACAGGAGAATGTAGCAAAGTGTAAAGCAATGCAAGACTTTGAATTTGTCTCAGAAATGAAAGAGGGACAAAACTGATCGGTTAGAGAAGCTTTTAAGTCTTTAAACCAAATATGTGTCTTGACTGATCTCAAAGCCTGAGAATTTCAGGGACCTTTTTGGCGTGGTTATTGTTACTTACTGCTGCCAAGAACTGCATTAATTGCTCTATTGGAGGCTCCTCCACCCAACATTTTCATTAGCTTAGTTTCTTGTTTGAATACAAAATTAATAAATATGAGTGCAATATAACATGCACAATTCCAAACCAAATAATTGCCTTCTTGCAGGTAGTGATAATGAGAGAAACAAACTAAATTAATTTATCTGTTAAATAACTTCATTATGTGTGAATTAGTTAAACCTCAGGTATTTCAGGTTACAATTTGCCAAAAAAAAAAGAAAATAGGGTAGACATTGTAGCTTGAAATGCACTTTGATCTCTTCAGTTCTTTACAGTTGCATGAGAAATTAGCTTCAAGGGAATTGCTTCTATCCTTTGCTGAAGAAACATGAAAATAAAATCTTGAAGTTAGTGGGTCAGTTGTCACCTGTTTCAATTATTGTAAACAGATGGAAATAGCAAGTAACCAGCATGGCTTTACCAGGGGCAAATCATGCCTGACAAATTCAGTGGCTTTTTATGATGAAGACACAGCAGCAGTGGACAAGGGAATGGCAACTGACATCGCTTACCTGAACCTGAGTAAGGCATCTGACTCTGTCCCACATGACATCCTGGTCACCAAACTGGAAAAACACAGACTTGATGGTTGGAGCACTGCTGGATAAGGAATTGGCTGGATGGTCACACACAGAGAATGATGATCAAGGGCACAATGTCTACCTGGAGACGAATGCCAAGTGGCGTCCCTCAGGGATCAGTGCTGGCACCAGTGCTGTTTAACAGCTTTGTCAGTGACATGGACAGAGGAATCAGCGCATCCTCAGCAAGTTTGCAGACGGCACCAAGCTGTGTGGCATAGTTGATTTGCTAGAGGGCAGGGATCATTCCAGAGGGACAGGCTGGAGAGGTGTGCCCAGGCCAACTTCATGAAATTCAACAAGGCCAAGTGTAAGATCCTGCAAAGTGTAAAGCAATGCAAAACTTTGCATTGCATCTGGGTTGGTGCAGTCCCAAGCACAAATTCAGGCTGGGTGGCAAATGGCTGGAGAGCAGCCCTGAGGATGAGGACCTGGGGGTCTGGGTTGATGAAAAGCTCAACATGAGCTGGCAGTGTGCACATGCAGCCCAGACAGCAACCATGTGCTGGGCCGCAGCAAGAGCAGTGTGGCCAGCAGGGCAAGGGAGGTGATTCTCCCCCTTTACTCTGCTCTCCTCAGACCCCACCTGGAGTACTGTGTGCAGTTCTGGAGCCCCCAACAGAAGAAGGATATGGAACTGCTGGAGCCGGTCCAGAGGAGGCTGCACAGATGCTCAGAGGGCTGCAGCAGCTCTGCTATGAGGACAGGCTGAGAGAGTTGGGGCTCTGCAGCCTGGAGAAGACTTTGAGGAGACCTTGGAGTGGCCTTCTGGTATCTGAAGGGGGCCCACAGGAAGGCTGGGGAGGGACTACTGACAAGGCCTTGTAATGACAGGACACAGAGTAATGAGTTTAAAATGGCAGAGGGGAGATGCAAAATAGATGTTAGGAAGAAGTTCTTTCCAGTGAGGGTGATGAGACACTGGCACAGGTTGCCCAGGGAGGTTGTGGCTGCTCCCTCTCTGGAGGTGTTCAAAGCCAGGTTGGATGAGGCCTTGAGTGACCTATTCTAGTGGGAGGTGTCCCTGCCCTTGGCGGTGAGTTGGAACTGGATGATCTTTGAGGTCCCTTCCAACCTAAACCATTCTATGATTGTAAGTAACTCTTCATAAGTATTATTTATTTGCCCCTTCCAGGGTCATTGTCATGTTGGTTTTTTTTTTCAGCTACATAAACAGTGAAGTTAAAAAAGAGTTAAGTTATCCCATCTCGTGTCTGCACTTTAAGAACCAACAGTGTGGTGTTTTATAACTGTTCTGAGAAGCTGGGGCGATCCAAATGTAGTGCAGACAGCACAAAAACATCTAATGTTTAAGATCAAACTCTCTGGCAGGATTTATTCTGAAATTCCCAGCTATTTCTCTGTCTCTATCATTGTGTTTCCCTAGTAGATAAGAGGGACAATTAAGTTTGTAGAAATTGGATATTTAACTGGGAGCAAAAAAGAACTCTCTGCAGATAAAGTCTCAGATAATGCATGATTTCTGCCAGTTTCAATGAGATTTCTGTGTAGATTTTACCCTTTTTTTTTTCTTTTTCTTTTTTTTTTCCTCCCCATTAATCTGCTACTATGCTGTTTGGGAATGATCAAACTTACACAGTTGCAAGTGCTGAAATATTTACTTCCTACAATCTATCAGTGCATTGCAGCTGAGAGTGGAAAAGTTCTTGAATTGCTGTTATACAACTAGAAAATGTTTCCAGAGAAGGGCAGCAAGGCTGGTGAGGGGCCTGGAGCACAGCCCTGTGAGGAGAGGCTGAGGGAGCTGGGGGTGTGCAGCCTGCAGCAGAGGAGGCTCAGCCCTGACCTCATTGCTGTCTACAGCTACCTGAAGGGAGGCTGTAGCCAGGTGGGGTTGGTCTCTTCTGCCAGGCAACCAGGAACAGGACAAGGGGACAGAGTCTTAAGCTGTGCCAGGGGAGGTCTAGGCTGGATGTTAGGAGGAAGTCCTTCCCTGAGAGTGATTGGCATTGGAATGGGCTGCCCAGAGAGGTGGTGGAGTCGCTGTTCCTGGAGGTGTTCAGGAAAAGTCTGGATGGGGCACTTGGTGCCATGGTCTCATTGATTGTCTAGATCTGGGTGCTAGGTTGGACTGGATGGCCTTGGAGGTCTCTTCCAACCTGGTTGATTCTATGATTCTATGACATACATGAGCAGGTGTAATTTTTCTTTCACTTATTCCCAGCTGTGAATTCTGTCCTTTGTAATAGCCTATTTTATTTTTAATTCTGTCAATTCCTAAAAAAAAAACCTCCATGCTTTCAGTTTCAGAACATGTAAGGCAGAAAGAGATGATTACCCTTAAGTGTCTTGCTCTACGGATTTCAAAGACTTGGATAGAAATCTCAAGAAGTAAGTTCTGGTTTTGCAAACATAGCAAGAAAAAGTAATTGTTACTTGTTTGCCATTTGGGAAAAGTCATGGCACCATAGAATGTTAGGTGTTGGAAAGGATGTCTAGAGATTAGCTAGTCCAATCCACCTGCCAAACCAGCATCAATCAGAGCAGGCCAGGCCAGGCCAGGCCATGCAGAAGGCATTCAGGAGGGTTGTGAAAGTCTCTAGAGAAGGAGACTCCATAGCCTCTCTGGGTAGCCTGTTCCATGGCTCCATCACCATCACAGCAAAAAAGTTTCTCTCTGCTAGCTAACTACAACAAAATTAAGGATTTTATTTTTGCATTTCAAATACTGCTGCTTTTCCTCAATGCAGTTCCAACACCTGTGTATTTAAATTTCTTATGCAATCTCATCAAAGTAAATTTTTCTTACTGGTTTCATTACAATCCTTGTGGTAGATTTTTGCTTGTTTACTTGGTTGGTTTGTTCTTATTTGAGAAGAGATTTGGGGATTCTTTTTATCTCAGCATAATTCTGAGCTTTCACAAGCAGTGGATGACTTTCCCTGATGGGAGTGAAAAATGAGTTAAAAAGAGCCAAATGATCCTTGTGTGTGCATTTAGGGCAACGTGTTCTGGCCTGACTCCAGAGATGCTGCTCTACAGAGAGAGATAAAGGACAGTTTGAATTTCACTTCATAATACACTTTGTGATCATTTGAGGTAAAAGTTGATGCTTCTATGGAAACACCTCTTCAGTAGCAAACCATACAATACTTTTAGGTGTCTTCCTGTTGTTTTCTCCCCTCAGCTGGGAGGTGTACCCACTGGTGAGCCAGCCTAGCTGCACACCTGTACAGAGCAAGCGGATCTGCGGGAGATGTAGGATGCGCCTCCACAGTGCAGAAAGGAACCACGCAGAGTGGAGCTTCCTCTCTGCTAAGTAGGCCATTTCCCACCGTATTATAACAATTTCACACTACGTTATCTTGTGAGCCTCAAGTGATTGAATGTCCCCTTTGAACATTCAAAGGTTTCCTACGATACTAGCTCACTGTTATTGCTTTTTATATTGCCTTGTGGCAAATTAGTGGAATATACAGTAAGGAAAGAAAGATCATCAACATCTTATTTGCATACAAACGTTGTATTATTTTCAAATTATCCTTTTTATGCTTCTCATTTTCCTAGGATGCTTTCTCCAGCCTGTATGAAGATTGCCCACTCGATCTTTATTCTCCTAATAATGTTCTGTTGCATAACATAACAGATCTATTTTTTTTTCCCACTTTTATTCCCTCCCTGAATAGAAGAGCTAAATTACACAGTGGTAAGGACATCAGCAATACTTCACTATTAAGTTTCACCAGTTTATGCCAAACTAGTCAGAAAAGTTGTCACAAGAGTGGCACAAACTTTGAACAAAAACACAAGTCTTCACTTCCTTGCCACCTAGAAAATGTTTTGATGCCTATCATTGTCTGTGGTCGTTAAGGGTGTTCCCTGCCCTCCCACACTTTAGAAATCACCCAGACTAGACTCAGCTGGCTCTGGAAATGTGAATGAAGCTTATATTTACAGCTGGCACAATATACAAGCAGATAGTTACAGTATATACAGTTATAGACAGAAATATACAAGGTAAAAAGGTAATACAGAAACACAGCTCCCCTCTCAGAAACCTGAGTCCCCAGGAGGGGCTCTCAACTACCCCTTCACCTTCCCCTTGCCCCTCTCAACCCAAGGAAGAATAGAGGTTTGTCCAGGGGGTTAGGAAGCAAAGTGGATTAGTCCAAAAATGGAGGGTGGGGTTAGAGAGTAAGACACAGCTCAGCCAGTTCCCCAGCAGCAGCCCAAGCAAGAGAAGTGCCGAGTGTCTTACCTATATTTTGACTTATATTTTTATACATCTCAGCAAGCCTATGAGGGAAGTAGACATCACTCTTGTTTTCATTTCACAGCCTATGATCTAATTCTTCTCACCAAAACATTCTAGCTAGCTTCAAACTAGCACATTGTCACTTTGCTTAAAATGTATAGTAGATTCCTGAAGTTCTAAAGCCTTTGACAACAGCCCCTAGTACTTACCCCTCCACTAGAGGAGAACAAGAAAATGCAGCAGCCAGCTTCCTTACTCGTGTGTTCGAGAGTCTCTCTGGCACCTGCCTGTTACTGTATTGTGCTTGTGCTACATGAAATCACTTGTACTGTCAGAGACGTGGATAATAAGAGAATGGGAGGTGATTTTTCTAAGAGGAACATAATGAAAAAGAGCCAAACTATGTGCAGTTACAAGTGACTTCGTTACTGGCAATGTCTGAACTGCAGACACGCTGAGATGTAACGGCGAATCGCAGCTTCAGGGAGTCGTCTGTAGATCTCAGTGTAAAATCATTCAACTCAGAAAAGTTAAAGTAGAAGGAGGTCTATTTTAACTTTTATTCTTTTCAGCTGGAAAAAGTCTTTCTAAGGAAGTTTACAGCAGAGTAAATGGGTTTCCGTTCTACTGCAGTTCCGCCTTATCTCAACCAACCTTCTTTAGGTAGTGACCCTGTTTTCATGCAGTACATAAACATTATACCTCTGATAGAGAAAATTTTAATCTATTTCCTGAAGGATGCTTTGATTTCAGCTTTTGAAACATTTTTTAATTCCAGCTTTTAGGAGACTATGTAATGATGACATTTCTTAACTTTTATATTCTTGAGTTTACTACCTGAGAAAAATATCTCAAGTAGGCAGTGTTCTTAATATTTATAATAGGAAGTGTTGCAACCTTAATATGTTCTAGTAAGAAAAGGTTAAGATAAACTTTGAAGCAGGCTCTTTAATGTTATCTCATATATGCAAGGATCTACAATAAGTACAGAAAAAATGAAATAGTTTTTGATTAAACTGCTAATTGTATCATATGTTGTGTGGGGAGAGTGATTTGCCACTGGAATGGGCTGGTCAGGGAGGTGGTGGAGTCACTGTCCCTGGAGGTGTTCAAGAAAAGACTGGATGAGGCACTTAGAGCCATGGTCTAGTTGATTGATAGGGCTGAGTGATAGGTTGGATTGGATGATCTTGGAGGTTTCTTCCAACCTGATCAATTGTATGATTCTATGATTCTTTTCTTATTAAATAAACTAGTAAAAAATTAGCTTTAGTCGCCATTTGCCCAGCTTTTGCCATAGAGAGGAAACAGAGCAAGATGATTAATTCAATAAAAGATCCTATGGCAATTCTTTAAAATCCAGTATCTCACAACGGTTACCATACATGTCACACTGTTTCTGGATTGCATATAGTTCCTTGCACTGCCAAATACTGAAGGAAACAGCACTATACTTCAGCTTTGTGCTAAATATGAATCTAAAGTTCTCTGGAGCCATTGTGGACTTCACAGAGCTACTGCTCCGTAGCAGTAGCTAAAAATAAGCGAAAGAAGCTTCACAGATAAAGAGCAGTGAAACAGGAAAATCCGGTACTGATTGTTTAAAACTCCTAACACACAGAAATACTCCAGTTTCATTGCTAAAAAGAAATTGTAGTGTATGCTCAAAATAAGCCACAAATGTTGTGTATCTGGACTGAACCAGTGGAACTAGTTCTGAACTAGTGGAAAGGGAAATGTTTAGGGGAGAAAGCGACATCCACACAGATGATATGCCCAATGATTTGATTCAGTTTTATTCTAAAATACAATTCTGCTACTGACCAGCTGCACTTCATGTGATGTCAGCTAGTAAATATTGGCACTGTTTTGAGGTGCTAGTAAAGAAGCAGCATCTTTCACAGAACACTACTTCTCCAATAATCCCTGGCACAGCTACCTTTTTCAAAAAGGGTTTTCATAATAACTACTTAGACTAAAAAAAATGTGATAGTCCTTTCTAGTTAGTTGGTGTTGAGGCATGCTTGAAAGTCTTTCATGCCGACTGAGGATTTTAATTACTCATGTCTTTTAGGTTCCAGTAATATGTTCAGTCTCATGCATTCATGCTATTAGTTGAATGTGAGAAATGTTTCGTGATAGTTAAGACTCAGGACCAGTTTTCTTAGTGGTTTCTTTTCATCATATTCTGTTTCATTATCAGAAACTAAGACTATTTGCTAGTTTCATTCTCTTTCGTAGTAACATCTGCCTTCACCCATTTCTAACTGGATGCTTTTACTCATATGCCAAATGTAGCTTTCACCATTTTAGGATAACAGCCTTGCTTTCAAATACAGAAAATGCAACAATAATAAAAAGATGCTGTGCTGGGTTCCACAAAGTCTGTGTGGGAGACTGGAAAGACATGAGCTTACATCAATATGATACATAGAAGGTCAAGCCATTTATTGAAGCTAAGAGTGGTACTTATATAGTGGATTTGATACAGATGTGTGTACTTTTGATAGGTTCTGAAACAGAAACATTCAGTGGTTCCCAGGGCTGGCCAGCCTGCCTCCCTTCAAGGCCCCCTCACACAGCTCAGCTGCAGATAGCAGCTAACTTTCACAGCTTCTCTGCTAGTCTTCCCAAGGCTGCTTCCCTGCAGCTGTGCTTCTTATCAGAATGACCTTAGTGTTACCCTTTTCTTCTTCACTTCAGCCTTCTTAATTCTGTCCAAATGCCATCAGTGCTATTATAGGAACTTCTGTTCCAAAAGTCCACTAACAGGATATGAATTGTAGTAAAATACAAATGGTAGTATATGTGAAGCAGAAATGGTGATAATTAAAAAGAGGAGAAAAAAATGTTCCCAGAACAAATTCTAGAGGCAGTTGATAGTGAATATATTGAGTAGACATGGTCTGTGAGGTTGTGATTCTGAGTATTTAGAATCATAGAATCAAGCAGGTTGGAACTCTGTCATGCATTGTACATTTTATTAATAGCTGTTGTTTTATTGGTATGTTAAGTCCATGCAAAATCTTCAGTCATCAGCAGTACTGTGCATTAAATTCATTCATGGCTTTCAGTGTCACAGACACTTTTTGGTCTGCCAGTCCTAGGTATTTTGCGTAGACCTGGCTGATTTTTGGTTATATGATGAATATTCTGCCTATAAAGCTGTAACCTCTTAAGTATCATACTTAAGAGACTTTCTACTTCTACGAAGAAGTGTGCTATATTAGATTACTATTTTTCAGACATGCAGAGTGCTGATTTAATCTGTTCAGTTGCTAGGGAGAAAAGAGGATAGCCAATTCAGGACCAACTGAAAAGAAAATGTAAAGACAAAGCTGTTCCCCAAAATGAAGCATGTAGAGGTACTGAATTGTGATATAATATGGGGGTTGTTTTTGTTACTTACGAAATATCCAACAGATAAGTAATGCGTCGGAAAGAAGGAAATGAAAATGCCTAGAGCATGTTAAGCTATTGTGTGAATGCATGTAAACTCATGAAAAGTACAGGGGAGATATTACAGTGAGCAGATGAGCTCACTGAACTTGATGGATCTTGGCAAACAAGTTTGGTTTCTTTTTGGATTTTTAGTCTTAGGGATTTTTTCAACTTTTTTTAACCGCCATCCAAACTTTCTTTTCAGTACACTTCATACTTTCTGTCACAGTCTTTAAACCACCTTTAATTCTGCGGTGTCTTCTCTGGTGCAGGCTGGGCACTGTTGTATGTGTTTTTCTAGATACAATTGCACCAAAAGTAATATGTAATGATGTTTCTTAATGATCTACTTTACATACTCATATACCACCACTGCTTCAGTGTCTAGCAGTGCTATAACCTTTGATATATGTTTCCTTTTACCAATGTCGTGAGGAGATACCATTACCTATTACCTTGCTTGCAGATAAAGTCTTTCTGCAAGTCAGGTATGAGGCAGATTTTTTAAGGGTACTTAGGTACTTAATGACTCAGGTAAATTCCTAGTGGAACTGACAGAAACCTAAATGTCTAAGTCACATTATTTCAGTAGGTATTAGGCAGTACATTTTTCAAAATCATGCCGTGCCTTATCTGAATTTCCAGACACTAAATACCTTTTAAACATCCTACAGATTCTTTTTTCAAGTGTCCAAGTGACTTCTCAAAGTTACAGAAGTTTTTGGTCAATGAGAAAGCTGAAGCCATGTCTCCTTATTCCAGGATACCTGTGTTAATACTGGATCCATGATAAATCCTCCAAGTAAAGTACTAACCTCACTATCTTACATATCTTACTGTGTATGAAAAGAAATAAAACCCAAATGGGCTAAACTTTCCCCCCCCCACCACCTTGGTATCTGTTTAAAACTCTGTGTAGTGAGGCCAGCTAAACAACCAGTACTGAATGATCACTATTATAATAACCTTATGGGCTTAAGCTGTGTCAGGGGAAGTTTAGATTGGATATTAGGGAAAAATTCTTTACAGAGAGTAGTGAGGCATTGGAACAGGCCACCCAGGGAGGTGGTGGAGTTGCCATCCCTGGAGCTCTTCAAGAAGCTTGTAGATGTGGTGCTTCAAGATACAGTTTAGTGGTCATGGCAGTTAGCATATGGTTGGACTCAATGATGTTAAATGTCTTTTCCAACCTTAGTGATTTTATGATTCTGCAATAATTATTTATTATTAATATACTTCTCAACTAGATTTCTAATGTTTAACCATTAAAAGGTGTTCAAGATGCTAAGTAATTGTTTGCTCCATCTTTTCATTGCTGTTATAATCATTTTACAGTGATAAAAGAGGCTGCAAAGGCATAGAAAATGAGACCAGAACAGATTTCTTCTCCAGTATTTGTCTTGTGCTTTCACAGTGTCTCGCGTGTGTATGTTAATGTTCTGTCCTGATATGTACTTGCAAGTTCAAACAAATATAAACCTTTTTTTTATTTCCCCTGAAGTTTGGAAGTTTTTGTCTGTGTTTACTATAGTTGTATTGGCCAACAGCTATCATAATACTCAAGATGGGGAATGTTACGTAGGATTTTAAGCAATCTACTCTTTTGATGTATAACTCAAGAGACATAGAAAAAAACATGTAAGTGACTGTTAGTGACATTTTGTGGATTGTATTTTTGATCTTCCTTTCTGTCTCAGTGAATATTTCTTTCTGGATTATTTTTTAATTTTCTATTTTTTTGTGAGATGGAAGTGGAATGACTACAAATGGAGGGCTGGAGAATGTCCAAGAGCCATAGTCTTGTGTTTAGGGAAATCTACAAGACAACTGAATTTCCTCAGGCAGAATGGTGTATTTCTGAACCAGGAAGAGTGCTACGATTACAAGTTTCATTGTAGTGTTTCTGTTTGGCTTTTGTTCCCTGGAAGAATTTTAAGGACAGAAAGAGGAACAGAGTGTTGCATTTACTTGGTGTATTTAGAGTGAAATTGTGACCCTCTGTCCTGGTTTTGCTGGGACAGAATCACCAGCCAGCTGTGGGCTGCAGGCCATTAGCAGTTCTGAGTCAGCCAGCACAGGTGACCTGTGTTGGCTTACAGATGTACTCCACTCAGTATAAAAGGGGAGGCTTGGTGAGGAGGGGGAGTTGGTTTAGGTGCTTTGGGTATGGGCTCTTTTTTACCTCTGTTTTGCTCTTGAGCTTTTCCTTCCTGGGTCTTGTGACTGCTGTGCTTTTGCTGGGCTGAGTATGCCTTTGTATAGACATTGGTATTAATTTGGCAGTTTTCCTAAAACAGTTTTTTTTTGGTTTGTGCCTCTGCTTTGCCTGATTTCTCTTTGTAGGCTGGGGAGAAGTCATTGAGTAGTAGGGTGATTGCTATAGTTTAGCTCCAGATATGGGCTAAATGTAGGCACTCTTGCAGCACTTTATTGGAGACCTAGTCTACTAGATATATTTTGAGAGTGACTACTAGTTGCTCTGAAGATGTGAGCAAAGGGATCACCTTGATTTTGTTTGGGCCAAGTCCAGCATAAGTATCATGCAGCTGCTCAGTCTCTCCACCTGTATTGACTTACAGCAAGACACGTTCAGAATGGATTTCAGGCACCAAAGGACCTTTTCCATAAGATACTTGGTAAGTTTGGTGTGTTTTCCTTTCTAAATAAGACATCAATGGAGAAGGAGATTTCTGGATCATAACTTTCATAGAGATAAAATATAGGTACTGAAATCCCACTTCATGCTGCAGTGGGGAGAACACTGGAAGATAAAGCAGTGTCTTTCAGCATGAATCTGTATGATTTAGTTGTCCATATGCCTGATTAGTCTCTTTCTAACTGTCTGTTTAATAGAGTGTTATTTATATGACTTATTCCTGTTTACACAAATACTTACACTTAAGTGCTAAGTAGGAATAACAAAATCAAGTGTCATGACTGATGCTGGTAACGCCAGATATTAATGTTTTAGCGCTCTGTTAAAGTATTTTTCTGAATATCTAGTTTATATTCTTGGCTGAAGGAACCCAGACTTACTATTTCAGGAAATTTTAGGGTTTTTTAATATTGGCCAAGAAGATTTAGCTTTCACATTTAAGATGTTAGATCCTGAGAGGTACTTTGACTCCAGTTCCAGTTGCTTCAGGGGCTTTGCAAGTCATTTATTGTATGTTCAGCTTGGTGTAACACTTCTGTATTGCCAATACTTTCTTAACTAACTTCAGGTGAAAGGAATAATTAGAGAACATCAACATTTATCCAGTGGATAGAACATATCATGGACACATGATTTGCTACATATCTTTATGCTCCATCACTGTGTGTTTGGGTGAAGTGTAGCTTTGAGAATAGAACAGTTTTAGGGTTTTTTTGTACTGAATCAGAAGGGCATGTACTAAAGATATATCTTAAAAAGCATGGATAATTTTACAGTGTCCAGTTCTGGGCCTCTCAATTGAAGAGAGATGTTGAGGTATTGGAATGTGTCTGGAAAAGGGTGAAGAAGCTGGTGAGGGACCTGGAGCACAACCCTGTGAAGAGAGGCTGAGGGAGCTGGGGTTGCTTAGCCTGGAGAAGAGGAGGCTCATTGCTGCCTACAACTATCTGAAGGGAGGCTGTAGCCAGGTGGAGGTTGGTCTCTTCTCCCAGACAACCAGCAAGAGAACAAGGGGACACAGTCTCAAGTTGTGCTGGAGGAGCTATAGGCTGGATATTAGGAGGAAGCTCTTCCCAGAGAGTGATTGGCACTAGAATGGGCTGCCCAGAGAGGTGATGGAGTTGCCATCCCTGGAGGTAGTCAAGAAAAGACTGTTTCGAGTGCTTAGTGCTATGGTCTAGTTGATTGGCTAGGCCTGGGTGATAGGTTGGACCAGATGACTTAATATGTATCTTCCAACTTGGTTGATGCTATGATTCTATGAAAATATTTAAACTAAAATAACTTTAGACTAAGTTCTCACACTATAAATTTTTGTATGCCCAGGAGTAAAGAACTATTCCTAAATAATATATGGTTCCAAGAACTGCAGTTGGTTATGACTTCAATTTGGCTGGATATTAAAAGAAATGTGTGGGTCCTATTTTCACATGGGTATCTTTCCTCTCTCCCTGTTTTGGTGAATCCCCCAAATACAAATATATGAGAAGTAATTCACTGACTGCATGGAATGGCTATATGTGGGGCGGGGAAAAACCCACCAACAGTAACTGCTCTGTTTCTCATAGCTGATTTCAAGCCAGTGCAACTCTTCATGCTGTTAGGGATTAAACCTTCTCTATTTTGTGCTGCAGTGTCTGCAGGAAAACTTGGCATGTGCATGAACCTTCTTTATCATCTACATTGCAGGGAGAGCGAGCTACTCATTTACTTTACACAACTGCTGAAACTAAACCAGCTGATTTTTTTTAGTGTGGACTTGGGTGGGTTTTTTGATGTTCATTTTTTTTAAAGATGAAATGTCAACAACAGCACTAAAAATAATATTTTAGTCTTCTAGTAGTAGTGGATATGGTTACTTTGCTGTGTTGTCAGTGCATTTTGATAATGGAGAGCCAGTCTGTCACCTCTTTAGTCTGCTGCTCTTGGCAGGCTTGTGACATTATATTGCATTTGCTAATTCATGCTCCTAAAGCTGCCAGCTCTAACAGTCTTTCTTTGTGAGTCTGAAATGTATGAGATGAATACAATATATGAGTTTTGAACTGGATCAACTTCATCGTGTATAAACAGTATTTTTACAAGGTACACGTAGCTTGTCTAGTTTTGTAGTGCTTCTGCTGCACTGCATATTGTAAAATGCACACAAAAATATGTAAAATTCAATGCTTTGGTTCTGTATTTACCTTTGCTGGAAAGAATAATTTATAAACAGAGAAAATTCTTTTTAGTTCCCTAAAGATGTATCATACTTAAAAAGGATTCTTGGATTCTGAGCTGAAAGACTGGGGGAATGATGTAATAACTATATTTTCTGCTGCATAATACCTTTCTATATGTTCCTTTTATGTTCTTTCTTCAGTGTTTCTATGTTCTTTCTTCAATGTCTGATCCTGCACACACAAGTTTAATTTCATTAACAGTGAAATAATCTTATTAACTCTTTCCTCTTCTTTTCCTATTGAATTGCATAACTCCCTCAGGGCTTGAAGAACAAGACAAATTTCTTAATGTGTGAAGTTAATTGTGTGGCTAAATTAAATTACATGGGTATCATTGAACAAACTGCATGTTCCCTTAGTATACTTGTATTCCCTTCCTCCTTTCCAGAGGCCATCTAAAGGAAAAGCATTTAAGCTTAAGCAGAGCTGCTTGACTGCTGTCTGCATGGCGAGTGTTTTAACTTGGGTAAAAGCTTAGATTGCTTCCAGCACATGTGGGTTTTTTTTTCCCAACAGTTCTGGAATCACTTAGTGAAATTTTGTAGATTTAAGAGATCAACTTGCAACCTGCACATTGACTTCCACCAATCATTTATGATGTGAAGCTTGGAAAGTGTGCATGAATTGCACACACGTTACCAGAAGGATGACTTTTTGCCTTAAGAAATAGGCAAAAGTGCTGGTGAAATAAGCACTAAGCATGTATTTTATATTCATCAATTGCTTAATTCTAATGTATAATTATCTAATTAAATGTAGCTATTTCCTTAATTTGAAAGGTTTTTTCATATTATTCCAGGAGTTTCTTTGGTTTCACATGAATCTTTCAACCTTTAATCTTTCAAAGCTCCACTTATTTCTCAGAAGGTCCATTACCTTTTGGTTGTAAACTATCATTCTGTAAGCCACAATGCATTAATTCTCCAATGCTGTTTATTACTACTCACAATTGATACTTCCAAAGTATTTTGAATACCAGAGTGCATTTCCAAGCATAATGTGTAGGAGTTTTTCTTTTCCTCATGACCTGCTGCTGTCTGACTCATACTTTATTTAAATATGCCTTTGGCTTCTAAAGCATCTTGGTGTCTTGCATTGTTGGAAATCAAATGGAATAATTAGAGTAAAACCTAACCATTCATTTCACTGAAATCTGAGCCAAAAAGGGTGACTACAAAGTGCAGTCTAGTTGGTTTTGGGAACAAGCTACTTTATAGACTAAATAGATATGGTTATTTTTTTGTTTAAGTTTTAATTGCTTATTAGGTTGAAGATGAATAAGTAGATAATGTTCTGCCTTCTTAGGGTCTATGCCTTTTCACTTGCCAAAATATAGGGGCTGAGATTTTGAAATCCCATAGTACAGATCTACTCTTGTTCTCATTTGACTCATTTTTTTAATGACTACGAAGTAGAGGATTTCTGCAGAGCTGAGTGCTGTTGAAAATCCTATCCATCCTGTTTAGTAGTACTTATCACTTTGTGCTGTTTTATGAATGCAGACTCTCATATGAAACAACTTAAGGGAAAAAATACTGCTTTGGACTAAAAAAAATGTTAAGCATTTCATTAGTGCCTACAGGGAGTGACATAAACAACAGCTTTGGAAAAACCCTTATAGTCCTGAAAGTGTTGTGTATGCATTCAAATTAAAATTGCCTGTAATGAATGAGGATTAATAAAATTAGCATGGCTTTGAGAGGGATGAACAAAAAAGATGCTTGTTTGTCAGAACCAGAGGTTTATCCTCATCACAGTTTCTATAACCAGTAATTTCCGGAGGTAGTTTGGGATGTTTATTAAAAAAAAAAAACCTTTAATTCTCAAATTTCTATGAAATAAAATGTGCAAGACTTTAGATTTAGAGACCTAAGCTACCACATTCCCCTCGTGTATTCTTCTGTTGTGTCCTAAAAATCTGGTTTTTTTTGAATGAGTCAGTTTGGTTTTGGAAGCCCTTTAGCAGTATAAAGTCTTTAGCATGGTAGTTACATTTATCTGGGTATCTCTTTAACTTAGGTCACTAGAGACCACTATGAAACTTATCAGTCCAGTTTACTTCCCTCTTCTCCTGTCAGTGAAACTACTTGAGAATGAATGACAGGTGCATTGGTCTTTCATAAAATGATTATTGGATTATTGTGGGAATTTGAGCATGTAAGGAGGTCTTGATTAACTTTGTGTCCTTTTCAAGATTTTGAAACACCTTTAAACCATGAACTGAAAATAGAGTCTGAAATTAAATCTTGAGAGTTTGAATATCCACTTGCTGAGCAGCAAGTGTACTGGGGGTAGTGGTGACTAACTGCCTGTGTATGGTTCTACTACGTTTTCACTGTTCCTGAGAACTATAAGAAGAATCTTTACAGAAGATGTCCTTGTAGAAAGAATTCCATATTATCTCTTGTCCTTCTTAGTAGTAAATATTTATCTTAAGTATCTTCTTCCCTCTTATGTCAAACTTAGTGTTTGCTGCACTAAATGTAATAATGCAGCCAACATTGTTGCTACTGACTGATCTAACATAAGAAAGGATGAGCTTGGAAAGTGGTTGCTCCAGGTGATAATCATGTGGATAGTATGAAGAGATATGAATTGCTGCCTTAGTAGAAAACTAGAAGCATGTAGCTTCCAGAAACACCTATCTCTGTAAAGCTGCAGCATTCATTTCCAAAATGTTCCTTTTTTCAGTAGTTTTCACTTTTTCCATGCTGCTTTTTTTGTGCTTATCTTCCTTTACTGAAAGGTAGCAAGTGGGAGTTTTTTCTTGCCTTTGTTAGACCGATCCCATCCACTGCAGCTTATTCAGTTTCTCAGAGGTGAAGATACTTAGGCTTAAATCTGTGTTGTAAAAATGACCCTGCCAAAGACTGCTGTAGAGCAGTTGCAAGCAGTGTTGCTTGTGTGTGCCAAGGCAAATTGTCAAGAGAAGAAAGAGAAAGCTGCAGGAAATGGGGAGAGAAGCCTTGGTCTTGCATGAAATGGAGCTTCTGGATTTATCTTGTGACAAATGCATTATTTTCTAATGTAGCCTTGTTATTTATTCTTTTTTGGAGATTAAGAGAATACACTCAACTGCCATTTGTGTAGAACAATATATAAAACCTATTCTTAGTATTTAAACTTCCAACTTTATATTGATAATAAGAACAAAAATCCAGGATAGCTTTCTTCTTGGGACTTGGAAAATAACTTCTAAATTTTTTTATTAGAGATGAATCAAAACAAAAAAAAAAATCTAGGCCAGTTATGGTGCAAGGAAAAAGGAAGAAAGAATGATTAAGGCAGCAGTCCAATATAGCAGGCTCTGCATTAAATTCACGCTTTCTGCTGGTGAAACTGGTTATTAATCTTTCTGTCTTGGAAATGAAAAGGTTCTTCACATTCCACTAATCCTCCTCTTCTGCTTTATGAGCCAGATATTTGTCCTACTAGTTAGTTGCATATGCAATGGTACTGTAAGCAGCACACAAATCACTTGCTAAGGTCAGTGACATTGCTAATTTCTTCTTACTTAGGGAACCCATCAGTGACCAGCGTAATTAAACGCAAGTTGGATTCTCCTCCTATGCAAACATTAATGATAGATTGCAGCAAGAGAAAGAAGACAGATAGTCCACTAAAAGTCATCTGTGCTGTTTTGCTCTCTTTGCCTCTGGTAGCAAAGTTGGATGAGACATTTTATTAAGTAAAGATAGTGCTTGCCACAGGGCTACTCAGTACTCATGAAGCATGATTTCAGTGGCCTATTTGATTTATTTTAAATCTAAATTTCATTTTTGGTTTGCTTGATTAGTTTTGTGGGGAATTTTTTTTTTCCAGATAAGGGTAGCTAAGACTCAAGTTTAAAAGCAAGTTTAAAAGCAAAGGTATTATCCCTAAACAAAATTTTTGTACATGGAGTGGTATTCAATATACTGGCCTTGATCTGAGACTTCAGGGTATATTCAGGTGTGCTATAGGAAGAGGAAATCCATCTTCTAGGCTGAATTTCGTATCCAAGCCTATGTAGTAGGGCTTTTCTCTATAGCTTTCTGTACTAGCTGTTTTTAGGCAGGATTTGCTACCTACTCATAACTGTAGTTTTTTAATCCATATTTATTTTCAGTATGTTGATGTCATGGTAGGCCTGATAGACCAAAAATGGGCTTATCCATGCTCTGGCTTGCCCAGGCATGCTTTTTCTGCTCTCCCCTCTTCTGCTGTTGGGAGGAGCAACCGCAGGAAAGAGGACAAAGGACCTGGAACCTGAGTCTGAGGAAGGCTGATGTCTGTCTTGTCCAGACACGTTCCCCTGCTTCCCCTCCTCCTATGCTGGAGGAAGCAACTGCAGGAAAGAAGAATGAGAGCCCTGGTTTCACCTAATGGTCAAGCTTGGCAAAGTGCCATTCTGATTGGTTAATCTATGTCCAAAGGCCCATTAGTCTCAGGCTGGTATTGATAAAAAGGGATGAGCAGGTAGCACAGTGTGCTGCTGATGCTTCACTGCATCCTGAAATTGCCTGTAAACTCCACTGCCTCGAGTTTACCAGGAACAAGGTCTAAATGCCTGCATGCAATCAGCCTGCCTAGCCAGTGTGACATTGTGCCAAGACTGCACACCACATTGCCTCCTGCCTGCCCCTCTGCAAGGCTTCTGCTGAATCAGGAGTCAAGAGGAACCAGGTCAGAGACTATGCTATAGACTCCAGCTTCCTGAGAAAAGAGCCTGGGAAACTGACAGCAAGTTTTCCACATGCTTTGATACTGTCTGATATTACTTTATGAGTAAATACTTAAAAACATCTTGTGGTTCACTAATTGCCTTCTCCCATAAGTAGAAAGGAGCTTCCTGTCTCCTTCAGTGGATGAACAGTATAATCAACTCCAAGAATCTTCTCTTCCAGTATAATGTTTGCATTTGCCACTTGAAGAAATAAGTGCTCTAATTTCGCTTGTTCTGTGTGTATAAACTTCCAAACCATGCATGTTGAACCTTGCAAGTAAGTTTTCTGATGAGCTGAGGTGAAGACTGGTATGTCTTAGTTTGGCTGTGAGCTGTACAAAAGAATCAGTAGGAAGGTATGCCAGGTTCTCTGCACTTCTATTCAGACAGTAAGGTCTCACACTTGAGGATGGTGTTCTATGAAAACAAGCTCTGAACACTTTTATTGCTTTTTTTTTTTTATCTTCCTATTTTAATTGTGTTTTCTTTCCCCCCATTGTGTAATTCTAACAGAGGTTACAATTTCTATGGGCTTTGCGAAAATAAGTAAGGAGAAAGAAACCTAAGCAGTGCTTTTCCATCCTGTGTCAGTAGAAAGGTTCAAGAGGTATCAATTTGACTAGCAGACAACAGAAAACCCACCCAGTTGAGCCAATTGATTTTTGGAGAAAAAGTAATTGCAGTTAGGCCTTAGAATCTACCAAATAATATAACTACAAAATAGTTTTCACAGGTGACTCTGTTTAAGGCTCATTGGGATGTGGTGCTTAGGGATATGGCTCAAGGTGACTCCTGTAGGTTAGAGTTATAAGTTGGACTTGGTGATCCTGAGGGTCTTTTCCAACCTGGATGTTCCTGTGATTCTCTAAATCTGCTGCTTCTGAAATTGTATATTATTAATTTTTCACTGATTACTCCTTTAATTATTCTTGTTTGCAATATAGAGTTGTATCATTGTTTTTAACATTTCATTTCATTCACACTTAAAAATCAGTATCAGTTCAAGTATTTATTAGAATTAGGTATTGATTTAAGCACTTTAAGGTGTCCCATTTGAAAATATTGTCCATGTGTCTGCTTTTAAGAGAAGCTTCAGTGGCCTGAGTACCATACTGAAGCACTGAAATTAAATTGGTTAAATGGGTGGCAAATCTTTTACATCTTTAATTTTCACTTGCACTCAAAATTAAGTGATACTTGCTTTACAATAAGTTTTAAAATGTAAATTAAAAGTAACCAGTTGACTAAGCTTTGCAGTCTCTTCAGTTCCTGATTCACTGTGATTTCTTTCCCTGAAGCTTACTAATACTTTGAAATCATAACAGAAAACAAAGGTTCCTTTCAGTGGGACAAAGTCTTAAGTTGTGCCAGGGGAAGTATAGGCTGGATGTTAGGAGGAAGTTCTTCCCAGAGAGAGTGATTGGCATTGGAGTGGGCTGCCCAGGGAGGTGGTGGAGTCACTGTCTCTGGAGGTCCTCAAGAAAAGACTGGATGAGGCACTTAGTGCCATGGTCTAGATGACTGTATAGGGCTGGGTGCTAGGTTGGACTGGATGGAGGTGTTTTCCAACCTGGTTGATTCTATGGCTTAATATTCATGCAGGTAGTATTTGTTTGGTTGCCAGTGCATACTGTAACAGCATTAAAGGCACAGGGGTATGTATTTTATACGTTGCAGCAATAGTTAACACACTTCTATCACCTCCATTATGAGAACTTATTGCTATTAAGAGGACTTTGTCCTGAAGTCAGTTCTCAGTTTAGATTAAACATTTCTTCTTTACAGTGTAGCAGTATCCTTGACATAGCTGCTGAGCTGATTTGTTTATGCAGTTGTTTGTCCAAGGCCCTTGGAACTGACCTGGGAGACATTAAATTCTGCCTTTAGCACTTGTATAAATGAAGATTTAGCCCATTGGTTTCAATTACTCAATATTTACAGTGACAGGAAACTAAGAATATATTTTTCCCTCTGCATATAAATTTCACCTTGACACAAACACCCACAATTGCCATTTACTTGAATGAAGCAGTTAGGGAATTCAAAGACCATGTTGGTAAGTGGAAAGCAATGATATCCTGAGAGGGTAAAAGGTAGAAAAAGTAATTGGGTGGGCAGTTTAATCACTTCCCTCCTGCCCCTGAGGAAAAAAACAAACATTTTGCTTTTAATTTTCTCTATCTCTTAACATAAGAAATTGTATTTAGCTGTATTTATTCTTTTGGATGACTCTGGTGCAGGATGGATTACTCTCAATTTTATCTTGGGGGGGAAAGAACTATCCTAAATTATGTAATTATGAAACCAGTATTGACTGAAACAGATGAACTTTCAGTCTCTCGTAAATGACTACAGATCTAACAGGTCTAAGACAGAAAGCAGTTACTTTTGTTCACTATAAATATCAATACTGTATGTTAAAAGTTGATCCAAGCCTTAAATGTTATCTAAAAAAAGGGATTGTAAAGAGTTAAAATGTACCTTTGGTGTCTGTGCCAGGTACAGTGTGGGGAACAAAACTGATGCTTCCACCCAATTATGTGGACTGAAAATACAGTTTAATCTTTTTTACATCTAATGAGATTATTATAACTAGTCTTATAAAATATTAAGCTTTCTCTAGGAAAATAACCCACATGTTTGCTTATGGCTGCAAAGGATCATGTAGTTAACAGTGCTCTGTAAATAATATCATTGGATGTTCCTTGAGCCTCAAACTTGACTGTTTCAGGTGACTAAAAAGGAAAGGGTTTTTTAATGTACATCATAGAAATTATTTCCATGCTCTTTGCTTTCAATGTAAATTCTGTTCCATAAATCATAGTTTCATGTGAGGTGGCTATGATGATGTTTGCTAACATTTTCTTTGAGTTGCAAATATTTTCCCATTTACTGCAGCTTCCATTGAACTGTGTTCTATGTCCAGAACAATCATAATAAAACCCAAGATAACACAATATACTTATCTGGGTCATCACAATTAAATTGTATAGAAATAGATAAAAGGAAACTTAAAAGAAAATTGATTTGTTTCCTCTGCAGAGACTTATTCCTCCAGGATTTCCTAAGAATGGGCATCTTTAAAACCAGACACCATGCTGAAACTTGCAGAGGAAATATACTTTTGTACAGTAAAAAAGTATTGTAAAACTGAGTTTTGCAGCTGTCATTCATCATGAGAACCTCAGCACATAAAGTTAGCCTCTTCTCCAATATTGAGAGCATGCTTGCATGTGCACATCTGTCTAATTGGGAGCTATGAACTTGTGCTGGACATCCTGGGTTGTTTATACTCTTTTGTCTCATGCACCTCTTCATTTTATAAGCTTAGCAGTGCCTATTTCATAACCAGTAATGTATTTGTCTTTCTGAGAGTTCTCTTCAAAGTAAATACAGCTTAAGCTTTTCAACACAGACAGGTCTCAAAAGATACAGGTATACATCTAGCAATAATTTCATCAGTGCATGAGTAGTTGAGTGTTAGGCTCTATCTGCATCAGCAGATGCTTAGCCCTTATTTCAAATGTCTCTAAATTTAGTGCATTTAAAAAAATGGTTAAAAAGCTCACATTTGATTGTTAGTTACAGGCTGAAGAACCTGGTTATTATTGAGGCATCATGGTACCAAAAATCATTGAGCTCCTAATCTGGTTATAGTATGATTCTGGTAAGCATTTTCATTGGTATTAATGTTATAGTTGCTGTTATATGGATTCACAAGTGCTTCCAGTTGAAGAGCCAGGTGTTTACCCTTGAAAAAATACTTTCTGCATATCCTGATGTTTTGAACTTTGGCCTTTATAAAGGCATGTCAAAATAAAATTAATCAAATAGGCACTTTTCTATTTGCCAAGCCCCTTAGTTTAAGATAATCCATTCTGTCTACCTCAGGTTTTTACCATTGCCTTTGAACAATGTGGTGTTAAATCAATAGCAGCAGGAAATATCTAAGTCTTAGGAAGGATAGTTGGTAGCCACTCTGTCTTCTGTGCTGGAAGTGGTGAGATTTTCATATTGCTGCTTTTAGGCAATTTCTTTCTGTTCTTCAGCAAAAATTGTGATGTACGTTCATACTGATAGAACTTCAGGATGACAAAGCTGGTGAGAGGCCTGGAACACAAGCCTTATGAGGAGAGGTTGAGGGAGCTGGGGATGTTTAGTCTGGAGAAGAGGAGGCTCAGGGGTGACCTCATTGCTGTCTACAACTACCTGAAGGGAGGTTGTAGCCAGGTGGCAGTTAGTCTCTTCTGGCAGGCAACCAGCAACAGAACAAGGGGATGCAGTCTCAAGTTGTGCCAGAGGAGATATAGGCTGGATGTTAGGAGGAAGTTGTTGGCAGAGAGAGTGATTGGCATTGGAATGGGCTGCTTGGGCAGGTGGTGGAGACTCTATTCCTGGAGGTGTTCAAGAAAAGACTGGCTGAGGCACTTGGTGCCATGGTCTGGTTGATTGGACAGGGCTGGGTAATAGGTTGGATTGGATGATCTTGGAGGTCTCTTCCAACCTGGTTGATTCTATGATTCTTTGTGAGAAGAAGTGGATATACATGACCTGAACACTTCTGTCTTCTTAGGTACTATAACCTGACAGAGCTAATGCAGACAAATAGTTTCATTCAGCAGCTCTGCATGTGTCTTTAAGACTCATTTACATCGCTTCATGCTCTTGTTTTGGATTAGGATGCCTATGGAAACATTATGTGCATGATGTTACTCTCTTCATAGTCTTTATTTGATTAGCAAGGTTGCTGGTTTTTGTTTTGCTTTCCTTTTTGTGGTTTTGATGCATAGGAAGGAATATAATGAGCAACATTGCTACTAGCATTTGTTAAAAGAAATCCTTATCTGAGGTATACACACAGCTCTGTTTTTTTTATATGTTGACTTTGGGCTTACCTCCAGTTTTCATGCTTGATGTTATACGTAGTTATGTCTTTCATGAAATGATGGAATGCTAGGAGTTAAAGCACAAATCAGAAATAAGTCAAAGTGGATTTTCTTTTTTAAAACATTGAAATTAGGGATTTCAAGCAACCCTCATGAAGATAAGTTGATTGCTTTCTAATATAAACTGCTACCAACACCACCTCTTTGTTGGCATTCTGGAATGTTTTTTCATATTCCATCTTAATTATTAAACTTACTGACACAAAATATAGGGATTTGATATATGGATAAGAAGGTTCCTTATGTAAGATATAAAAACAATTTTTTTTGTTTTCAAAGTATTAATACTAATATGAAGAAAATACTGATCTGTGCTAAGTTATTCAGCAGTGAGATTCTGAATAATGATTGCCTGAATGATTACTGCTTAGTTTTATATTGCACTATAGCTTATAATTACTTTTCTGTTCAGTAGATGTGGGATCTCCTTGACTGTGGGAAGGAAGTCAGATTCAGACTTCCTAGAGAGACAAGACTGTATGATCTGATGTGTCACTTTAATTTGTGATGCAGCAGCTCAGCCCTTCTGATGTTAATACTTCTAAAACAATTAGGCTAAGCCTTTGGTTCAGTGTAGTTTCCACCGGGTGAAAGGACATTTGTCTGAATGTCTATTTGCCTTTCTTGAGAGATATGCAACCATAAATAGTACTAATGAAGGCAGTCAATTCCAATAAACAACCTTCCAGTTTACAGCCCAAAACAGTATCACCAGCTGGGAAAATAAGTTGTGGTGATCAGCTCTTCACATGAAATTGATTTTATAAATGTATGCCTGCCACTGCCATGAAAACATGAGTACTTTCCACAAGCCTCTTCCTTATGCAGTCACACCATGCTTTGAATTACTTCAAACATCTATTTTCTGAAAAGGTTTTCACCATTAGACTGAGAATTCCTTTGATTAGATGAGACTTCAATTATCTGAATGTTTTGTTTCCTTTAGAACTTCAACATACTCAAGAGTGTATTGCATTATGGTGTGGTTGCTTGCATAAGAGAAACAACAGATATTTCCATCTCCAGTGTGTGGCACTCTGTACAGGCCATCTGGTCCTTAAGATTCTGGATGTCAGTCTGATGCTAGTACAATGTGTATTTATATTTGCACATATGTCCCAGTGAAGTCAAGACAGCATCCTGTTCTGAAACTATGTAAGAGAAAGCTCACATCTGACCAGCCCATAGGGCTATCATATGTTACTCTTAATTTATAGAATGTTAATGTAAGTTAATTATAATTCAATTAGTTCTAAATTATGCAATAGAAAAGTAAAACAGTTTCTGTGAAGTAGCTAAAGCAGAGTCCTGCACTTTGGCCACAACAACCTCATGCCAAGCTACAGGCTGGGGTCGGAGTGGCTGGAGAGCAGCCAAACAAAGGGATCTGGGGGTGCTGATCGATACCTGCCTGAACATGAGCCAGCAGTGTGCCCAGGTGGCCAAGAGAGCCGATGGCATCCTGGCCTGCATCAGGAATGGTGTGGCCAGCAGGAGCAGGGAGGTCATTCTGCCCCTGTACTCTGCACTGGTTAGACCACACCTTGAGTACTGTGTCCAGTTCTGGGCCTCTTAATTTAAGAAGGACATTGAGATGCTTGAATGTGTCCAGAGGAGGGCAATGAGGCTGGTGAGAGGCCTCGAGCACAGCCCTATGAGGAGAGGCTGAGGGAGCTGGGATTGTTTAGCCTGGAGAAGAGGAGGCTCAGGGGTGACCTTATTGCTGTCTACAACTACCTGAGGGGTGGTTGTAGCCAGCAGGAGGTTGCTCTCTTCTCTCAGGCAGCCAGCACCAGAACAAGAGGACACAGCCTCAATCTATGCCAGGGAAATTTAGGCTTGAGGTGAGGAGAAAGTTCTTCACTGAGAGAGTCATTGGCTACTGGAATGGGCTGCCCAGGGAGGTGGTGGAGTTGCCGTCCCTGGAGCTGTTCAAGGCAGGATTGGACGTGGCACTTGGTGCCATGGTCTAGCCCTGAGCTCTGTGGTAACATCTCGGACTTGATGATCTATGAGGTCTCTTCCAACCTTGGTGATACTGTGAGACTGTGATTATTTTTTTGCAAATAGAATGAGGATACTTCTGTAACCTAGGCAAATAGGAGTATTTTTGTAATTTGAAACTGAGAGTCACTCAATGTAATTAAACATCTAACTCTCACCCTCTAATTAATCATGATACTGTGTCTTTATGGGAAGGTCTATCTTTAATGTTTCTCTTCTGGAAAGTTAAGGTATGAAGATAGTTAGATACATCTATCGCACTAAGTGGAAGGCAGCACTGGATTAATCCAGCTCTATGTGCAAATACAGTGAGAAGAATGAAGTGCACACCACTGATAGTATTAAAAAAAGCCAACTTGTTCAGTTCTTCCACAGTTCTTTCACAATTCTTTCACCATCAACACTGAAATGGCTTCTAGAAATCAGGGAAATGTTTTCCTTGAAAATTTTAACTTCTTGCATTGTAAATTATACAGGTAAAAATGCTTTGATATCCTAAAATCTTCTTGCTCTTTTGTGCTGTGTTTCACACTTTGTTATACTTCATTTCTGTTTGGCATGCCTTTCCAACCTCTTCTGATCCTAATGCTTGCCAAGTCAGCTATGAAATGTAATATGTGATTAGAAATCTGTGATCATACAGCAGATAGTGTTACAAAGAAAGATTTTCAGGTACACCAATCCAAGCAAACTTTTAGTGAAGTAGGTAACTTAAGTGACATTAGTTGGCAGAGGTGATATGGTTCATACTGTATCATATCTCATGTAAACACTGAATTACAGAATGATGGAGGTTGGAGATCTCTGGAGCACATCTACTCTAACCCCCTTGATCAAGCAGCCCCATCTAGAGCACATTCCTCAGGACTATGTCCAGAGAACTTTTGAATGTATCCAGGGATGGTGATTGCACAATCTCTCCTCTGTTCAATCTTTGTACATTAAAAAGAAGTGTTTCTTGGTATTTAGACATAACTTCCTGTGGTTGAGTTTGTGCCTGTTGTCTCTTGTCCTGTAACTGAACACCAGTGTCCTCCATCCTTCTTTCAGGGATTTATATACATTGATAAGGTTCCAACTGAGCTTTCTCTTGTCCCAGGTCTTTCAGCCTTTGTTTACGGGAGGGTCACTTGATTGCTATAATCATCTTCATGGCCCTTTATTGGACTGCCTCTATTACGTTAATGTATCTTGCACTGGAAAGCCCTAAAATGGATTTTCAGTTGTAGTCCCCCACTGCTGCTCAGTTGAAGGAAGTGGTCACCTTGTAATGTAGCCAGCAATACTCCTAATGATGCCCAGGAGACCCTTTGGCTTCAAATGAGTGCACATTATTGGCTCATGTTCAACTTTGTGCTCCCCAAGACCTCAGAGTCTTTTTTATCAAGCTGCTTCTTACCAGACTGCTCTCTAGCATGTATGGTTGGGTGGATTTTTTTCCAAGTAGCTGGGCTTTGCAGTTCCTTGAATTTCATGATGTTCCTGTTGGCTCATTTCTTCAACCTGTGGAGATCCTTCTGGATGTCCATTATGTATCACGTGCAAATATGCTGGGGGTATATGCTGCACATCACCTGAATTAATAACGCTGTCAGACAACTGAAGCCAGTAGTGACCTGTGGTGCGTTCCCAGATACTGGGCTCCAGCTGAACTTCATGCCACTGATCACTGCCTTCTCTATCAAGCCACTCAGACTTTCAAAACATCTTGCCATCCATATAGTTGGTAATTCATTATCTTCTCTGAGGATTGCATGAGAGACAATTATTTCATAGAATCAACCAAGTTGGAAGAGACCTCCAAGATCATCCAGTCCAACCTAGCACCCAGCCCTACCCAGTCATCTAGACCATGGCACTAAGTGTCTCATCCAGGCTGTTCTTGAACACTTCCAGGGGTGGTGACTCCACCACCTCCCTGGGCAACCTGTTCCAATGGCAAATAACGCTCTCTGTGAAGAACTTCCTCCTAACATCCAGCCTGTACTTCCCCCAGCACATCTTGGGACTGTCCCCTTGTTCTATTGCTGGTTGCCTGGCAGAAGAGACCAATCCCTGCCTGGCTGCAACCTCTTTTCAGGTAGTTGTAGACAGCAATGAGGTCACCCCTGAGCCTCCTCTTCTCCAGGCTAAACAACACCATCTCTCTCAACCTCTCCTCATAGGGTTTGTGTTCCAGGCACGTAGAAAACAAACATGTACTTTTTAATCTACTGAAATCACAAAAGAAAAAAATCTATTGGTGAGAGTTCATTTGTTTAGAAACTGTACCCCAGTCATTGAATGGCATCTTGGGTTTCTTGAGGGAAAGATTTTCAAGATTGGTCTCATTACACATTTGTTTCTTGCACATGCTCCTGGAATTTGTCAACATATGGAAGGGTAATAGATGATAAAGGAGTAGTAAACACCTTGTAGTAAATACATGTTTGGCAGAGTTGTGGGTAAATATCTTTTTGCACACTATCACAATCTAGAAGTAAAATCATGTTCCATCACTTTGAGACTCCCTCTGTTAGTTTTATGCCACAGAGATAAACAGAACAGATGCAAATCAGAGAAAAGATATCCAAGTTGATATGAATGCAGTTAAAAATACCCAGACATCTTTAATTTATGGAATCCCAAGCAGATGGTAGAATATGTTTACTGAACTCTTAGCTCTTTCTCTAAAGAACTAGAAGCTTGATATGTCACAACATCTTTGAGAATTTGGCAGTGAGGACTTGAATCTTCTGTATTTTCTTATTCATTTCATTTTTTTTAAAAGTCCTAATAAGATGCTCTTAAATTTGGATCACTCTAAGGCTTAATAGCTACAAATCTGACTCAGATTACTGATTTGAGATCATTATGTGATAAATCTATTTTTAAAAATTCTATGAAAGCAAAACTGTTAACTTACTAATTTCAGTGTCTGCATTGCTATTTAGGATTTAAAATGGAACAGTCAGAATTAGGCTGCTTTGAAGGCTAAAGTTACAATTCAATAATATAGAATGTTTTCTAGTATAATAGAATCTTAAGACTAATTATCATTGCACATAAAGACAATGTGGTGTTTGTCTTGGGCATATCTTCCAGCTAGACATTCATTCCTGCTTTGAGACAACAGAAGACTGGAGTATGCGCTACAGTCACTGATTGCTTCTTAATGTTCCTCTCTTTTTTTTCTTTCACTTGAGTGAAGATAGGTTTAATTTTCCTGCCTTTTTTTTTTTGCATCAGTTCTCTATTCACATAAATACAGGTGAAGTGACTGTAGAATCAACCAGGTTGGAGGAGGCCTCTAAGATCATCCAGTCCAGAGGAGCCCAGAACTGGACACAACACTGGTCCACCCCTTAAGTACTGAGTACAGGGGAAAAATAACCTCCTTTGTCCTACTGGCCACAGTGTTCCTGATACAGGCCAAGATGCCATTGGCTCGCTTGGCCACCTGGGCACACTGCTGCCTAATGTTCAGCCTACTCTCTACCAGTACCCCCAGATCCCTTTCTTCCTGGCTGCTCTCCAGCCCCTCTGTCCCCAGCCTCAAAGGAAGAGTAGAAAAAATTCTGAATCACTATTGCCACATATCAGTAAGTGATAGATCAGATACCACATTAGATGTAGTTTATACCTGCAAGTGGCTCCATGTTCCTGTGTGAAGACTGTACAACACCACTGCTCTGCATGCCTATGTAACTTCATTACAGAAACATTCAGGTTGGGAAAGACTTTCAGGATCACTGAGTCCAACCAATATCTCTACAAAGTTCACCCTAATCCATATCTCCAGGCACCACATCCAAATGAATTATGAACACACCTAGGGTTAGTGACTCCACCACTTCCCTGGGCAGCCCATTCCAATGCCTGACCACTTTTGCTGGGAGAAAGTGTTTCCTAATGAAGGCTAGACCTGCCCAGTTGCAGCTTGAGGCCATTCCCTCTTGTTCTATCACTAATTACCTATGAGAAGAGACCAGCACCAACCGCTCCACAATATCTTTTCAAGTAGACAGCCATGAGGTCTCCCCTCAGCCTCTTTTTCCAACTAAGCAGCCTCAGGTCCCAGAATTATGTAGTGTTTTCATGTCTTCCCCTGTAGCTGTGTCCTCATTTGGGATTAGTCTGAGAATTTAATCATGTTCAGAAAATTCAGATTATGTGTTTTTTTTTTCATTCTGTCAGGCTCCAAAACACTGTTTGCCTTCAGCATGAGGTTCTTAGTTTTTCCAAGTGGTTAGATGCAAGATGTGTTGAAGTCCATGTCTATGACCCTTGTGAATCTATCTGACAAGATCAAATTTTGTGAATTTGTAGTCTTTTTAAAATGTTTGGCTGTGAGATCTTCCTTGGTGTGGTGGTTTGGGTGTCCCCTGCCCCCCCCCACACTTTAGAAATCACCCAGACTAGACTCAGCCAGCTCTGGAAATTTGAATGAAGCTTATATTTACAGCTGGCACAATTCACAAGCAGATATTTACAGTATATACAGTTATAGACAGAAATATACAAGGTAAAAAGTAATACAGAAGCACAACAGCCCTCCCAGAAACCTGAGTCCCCAGGAAGGGCTCTCAACCACCCCCTCACCTTCCCCCTACCCCTCTCAACCTTACCCTAGTCCCAAGGAAGAATGGAGGTTTGGCCAGGGGGGTTAAGAAGCAAGGTGAATCAGGCAAAAAGCAAATGGAGGGTGAGGTTAGAAAGCAATATGGAGTTCAGCCAGCAGCCTCAGTCCTCAGCAGGCAAAGAGCACAGAGCAAAGCCCAGAGTGAAGTGCCGAGACAAAGCGACCTTATCTCTATTTGCTTTTAATTCTAATACATCTCAGCAAGACTGTGAAGGAAGTAGACACCACCTTTGTTTTCATAGCCTATTATCTAGTCCTTCTCACCAAAACATTCTAGCTAGGCTAGAATGGAAGGCTGGAAGGCTGGCTAAACCAGAGCAGGGCAGAGAACAAGAAATGTGCAGGCAGAAGACAGCAGGACATTTCTGAGGCAAACATTTATCAGGATTATTCTTCTGAAAAAAATCTTGAAACTCAGGCTTTGGATAAAAGGTTGGACTGGATGATCTTGGAGGTCTCTTCCAACCTGACTGATTCTATGATCAATTCTGAAGAAACAGAGAAACTACAAAGAAAATGCTATTACCTGCATATCCAAGACTCAGAGTGAAACTCTTGGCTCTTTTAATGATTCCTATTTAAAAAGTTATGTAGGTATCACTGACTTCTGATTATTTTCTTCTTTATACAAAGATGGAAATAACAATGAGAAGAGAGAGTTTTCATGCATGCAGCTCTTTGTGTGTTCTGAATGATCGCTGTAGTAGTGATTTGGGGGTGGCTAAGCCTCAAAGCTTGAGTAAGAAATGTGCATGTATCCTGTTTTATACATTGCAAAATATGGGTAACTGACTGCAACTTGAATTTCCTTTACCTAAATCTGCACTGCTTGCATTCAGCAATATAATCCTGTCAAGGAAGAAGAGTACGGCTATGTTTGTTATGTTTAACCATCTAATTTGACAGAAGAGAAGAAAATGAGGTGGATTAGAGTGGCAGGTTACACAAATAGTCCAGCATCAGTAAGTTAGCAGATAACAGCAATCTAGGAGCAGGTGTGGACCCGTTGGAAGGTAGGAGAGCCCTGCAGAGGGACCCTGACAGACTGAATGGGTGGGCAGAGGCCAATGGGATGAGGTTTAACAATGCCAAGTGCAGGGTCCTACACTTTGGCCACAACAGCCCCAACCAGTGCTACAGGCTGGGGACAGAGTGGCTGGAGAGCAGCCAGGAAGAAAGGGATCTGGGGGTACTGATAGATAGAAGGCTGAAGGTGAGCCAGTAGTGTGCCCAGGTGGCCGAGAGAGCCAATGGCATCTTGGCCTGTATCAGGAAGAGTGTGGCCAGTAGGACAAGGGAGGTTATTCTGTCCCTGTACTCAGCACTGGTCAGGCCACACCTTGAGTCCTGTGTCCAGTTTTGGACTCTTCAATTCAGGAGAGACATTGAGATACTGAAATGTGTCCAGAGGAGAGTGATGAAGCTGGTGAGTGGCCTGGAGCACAGCCCTGTGAGAAGCTGAGGGAGCTGGGGGTGTGCAGCCTGGAGATGAGGAGGCTCAGGGGTGACCTCATTGCTGTCTACAACTACCTGAAGGGAGGCTGTAGCCAGGTGGGAGTTGGTCTCTTCTGCCAGACAAGCAGCACTAGAACAAGGGGACACAGTCTCAAGTTGTGCCAGGGCAGGTCTAGGCTGGATGTTAGGAGGTAACTCTTGCCCAAGATAGTGATTGGTATTGGAATGGGCTGCCCAGGCAGGTGGAGTCACCATCCCTGGAGGTGTTCAAAAAGAGAGTGGATGAGGAACTTAGTGCCATGGTCTAGTTGATTGGATGGGGCTGGGTGATAGGTTAGGCTGGATGATTTTGGAGGTGTTTTACAGCCTAGTTGATTCTGTGATTCTATGAATATGCAGATGTGCAAATCTGCACACTTATGTTGAAGACAGATACATATTTGAATATGTTTTCATACATCTGTTATTGTGAACTGTTTAAAGGCTTCATTTTTTTCTCACACATTCAAAAAATTGGTTTTTTTTTTTGCTTTCACAAATACCTTTATAATCAGGTTTTTTTTATTAGCATATCAAATGATTGATTTGAAAATTTTCAGACCTAAATGTCTGGAGTAACATCAAAGGCACATAAACATAAGTGATGTTATGAATTATAATTGACATTCTGAGCATATATCATTTAATTTATTCCTTTGGATGAGAACCTCTCAAACACTTATGTTCCAAACTTGTGCAATATTAGTGCTGCTGTTTGGAAAGGTTTAAGTAATGGTTGTGGAGAAAGTGAAGGTGTGAATTGTATATATATTAAAAGAAATTGTGAAATGATTGCTTTGTAAAATCTGTCAGTGAGTGTGGCATTAATTGCCCTCTTGAATGTTTTGTTAAGCACAAGGATGAAAATTCATTATCTTTTTATTTGATTAAGTACTTGTACTACTCTTTGGAGTTTGTGTGTGCAGTTCAAATGCTTATAACTGGCAATTAAATCTTTGCTTCTTAAATTCAGCATTCTAGAGTGCCAGTTTTGATTCCCAAAATATGTCTGAATCTAAATGTCACCAACTTGTCTAGGTAGGGAAATGAAGACTGGGATTAAAACAAGTATGGCTGGAATTGTGACCACTTCAACAAAGACATCAGAAACTCAACTCTTCATTGTCTATTCCTCTGTTTAATCCAGTGAATTACTAAGGATACATTTTTATTAAGCCAGTGCCTATATAAAGAAAAGTAAATACTTTACAAGCTGGAAATTAGTGCTTGGTGGTTTTAGTATGTGAAAATGTTGTGGTTAAACAATCTGTATCTTATTTCTAGAGGAACAAAAATAGTGTGGCCAGTAGGATAAGGGAGATTATTCTTTCCCTGTACTCAGCACTGGTCAGGCCACATCTTGATTACTGTGTCCAGTTCTGGGCGCCTCAGTTCAAGAAAGATGTTGAGGTGCTGGAACATGTCCACGGAACGGCAATGAAGCTGGTGAGGGGCCTGGAGCACAGCCCTGTGAGGAGAGGTTGAGGGAGCCTGGAGAAGAGAAGGCTCAGGAGTGACCTCATTTCTGTCTACAAGTATCTGAAGGGAGGCTGTAGGCAGGTGAGGTTGGTCTCTTCTCCCAGACAACCAGCAACAGAACAAGGGGACACAGTCTCAATTTGTGCCATGGGATGTATAGGCTGGATGTTAGAAGGAAGTTCTTGGCAGAGAGAGTGATTGGCATTGGAATGGGCTGCCNACAAGCAGCAACAGAACAAGGGGACACAGTCTCAATTTGTGCCATGGGATGTATAGGCTGGATGTTAGAAGGAAGTTCTTGGCAGAGAGAGTGATTGGCATTGGAATGGGCTGCCCAGGGAGGTGGTGGAGTCGCCTTCTCTGGAGGTGTTCAAGAAAAGTGCCACATAGTGCCATGGTCTGGTTGATTGGATGGGGCTGGGTGCTAGGTTGGTCTGGATGATCTTGGAGGTCTCTTCCAACCTGGTTGGTTCTATGATTATTTGATTTTCTTGTATTTATAAGCAACTTAATAGTAAGGCTTTGTTGTAGTAGAGTCGAAGTCAGCAAGCAAGCTGGCTAGTAATTAATGAATTAAACTCTGTCTGGAGGCTGGTGACAAGTGAAGGACTCAGGGACTGGCCTATTTAGTATCTTTATCAGTGACTGAGAAAAGGCTGTGGGGAGTGCACTCTCACAGTGTTTCTAGATCACACCAAACTGGGAGGAAAATTAATGTAAAAATTAATACTCAGTAAATCCTCCTTTAAAATGCTGTAACTCACTATACAAATTTAAGACTTAGGAAAGATATATGGGAAAGAATAGACTGAATTAACCTGAATGTCAGTTAATTCAGTTATCTGTTGTATAGCGAAATGAGTATTGGGAAAGATACAGTATCTGTGAAAAAGATTAGCACAGTTCAGCTACATCTCATAGTTTATTCTTATTCATTTAATGGGAGTGTAGGACAAATGTCTTTCTAGAACTCTATTTCACATGATTACTCTTTAGAAATGTAAATGTGTGCAGTAGTTTCAATTGTATAAATTAGTCATGTACAGAAGAAATTAGACCAGTCACTTGGGAAGCAATACCATATAAAGCAGTGTCTTTAATTCCATTCATTGATGATGAATGCCTTTCCTTCAACTTGCAGTTCCTTTGTAATTTATCATGTGAGATCCATGTCTGTTTACTTCTACTAGCACAGATATTGTTTATGAAGTCTTTGTTTTAAGAACTTCGAGCCTTTACAAATTAAAATTGAAGAAAGTTCAGCAACTACATAGTAAAGTTGGGATTTAAATGATTTGTTGGGCTGACCTGGGTGATAGGGAGGGTCGTGGAACAGATCATCTTCACTACCATTGTATAGTATGTGGAGGACAACCAGGTGAGCAGGCATGGGATCATGAAGGGCAAGTCCTGCTCACTGAACCTGATCTTTTCCTATGACGTGGTGACCTGCTTAGTGCATGAGGAGAAGTCTCTGGATGTTGCTTACCTAGACTTGAGTAAAGCTTTTGACACCATCTCCTACAACATCCTCCTGGGGAAACTAGCTTCTCATGGCTTGAGTGGGTGGATGTTTCACCTGGCTGGATGGGTGTTCCCCAAGGAGTGGTGGTGAATGGAGTTCAATCCAGTTGGAAGCTAGTCCCAAGTGATCATCTCAGTACTGGGGCCTGCTCTGTTCAATATCTTTATCAATGATCTGGATGAGGGAGTTGAGTGTACCCTCAGTGAGTTTGTAGATGACACCAAACTGGGTGGCAGTGTTGATAGTCTTGAAGGTAGAAAGGCTCTGCAGAGGGATCTGGGCAGGTTGGATCTGTACTCCTCATGAAGGAGTAAGTACTCCTTACGAAGTGATAGGATAAGAGGAAATGGCCTCAAATTGCACTAGGGCAGTTTTATGTTAGAAACTATAAGAAAGTTTTTCACAGAAGGGATTGTGATGCACTGGGGTAGTCTGTCCAAGGAGGTGGTTTAATCACCATCTGTGATTAAATGATGTTTAAATGATGCAGAGATATGGCACTAAGAGACATGGCTTAGCACCAGACTTGGTAGAGTTAGGTAATGGTTAGACTTGATCTTGAAGATCTTCTCCTACTGAAATGATTCTAGGAAAACTTCTCTTTGACTGGGTTCAGTGCACAGTCTGAGTGGAACATTTCAGCATAATGTTTCGTTCTTTTTTCTTTAATGGAAGAGAAAATCAAAGCAGGTTGTGTTGGCAGATATCACAAAGTGATTATACAGACTGCTGCGTTTTGAGGTTTAATCTTGTATGTTGTCATAAGTAGGTCAAAGTTAAATTGTGCCCTTTTTGATGTATGTTGATGTGGTGCATCTGAAGTTGATTTTGGATTTCTTTGCTAAGTGTTGTGTATTTAATTAGGACATAATAAAATCATGTTTTCTCCTATAATATGTTATGTTGCCATAAAGTACTCAGGTTTAACTACACACTTAGATGCCAGTTCTTGATAAAATATATATGGTATCATAATTTCCTGTAGAATAGTTTGTGCCAGGCAGGTTTTACTACATCCAAGCACTTTATCATTTAAGAATGCAGGTAAACTGAGGAAAAATAGAAACTGCATATATTACTACAATGTTAAGCTGCTTGTGAAATTGTCTGTAAGAAGAACACCAAAAGAAGAAGGAATAAAGGTTAGCACTGCAAGCAGATTAGCCCAGGCATAATAGAAAGAAAAAAACCCCCAAACTTTCAGCTCATAATTCAGCATTTTTTAACAGACAGATAATATTTTGCTTCTATTTTATGCATGTAACATTGACATGCAAGTCAATAAAAGGGAGGGCATCAGGGTGCAAGAGAACCAAGTAAAAGTTCCTATTTTCCTTGTCTTTTTCTTGCTCTAATGTTCCNCAGGTTTAACTACACATACAGATACTTAGATGCCAGTTCTTGATAAAATATATATGGTATCATAATTTCCTGTAGAATAGTTTGTGCCAGGCAGGTTTTACTACATCCAAGCACTTTATCATTTAAGAATGCAGGTAAACTGAGGAAAAATAGAAACTGCATATATTACTACAATGTTAAGCTGCTTGTGAAATTGTCTGTAAGAAGAACACCAAAAGAAGAAGGAATAAAGGTTAGCACTGCAAGCAGATTAGCCCAGGCATAATAGAAAGAAAAAAACCCCCAAACTTTCAGCTCATAATTCAGCATTTTTTAACAGACAGATAATATTTTGTTTCTATTTTATGCATGTAACATTGACATGCAAGTCAATAAAAGGGAGGGCATCAGGGTGCAAGAGAACCAAGTAAAAGTTCCTATTTTCCTTGTCTTTTTCTTGCTCTAATGTTCCTAATTTCATCTCAAAGTTGTTCTCTTCTGACTTGGAATATTATTGGAAATGTAGGTTTTATAGAATGTCCCTGTCCTGATCTTGTTACAAGACTAAAAGCAGGAGAACTCTGCATACAATATTTAGCTATTTATATAAGCTATTGATAGAGATTGTTTTTAAGATCATGTTGCCCAGTTTGACATTTTCTTGTAGTCTTCCTTTAGTTTCCATTTATTCTGGATCTTTCTAGACAACATCTCTCAATGGAATAGTAAGCTGAAAGTATTAGAACCCCCTAAGCTGACAGATCTCTCCATTTTGTGCATGAAGTATAGGACAGAGACATTTGAGCTCGTGGGATGCCTCAGAGGTTGCATAGCAACGGATGCAAGAAGCATCTCATCTCCGTTGACTGTCAGACTCCCAGGACAGCAGAGGAAGTATTTCAGGAATTGCAACTCAAGACAATCTCAGATTCTTTCACCTTTTCTGTTGAAAAGACTTAACATTTTCTCTAAAGTAGACAGCACTTAAACAGCATACATGGGCTTTTCAGCACCTTCTGAGACAAGGAGAGTTGAGCAGGATAATTAATACTTTTTAATGAATGCTGTTTCATCTTTGCACAGAGAATAAAGCTAAGAAAGGACAGCATACTGTACTTTTCATTGGCCACACTGTGCTACAGTTATGGTTACCAATGCAAAAAAAAAGCTTGTGTTTCTCTGCATCAGTGATTCATTGTGCAGTGTAATAGGGGCACGATACTATGATGCAAAGAATAAAGTTGGCAGTCAGGAAGATTGGCAGCTAAAGATGGCAATGGAAAATCTGCAGCTGGGCTAAGTAATTCTAGTTACTCAGTGAGGGGCAATTCTGATTATTAAAAATTCTAACATTTTAATCTCAAGATTCTACTTTACAAAGTAGACTACTTTGCAGAGTAAGCTTCTACTAAGTCAAAGTGTGACTCTACAGAGGGTTTTAGATTCTTTACAAAGAAAACATGTGAGTCCCAATAACATTTCACACTTCTGTTCTTTTGGGAGATTATAAAGCTCTTTGACAACACTAAGCAACAAAGCTTTGTGACAGGTTTTTTTTTCCCCAGGTATCAACAAAAACCAAATAGGGCTCCACATAAATAATTAGGACAAGCTCACACACTATTTTCATTGGAAATTATCACAGAATAACATTGCTTTCTTAAAGCTTCTGAAGAGTTTGAAGTGAGAAATTAATTTCTCAATGGAATGTAGACACCTCCTGTATCAAGCTGAGCGACAGTTTGCAGGATCAGAAGTCTGGATTTAGGTGCCTAAAATCTACACACGTTTCCTGTGATCCAGAGTCCTTAGTGATGCCACATAAGTGGCTTAAAACAAACTCCCAAGGTGGGAAGTAGTTGCATGTTTGTCAGTAATCTACCCAGGGTTTCAGAAGGTGAGTTTCTGGGAGTATGAAGACCTCCATTTCCATTGCAGGCCAGCAATACACACTTCTCAACTTCCATGCACTTGAAAAAGGTTACATAGAGCTAAGTAAGCTGACAAATTAGATGACTCTGAGTGCATCTTTATAGTGACTTTTGGATTTTAAGACTGTGTATTTCAATTCTTCTCCTGTAAACTGTGTTACCTAATCTGGCATGGATATTTTTTGTTGAAATCCTGTTTATATTTTTGGTAACTAGGTACTTACAGAGGAGTTAGTCTATCTTAGGCATATACATTTTATTTTGATAGCAGAATTGTCTCTGTCATTTCACATACAGGCATTGCTTTTGTTATTTTCATAATTTTACCATAGTATACAGTGAAATACTAATTCATAGAATCAACCAGGGTGGAAGAGACCTCCAAGATCATCCAGACCAACCTAGCACCCAGCCCTATGCAATCAACTAGACTGTGGCACTTTCCTTGAACACCTCCAGGGATGGTGACTCCACCTCCCTGGGCAGCCCATTCCAATGCCAATCACTCTCTCTGGCAACAACTTCCTCCTGACATCCAGCCTATACCTGCCCTGGCACAACTTGAGACTGTGTCCCCTTGTTCTGTTGCTGCTTGCCTGGCAGAAGAGACCAACCCCACCTGGCTACAGCCTCCCTTCAGGTAGTTGTAGACAGCAATGAGGTCTGCCCTGAGCCTCTTCTTTTCCAGGCTGCACACCCTCAGCTCCCTCAGCCTCTCCTCACAGGGCTGTGCTCCAGGCCTCTCACCAGCTTTGTCACCCTTCTGTGGACACCTTCCAGTACCTCAGCATTTCTCTTGAATTGAGGAGCCCAGAACTGGACACAATATTCATTTGATCTTTGCTTAACAAGAAGGACATGTAATTTGAGAGCTGGCCAATTTGTTATTTGCAAGATAAAGTCTGACCCAACTCTGAGTGGTGTCTCAGTGGTTGAAAATGACTGGTTTTGAGCTGCTGCTGAGCAGACACAATTAGGCTTCCCCGTATCCCTAGAGGAGAAAATTCATTTCCATACCTGTGAGCTAAATAGTGCCAAGTGCTGGAAGTACCCCCAGATACAGAGACCCTAAGGCATGCTTACCCAGATAAGCAAAGTCCAGGATGCATTACATTAACTGCATGCAAGTAGGCTGCTGAATGATGGAGTTCAATACATTATACGTTAGTAACATTCTTACCCACATAATGCTGTTATATGTTCTTAAAGAACTGTATTAAATAGCACACATAATGATCTAATTAAGAGAGGGGCATTCTGCCAAATACATTAGCATTGCCATTCAGAAATTGTTTTGGCACAAACACTGATTTCAGAATCTGCTTCCATTTTGGAGAGGGACAGGAATCTGGAACATCCAGTTTTCAGAAAATCACATGAGTAAACTAAAGCAATGTTATTAAATAATTTCACTTGCTTAACATTTTGAAGTACAGCTCCTATTCACCTGTGGCATTGAATAGAAAACTGAGCTCTATTAGTTTAAATACAAAAATGTTTGGCAAAGCTGAATAATTGATCTTTGTTGTGCCAGGAGAGGTCTAGGCTGGATGTTAGGAGGAAGTTCTTCCCAGAGAGAGTGATTGGCATTGGAATGGGCTGCCCAGGGAGGTGGTAGAGTCACTGTCCCTGGAGGTGTTCCAGAAAAGCCTGGATGAGGCACTTCGTGCCATGGTCTAGTTGATTGCATAGGGCTGGGTGCTAGGTTGGACTGGATGATCTTGCAGCTCTCAACCTGGTTGATTATTTACAAGAAGAAAGTTAAATCCTATAACAATGAACTACCTTTATGTGACAGTAGATTGTCTCAAAGAATCTGCTGTGTAGATATCTTTACTAGTGTCCAATACAGGTCAAAAAATAGTCTCATAAGACTTATCTGGTGGTAAATAAATTCACACCTTGGTTCTTCTCAAGTAAAAGTTAAGGTTTCTTAATATTTTAAAGTTTTTCAAGCTTGTTGAATTTTCAGTATTATAGTTGAGCCCACAAAAATTGATCAATAAAAACTACACTGCATAAATGTTTTTGGACTAGTTTTCATTATATCCTCTCCTAGCATCAGATCATTTAGCAGCAGTGGCCTTTAATATTTGACTTCAATTTTTTTTTTTGCCAATAGTAGCAGGAAATTAAAGTCAGGCTGTGCTTTGTGGAACTGGCAATTTATGTAATCCTGGAAGGAAGGGCATTTATGATTGTTCTATTTCTCCAAGTGTGATGGTGACTCAATAGGATCACAATGTTGCATAAAAGGTGGTAGAAAGGAACTGAAAGTAAATCTTTAAGAATTCTCTGGTTCCCATATTACTAAATTATTCAACTGAGAAATATTTTCCTCTGTGCTTAGTGTTTCACCTGTCTAATCCTTTCTAGTTAGAGCTCTCTATTTGTACCTTTCTTAATATCTTCATAGGTAAACTCAAGAAAAGTGGGTAAGATGATTGGACTGTAAGCTGCATTGGTAACTGTCTCAACAACAGTTTAGAGAGCTGTGATCAGCCCTTCAGAGTCCAGCTGGGAGCCTGTGCCTAGTGGTGATTCCGAGGGATCAGTACTGGGTCCAGTTTCATTCAATCTCTTCACCAGTTACCTGGATGAGGGGATTGAGTGTATAGATAATTGCAGCTGCACAGCTGCAGCATCTTTCTCTGTTACTTAGCTTCTCCTTACCTCTGAGTTGCTCTTTCTCTTTTGTCCCTCACATCAGTTAGTCCCCTGCACTTGCCTGGACCTCAAGAATAGAACCTACACATGAAATTGAAGAGATGTCTTGACCATTGATGTATATTACTACTTGACTGACCAATGCAGCTCCTTATTGCCATTCATACGATTTTCTTTTTTCCCAGAGATAAGTATGAGGTCATTCAATAGCATTTATTTCTCTATTAGCAGATAAAACAGAGAAGGAATGAGATGAGGGCCCCCATCAGTAGAAGACTCCAGGGAACAGATCTGTGCTGAAATATTTTGTAATACACTGTGAGGGTTGTAGTTTTAATGCCATAAGACCTTCTGAAGTCCTGATGAGGAAAGATACCATCATAGGGACAGGGCAGAAGGGGAAGCAAAAATAATTCTGCCATTTTTGACCTTGATAACTTTTTCAGGTGATTGAGATATGTGCATTTCTGTATTTACAGAAACATTTTGGAAGAATTCCAGATGAGCCACTTAACCAAAAAATTCTAATGATCCTTAATACGTGACTGCATGGGGCAAACTATTGGTGTCACCTCAGAGCGTGCCTGTGAGCTGTGAAAAACAGTACTGATGCTATTGCTCAGTTCATGAGAGCTGAAGGAGATGTGAGAACATTTTGCCACGAATTCATAGAGCACTGCATTTTTGCAGTGCATCTGAGAGCCAGAAGATGGAGTGTTTCAGTTGCTCAGATGAATCCAGTTGTTCCAGATTTCATGGAACAGCTGATGCTTAACCCATGCCTCATAGCAGTTATGCTTTGCTTTTTAAGCAACCAAGTGGTGCTTGTTTGTTCTTTGGGAGGAAAATGTAGGAAGGAAAACGTAGGTTCTTTCAAATTATAAACATCAATTATTATTGTTGTTATTATAGTAATTATATAGTTACTGTTGTTGTTGTTGTTCCTCTGTAGGCTTTAAAAATTCCCTGAAAAAAGGCAAGTGCTTAGTGGTGTTAACCCCTCATGGCCTTACAGAAGGAAAAAAAAATCATCTCCCATATAAATGAGTGAATGTTTTCAGAGGAGTCAGGCTAATAAAAAGTCTCTTCCAGTCTTACAGTGACAGAACTATGCTAGTGCATGTTTTTTCCTTATCTATGTAGAAGTAATGCTTCTGTAAATAGTTCTTGTGTGTAACTCTAAGCAGAAATAGTTTTGCAATATATTCACCATCCCTGGAGGTGTTGAAGACAAGACTGGATGAGGCACTTAGTGCCATGGTCTTGTTGATTGGCTAGGGCTGGGTGATAGGTTTTCTGATTAGAATAGAATCAACCAGGTTGGAAGAGACCTCCAAGATCATCCAGTCCAACCTATCACCCAGTCCTAGCCAGTCAACTAGACCATGGCACTAAGTGCCTCATCCAGGCTTTTCCTGAACACCCCCCAGGGATGGTGACTCCACCACCTCCCTGGGCAGCCCATTCCAATGCCAATCACTCTCTCTGTGAAGAACTTCCTCCTAACATCCAGCCTAGACCTCCCCTAGCACAACTTGAGACTGCATCCCCTTGTTCTGTTGCTGGTTGCCTGGGAGAAGAGACCAACCCCCACCTGGATGCAACCTCCTTTCAGGTAGTTGTAGACAACAATGAGGTCTGCCCTGAGCCTCCTCTTCTCCAGGCTAAACAACCCCAGCTCCCTCAGCCTCTCCTCATAGGGTTTGTGTTCCAGGCCACTCACCAGCTTTGTTGCCCTTCTCTGGACACATTGCAGCACCTCAACATCTCTCTTAAATTGAGGAGCTCAGAACTGGACACAGTTCTCAAGGTGTGGCCTGACCAGTGTTGAATACAGGGGAAGAATAACCTCCCTCCTCCTACTGGCCACAGTGTTCCTGATACAGGCCATTGGCATTCTTGGCCACCTGGGCACACTGCTGGCTCATCTTCAGCCTTGATCTTGGAGGTCTTTTCCAACCTGGATGATTCTATGATTCTCAGATTTGTTTTGTTTTCTGTTGTTTGTGTTTTATTTTTGGTGTCTACTGTATTTGCCCATTCATAGTTCTACTCCATAAATACAAGAGTCCTGTTTCACCTCAATAAGTATTTTGGGAATTAACAGTGATAACAAAATCATGTAAGCAGTATGCCAAGCTTAATGCCACTGAGCTCTCTACAAATGTTTTCACATTCAGCTTTGAATAAAAATGCTGCATCTCCTCTTCAGTAAAGAAAAAATAAACCAGTAACAGCATCAGAAGAAATATGATAAATAGCAGTGCTGATATCATAGAATGGTTTAGGTTGGAAGGGAACTGAAAGCTCATCTAGTTCCAACCCCCCCGCTATAGGCAGAGACACCTCCCACTAGAACAGGTTACTCAAGACCTCATCCAACCTGGCCTTGAACACCTCCAGGGAGGGAGCAGCCACAGCCTCCCTGGGCAACCTGTGCCAGTGTCTCACCACCCTCACTGGAAAGAATTTCTTCCCAATATCTAGTTTAAATCTCCCCTCTGCCAGTTTAAACCCATTACTCTTCATCCTGTCATTACCAGACCTTGTCAATAGTCCCTCCCCAGCCTTCCTGTAGGCTCCCTTCAGATACTGGAAAGCCACTATAAGGTCTCCTCAAAGTCTTCTCTTCTCCAGTCAGAAGAGCCCCAACTCTCGTAGTCTGTCTTCATAGCAGAGTTGGTGCAGCCCTCTGAGCATCTTCGTGGCTCTCCTCTGGAGTGGCTCCAACAGTTCCTTGGTTTATGCTTTTGTGTAGGAATATCTGAGCTGGATGTTGTCTTCATGATTCGTTGATGGAACTATTAGTTGGAAAAAACCCAAAACATACATAGTCCTATTCTACAGAGACTCCAAGGGAATTGCTTCTTTCTTTTTTCAAACTGGAGACAGACAGGTAGAAAGGTAATACTGACAGCAGGTTCAGTATTCAGTTCAAAGGTAGTCATACAGAAAAGGTCAAATCTTGCCCGTCTCTGAAAGTGATTGTGAAAAATGTATATTAGACCTCATAAAGATGTTATATGAAGGGAAATGGTTGTTACAGCATAATGTTTATTCCATATATGTTTATGAGGGTCTAGATAGGATCCATAGGTACAGTTTTTCCTGTTTTTCTCAGTCTATAGCAGAAGTTCTGTTCCATGTTCTTTATTTCCTTCCTTTCATGAGAGGTTACAAGTTAGAATCTGCATACAATGTGTTCCTGTCAAACATACAATAGTAAGGAAAAGGGAAAGCACCTGTTTGTATGCAAGAAAGTCATCTAGGAAAAGAATCCATGTATTCATAGAATCAGTCAGGGTTGGAAGGGACCACATGGATCATCTAGTTCCAACCTCGCACAAGATCAGGCTGGCCAGAGCCTCACTCAGCCTGGCCTTAAACATCTCCAGGCATGGGGCTTCCCTGGGCAACCAGTTCTTGGCTCTCACCACCCTCATGGTGAAGAAATTCCTGACATCCAGTCTGAATCTACCCATTTCTAGATTTGTTCCATCCCCCCTAGTCCTATCACTACCTGACATCCTAAAAAGTCCCTCCCTGGCTTTCTTGTAGGCCCCCTTAAGGGATTGAAAGGCTACAAGGTCACTTTGGAGCTGCCTTCTCTCCAGACAGAACAGCCCCAACTCCTTCAGTCTCTCTTCACAGGAGAGGTGCTCTAGCTCTTGGATCATCCTTGAGACCCTTCTCTGGATATGTATTTGTATTTGCTTTAACAAAGAAGAAATGGCAACACAAAACCCCCAAACCTAACCCAGTATTTTACTAAGAAAATGTAATTCTGAAAGAAATGAATGCTGCAGGTCTTAAAATGATAGTGATGTCTATCAGTGTGTAAATCTAGTGTAGATAGAGAAGGAAAGTAAGAGAAATGTATATAAACTAGTAGCTTATTCCATCATTTTTCTGTTGATTAGCAAGAAAATACAGAGATTCAGATGCTTTGATGTAGTTACAGTAGGTATGTTCCAATTCTTTTTGGGATGTATAATTTCATCGTATTTATCACTCTGTAATTGGCAAAGGAAGGAATAAAACACAGAAGGGCTGTCTCTAGAGCACTTCTTGATGGAGGGAAATTCTGCCTGCTGAGCTTTAGCTTCAGTTGTTAGTTCATCCAAAAGGTTTTTGTAGGATGCTGTAGGTATGTGAGAGGTTTCTGAAGAAAGGGTTTTGGTACCTTTTTTAATCTTCAAAGGGATGGAACTAGAGGAATTATAGCGAGACCACATCCAGTAGTTAACAGGTATTAGCATCTGGAACATGCCTGCTTGTATGTCTGTGTAATGCAGTTGTGGGAATTCTTTTCTCTGCAGTGAGATGGCATTTTGAGGGAATTTATGTGTTCAGTACTATTATGTGTGAACAACTTCCAGAGAACACAGTGGTTAAATTGAGTGTGCTTTTGTAGTTCAGCAACATATAATTATTTTCTTCTAATATTTAAGGATTTGGCAAAATAATAATTCCAGAATGAATCTGAACTGTCTGACCTATCACTTAGTCACTCCATTTTCTATATAGTATTCTTGCTTATCTCTCCTAAATCACCTCCATTCAGCCTCACATTGTCTTTGTGCCTTTTTTCCTGGTTCTTCCTGTGTTTTTATTTATGAATGCAGTTGAATATAATATCATAAGTTGCTTGTCTTCATGGGATTTATTCCAATGCCTGGCAGAAAAGATGTGATTTAGTACTTCAAAATAACAGCATTACAAGAATTTTCTGGGATCAACTTTTTTGTTACTCATTTTAAATGGTTGCTTCAGTATAGCTGAAATTTTATTCAGAGCAAAAGTGGTCCAGGTTGCCTTCTAGATTTATTCCCCCCTCCATTAACTTTAAACAGGTTATTTTTCATTTAAAAGTGTTTTAAGTCAAATAGTGGGGAAAAAGGAACGTATGACTTTTCTCAAAGGTTTTGTGTTCCTTGCCAGCATCCTCCTGACCTTTTCTGTCTTCAAATAAAACAAATAACCAGGCAGCATCATAGAATAGGTTGGAAGGAACCTCAACGGTCATCTAGTCCAACTACACTGCGGTAAGCAGGGGCATCCTCCACTAGATCAGGTTGCTCAGAGCCATGTTGAGCCTAATCTTCAGTATTTCCAGGGATGGGGCTTCAACTATCTCCCTGGGCAACCTGTTCCAGTGTTCCACCACCCTCATGGTGCAGAACTTGTTCCTAATAACCCAGTCTAAACTTGCTCATGCACAGAACTTGTTCCTAACAACAATCCAGTCTAAACTTGCTCACACTCAGCTCTTAAAGAACTGCTTAAGAGTTTCTGGACATCTCTATCACAGAGAAACAGGTAAGAATAGGCCACTGGAATGGGCTGCCCAGGGAGGTGGTGGAGTTGTCATCCCTGGAGCTGTTCAAGGCAAGATTGGACATGGCACTTGGTGGCATGGTCTAGCCTTGAGCTCTGTGGTGAAGGGTTGGACTTGATGATCTGTGAGGTCTCTTCCAACCGTGATGATACTATGATACTACTATGAAGAGTGATTACTGGCTCAGCTTCCTAACTTTAATTAGCCACCCTAAAGATGTCTTTGGTACCTCAAAGAGATTTTGGATTTATTATATAAACAGTATAAAGCTTATATTAAAAATAAGACAATCATCAAATGTTCAACTGTGTCTATAGTTGGCAGCTATCAGAGCAACAGCTATCAACTGTAAACTGGGTCAGCTGTAGAATTCTGATACCTCTTCCGCACTACCCTATCCCAAAATCATTGGCTGTTTAAAAGGAACTCAAAAATACAAGTTGCAGTACATACTGCTCTTCCTCTCCATTTTCAAGACTGGATTCTCTTATTGCATGTGTACTGAATTTTCACACAGCTTCAGGGAACTTCTGAGTTTTGAAAGCAGTTGCAGAATCCAAGCACAGTACTATTTAGCTTTAAATAGAGATCTGCTATGTTTAAATGTTCTGCTGAGTTCTGAATTACTCTCTTAAAACCCTTGAATCACTATAGAAAAGTTTATCATTGATTTATCAGTTTGTATTCAAAGATTTTCCAATATGAACCACTAAACTTATTAGCATAGAATTATAGCCTTGAGTTCTGGATTTTTGCATGTATTGAGCAGCAGCTGTATCCATCTCTGAAAGTTATAAACCACAGGCAGGTTGCTACAGAAATACAACAAAGTCAACACATCCTTTACATCCTAGAATTGCTATTTTAGAAAAGCATTTGGGTTCACCGTGCATTGATTTCAGCTTACTGCACTGTATTAAGAACTTAGATCCCTCAAATTACGGCAGAGTAATTAAGAGGGAGAAGAAAAGAATATAATTACTTTTTGTTTGAAACTCCTGTTATTTCTGTGCAAATTACTCATACTGGGTGTGGATTCCACTTTTGTTTCACCGCACTGATAGCATAATCACTTAGTTCTAATTAGAGAGATAGTAAATAAGAGAGGGGAAAAAATACCACTCCTGTAGAAACTTCTATGGGCACCATAAACACTAATTAAAATTCATTTGTGCATCGTGTTTTGCACAATACAAATGTTGTACAGAACAATGTTGTTCTGTAACGCAATTAACAGGTTTTGTATGTGAAAGAGGGGAGACAGAGTTAAGACGTTTTCCAGTCGGTGCTACCCTTCCTCTCTTGCTTTGCTTTGCAGTCGGTGTTACTCTTCCTCTCTCGCTTTGCGTTGCCGTCGGTGCTGCCCTTGCGCTCTCGCTTTGCTTTGCAGTCGGTGCTGCCCTTGCTGCCTTTGTTCAAATGCTTGTGGGTGCTGCCCTAAAGTTGCTCTTACTGGTGCAGTGTGAGCTGAAGCACTCCTAAAAAGAAATGCAGTGCAAGAGCATTGGTTGGCGCCAGCTGCAAAGCTGATACAATTTTCATCACGTTCATCTTGAAAAGCTGGTTAAGCAGTACTGCTGTTAGACACTGTTCTCTCCCTTCTCACTACCATCTCTCTGTCAACTCCATGTGTGCACATAAAGGTCTGATTTTAGAATGTGACACTCTGTCATGTGTTAGTCAATGGAGACCGTATGAGGCAGTCATGTTTGATTGCAGTCTGCTGTACATAGCTTAGCACTTCCCTGTCTGTTGTCTAATAGTCCACTAATAACAGGAGGAGTCTTGCTGTTAGGATACTGTAAACACCCAGATGTAATAAGATTCTGGTCTTTGTATCTCATTTGTAAACAGTTGAAAGAAGAATAAATGTTAGTATTGGAATATAAAGATGACTTAAACCCTTGGACTGCATTCAGCAGTTAGAGCATTCTGGCAGAGGAGTCACTGGACATATAATTAAGGCTAGAAAAACAAATATGCTTTTACAGAAACAAAATGTAGAGGTTTCCAAATTTGAGTTTGATGCTAAATAACAACATCAATGATAGCTAAGACTCTCTAGAAGATACATGCATGAAGCTGACTTGCAACTAACCTATATACAATACTCTGCAGGACATAAACTGGGACAACACAGAGAACAAGTATTGCAAATAAAGTTGTGTATAATCCAGTAATTACTGTGGGCAGTAATATCCCCTATTATCTGGGGATGTTGATTTTAGTTAGACTAAAAGTTAATGTTGACACTAAGAAACATTAATAAAAATATACTTGAACATATATTCAAAGAAGTTTTGATATGATATAATTATCTTGTATGGGGGGGGGAAAAAAAGCCCAAAATGGAAATTTATATCCAAGCATTCCAATCAATTTTACTTCCAACTGCACCAGACATCACTGAAGAGATAGTGCCAAGCAAGGTCATCTCTCTTTTGATATAGTTAAAGCTTTTTAGCACTGGTGCAGTCTTTTACCATGCACCACTTTCCTACTATTTTTATCCCCAAGTTCAGTCCAAATTCCATGTTCTTGCCTCAGTCTGAGCACAGAGAAACAGTATCTGTGGCATGATTCAGCTTGTCAGCTAGAGGGGTCAAACAACATTTCTGGTGTAATCTAGAGAGTAAACACAGATCTTAACTTCACCAGGGGATTATATTTTGTCACATGGTTTCTAGTGGTACTGTGGCTGATGTATTCAGTACACTCAGGCCTTCTCCAAAACTGCTGTTAAGAGAGTAGTCACAAACTTTGAAGGAAGTCTTTCTAAGTTCTTTTGGAAGGACTTGTACTGCAGTCCCAGGAAGCTGGTGGAGTCACTGTCCCTGGAGGTGTTCAAGAAAAGCCTGGATGAGGCACTTAGTGCCATGGTCTGGTTGACTGGATAGGGCTGGGTGCTAGGTTGGACTGGATGATCTTGGAGGTCTCTTCCAATCTGTTTGATTCTATTCTATTAATCTTCTATTCCTGGACCACACTTTCTGCAAGAATTTAAGTATTTTAATCTTGATACACAAAGCAAAGGCAGACTGTGACTTCCTGAGCTACTAGAAAAGTCTTCCTTCTTGTGAACAGCTACTGATACACCTTATGCAGGACAAGACTGAGCATTTCCTTATAACAGTGGTCAGTGTGGAGTATAGAGCATGTGTTTTCATTTCCTGGGGAACTACTATGGGCACGTGCTTTGCCTGCTTTAGTATCTGTATGTGTCCTGGTACAATCACATACATGGATGTGCACTTCTTTATAACATGTTCATAATGCTTCCTATGAAAAAGACTGTATAGTTTTTGCTCTGTTATAAGCAGACATATTCAGTTACTGAAAGAAGCAGGGAATCAGTAGCCAACACTACAATACCATGTCTTTGGATTAGGAAAAAAAAACACCTCTGTGATTTTGTGATAGGTGTGTGTGTATATATATGTATATGTAAAAAGATCCAGGTCGGAAAAGCCCCTCAGGATCACCAAGTCCAACTTATAACCCTACTCTACAAGATTCACCTTAAAACATAGAATCAACCAGGTTGGAAGAGGCCTCCAAGATCATCCAGTCCAACCTAGCACCCAGCCCTAGCCAGTCAACTAGACCATGGCACTAAATGCCTCATCCAGTCTTTTCTTGAACACCTCCAGGGCTGGTGACTCCACCACCTCCCTGGGCAGCTCTTTCCAGTGCCTGACCACTCTCTCCATGAAAAACTTTCTCCTAATATCCAGTCCAAACCTGCCCAGTCTCAGCTTGAGGTCATTCCCCTTTGTTCTGTCTCCAGTTATCTGTGAGAAGAGACCAGCAGCCTCTCCACAATGTCCCTTTAGGTAGCTGTAGACAGCAATGAGGTCTTCCCTCTGCCTCCTCTTCCTCAGACTAAACAGCCCCAGCTCCCTCAGTTGCTTATATATATTTATATGTTTTAAAAAAAAATATATATGCTTATACACACACTAAGGTGCCAAGAGGATCAAATGCTTACTGTTTTAATGATAAAATTAAATACAGTTTTTAAAGACTCACCAAAAGCATCTCCTGTCTGAAAACGTTGCTAGGTAGGACACTGCTATTATCTAATATTTAATAAAGAGGATATGACTCTTTCAGCCTGAGAAAGACACAGAGGTCTCCCTTTCACCTGCTGAGAACTGAACAAGCTTTAACAGTCTGCAGTGATTCCTTACCAGAATTTTAAAATGCAGTGGAATCTGTTTCCAAGGAATAACTTTCCTGTTAGAGGTAGTTTGTCATGTCAGAGGGGATGACTGTTCATAAGCCAGTGGCACTGTTACCAGCAATTATTTACAAATGGAGGGTACTGATTAATTTCAGAAATATTGGCTGCTGAAAGCAGGCATTAGTTCTGCAGAATGGATGAGACACTTGGAGAAACAGCTGCCAAAAGGTGAAGTAAGCTAAAATTAAGGAACATGTCAATTAAAGATGTAGTCACTTAATTTAAGAGCAGAGTACATGATTTACTTGATAAGAAAAGGCACAGGTTCCTCCTGCTAGGAAGGAGGGAATTAGTGCCCAAGACTGTGCCTTGGTCTGTTATATACAGTTCATCATTAAGTATCCAGAAATAATTAGCACCCATTTTTGTTGTTGTTCTGATGTAAGGTAAAACCTAGGAAGAAAGACTCAGCTCAGACATCTGCATTTTTCCTATTCATAAGGTGTTTGCATAGGAATAATATATTATATTATATTATATTATTATATATATAAATATATATAATATACTACTATATATTATATATATAAATATATATAATATACTACTATATATTATATTACATAATAATGTAATAGTATGTTGGAGGTGTTTGTGAATACTTAACTGGCACGTTAAAGTCTGTCAAATCCCAACCAGTATGTACTGCAAAAAGAAGTCATCTGCCAGTTTCCTTTGTCACACACAAATGAGCATAAAGCCATCAAAGGAATGATGAAATCTCAGTGTTTACAAGAAGAGTTTGTTAAAAGAGAATGGTATAGCTGTTCTCCCAAAGTTAAACTAAGCCATCCAGACTCGTATTTCTTTACCTAAGTACTTGTGCTTCCCATTTCTGTGGCATCAGTGCTGAGCTGTCACCCTTTATTAGCTTTCTTTTTATTTTTTTTCTATATAGAAATTCTTCAGTTTGGATTTTCATGCAACCTTTTTGTCTAATTCTGTTTTGCAACCCAAGTTTGGGTGATGCAGCATTTTTGGTTGGAAGATGTTGGCAGAATAGAATAGAATCAACCAGGTTGGAAGAGACCTCCAAGATCATCCAGTCCAACCTATCACCCAGCCCTATCCAGTCAACTAGACCATAGCACTATGTGCCTCATCCAGTGTTTTCCTGAACACCCTCAGGGATGGTGACTCCACCACCTCCCTGGGCAGCCCATTCCAATGGCAAATCACTCTCTCTGTGAAGAACTTCCTCCTAAGGAATATGGAGAAGGGTAACTAGTGTGTTAGGAGAACAAACAGGATTTTCTTTGATGCTGGGATGGAGTAGTTGGGTTTCTGTTTGGCACTTTGTTATTTTCAAGGGAGGAGGGGAAAAAAAGGCACCAGTGATGCTATTAAATATTCATTGCTCATGTCTGCAAATGGTCACAGTGTGGCTTCAGGTTTTAACTAGACAGGCAGAGGGATAATTCAGCTTTTCTTGATAGTGATGACTCTATGTGGTGATTTTTATCTCACTAGGTAGACAGGGGTGGATGAATCAGTTAATGTGTTCTCCCTTGCTGCTCTCTGAGTAACTTACTGTCAGAGTAAGAACAGCTACTTAGGGAAACTTCTTATCAGCTGGCATTTAATACCGAGTTAATCACATAAGCTTCCAAAATTTTACCATAATATGTTTGGATTCTTTTTGACAGCTTGTGGATTAAAGTTCATCAGGCTGCCTCTACAGTGAAGCAGAGTCTCTGAGAAGGACCAGAAGAAATATATAGAATAAAAGCAACAGCTTTAGTGGTCTTAGGACCATTAAGCCAAAATAAAATCTGAAAGAACATTTGATTATACTCCTCAAAGAGATAACTTTTTAGCACTGTTATTTCTATTAAATATTCTGAAAATTAGGTCAATTAAAAAATCCAGCAATGCCAGAGAGCTGAATACATCTGAACTCCTCCTGTGTTTTTCTAGAGGAAAAAAAAAATCATGGTTAGGCACTGGAATGGGCTACCCAGGGAGGTGGTTGAGTCACCAACCCTGGATGTTTTTAAAAGTCGTTTGGATGTGGTGCTTGGGGATGTGGTTTAGGGTGAATCTTCTAGAGCAGGGATATGGGTTGGGCTTGGTGATCCTGATGGTCCTTTCCAACCAGAACCTTTCTGTGATTCTGTGGTAGAGTAATATTATCAAGTGTTTTATCACCTCTTCTGAAAAGTTTTCCATGACTTGACGTTGTTTTCCACCATACAGAGAAATAAATCTCTATTTTGCTTTAAACCACATGGAAATATAAAGTAAGAAGGATTCTGTTTGTTGGTTTTCATTAAAAAAAACCCAACCCACATTACATTGTTTGTGAAGGTAATCCTCATGAGAATGAAAAAGCTTTCTAGGTTGTTTACTGCTAAAGCAATCTGAGCTGCCATAGGAGTTGTCTGTTCTTTATTGAAAGAATGAACAGAATGTAGGAAGCCTACACTGTGGCACTGCACAGTAAATGCTGTGCCATTCCTGTTTCAATTTCTTTTGGCAGAAACTTAAAACACAACCTTAATTTTGTCCTGATTTTTCCAACCACTGAGTCTTCAAAGTCTTTTCTAATCTTGTTGAAGTTACTTCAAACCAGCATCATATTTATTTGATAATGTTTATTTCCTATCTGAATGCTTACTAGAACTTTTTTTTTTCATCCTTCTCAATTTTCTTCCTGCTTCCTGCCTTTTCAGCTGGGCTAAATCTATGATGTTTTAGAAGGATTATATAAACTTTTTTCCCCTTCTTTCTCTAAATCTACCTCTCTATGTAGTAATTTCAACAGGTTTTTTTTAGATTTGCAATAATCTGCTTTCTGTCACTTATCTGAAATTACTTCAAGATTTCAGACTCTCAGATGTAATTGTGTTTTTTCTTTACTTTTTTTCTTCACTAGATTAAGCCTTTGCATAAATCTTACTGAAGAGGTCCAAATCCCAGATCCTATATTTTAATGTAACAGCTATATAATGACAGTGCATGCTTTAAAGTTAGGGAATTCATGTCATCATTATGTTAACTGTTCTGCCATTAGGCTGTAATTAGTGTGAATGCTATAATCAAGGTTTTTTTTTTGACATTTGAACTTTTAGTTTCAAAGTATAGCTCTCAATACATCTTCATTTAGACATTACTTTTGTTTTAACCTTTGTATTTAAAGAAGGGATTTGGTTACATTGCATTAGTGTCAAGAGTGAAGACTCTTAATGTGTGACTGTTTTCCTTACTTAAGAATTCTGATATTTACCAATTTCACAGTACTGCTAATGAGTTATATTATGGACAACTTAATTTAATCTTTAGGGTTTTTTGTAGGTGTGTGGTGTGGGTTTTTTTTTCTTTCCCCAAATGTAACTTTTTCAAGTTATATCTACTTCAGAGACCCACAGTGCTGGTCTTTGCAGATAAATCGTTGTCAATATACCAGAAGAAATAAATGCAACAGTGTGATAGTTTGGGTGTTCCCCACTCCCCCCACTCTTATACAATCATGCAGACTAGACTCAGCCAAGCTGGAAATTCAGGATGAAGCCTTATATTTACAGCTTAGCACAATATACAAGCAGATATCTACAATCTATACAGCTATAGACAGAAATAGACAAGTTAAAGTTAACACAGAAACACAGCAACCCTCCCAGTAACCAGAGTTCCCAGGAGGGGCTCACAACCACCCTTCCACCTCCTTTTCACCCCTCTATCCCAGCCTTTGCCTTATGTCCTAGATGAGTTTGGAGAATCAGCCAGAGGGGTTAGGAAGCAGATGGATTAGTTACACAAACAGCAGGTTAGGGAGAGAAGGGAGGCAAGCAGAGCCAGAGAGCAACTCTGCTATCTATGTGTTCTTGTTCTTATCCATCTCAGCAAGCCTATGAGTGCAGTAGCCATGGCCATTGTTTCCTTTTCACAGCCTATCTAATTCTTCTCACCAAAGTATTCCAGCTAGCTTCAAATTAGCACAAACAGTAATAAAGCTTTAGAAGCAATATATTGCATGTCTTGAGCTAAATGCTAGCCTGCTTCAGAAGTTTTAGTTTGACCTGTTGCTGCAGTAGTTGTATCTTGCCAGCATGTTTCATGCAGTTCACACAGAGCAGGCTGAATACTTAACAGTACCTGTTTATGGAAAAAAAAAACCAAATGCTATAAAGTATGTTATTTGACAATCAGTTAGGAAGTCTGTGCAAATTAAGAGTTGCTATTTCTAAGACAGAAATGCTTCAAAATACTATTGTCAGTTCACAGTATTCTGGGAGTGGTCTTCCTTGCCATTGCCGCTTGTTAAGTGTTGGCTCAAAGACAACTTAAACTATCCCCATTTAGTTATGTAATATCAGAAAGTTTCTCAAATCACACATTTTGTAAATCCCAACAAATAAAATGTAGTACAAAACCTGTGGATGTGTGGTTAGCTTTGCAGTAAAGGGAACAGTGAGATGGAAATGTAAAATAAATGTAATTCTTCTAACAGCCTATTTTTATAGTGGAATTTCTCTTAGTATCTTTTCCCTGGTGTAAATTTCCCATGTGATCAAACACAAAGTCTGCACAGATTAATCTTCTGATGTGCCTTTGATACAATTACTCTTTAGGGCTGCAGGGAAGTCACCTGGATCAGCTTTTAATTGTATGGTGGTTACTTCCCACTCTTCAAGCATAAGAGCTACAAAAAGTGTGGGTAGAAAAAGAAAAAGCACAGGGTTATGGTACTAATAATGTGCTTTTCACAATTAATGTTTATAAAATGTGGAAGTCATAGCTCAAAAGTATTATTCTTAAACACAGGAAGGAGAAGCAAGGTGGTCAAATGCCACTGAGACCAGAAATTCTGTTATTAGAAATCAAAGTTATCTTAAAACAACACTAACACCTTTAATATATTTCTACAGTCTCACCAAACATAAGAAATGTGGTTCCTCTGTGAGTTTGACTTCTCCAGTGAGTGTGAAGGGCATTAATTATGGCAGGCTTTCAAACCACAAGAAGATCTTTAATTTGTTCTGTGGTGAGATTCCAAATGTCCTCCCTTGTTTTTATGTCTAGTTAAATTTCCCAGATGTTTGCACATTTGAGAGATTACCCTTTTGCTGCATGAGCATGGAGACAGTTATATTGGAACAGATGATCCCTCATCTATAGGGCATTTGGGATATTACAAAGTTTATTATTCTAAATAGAATCAACCAGGTTGGAAGGGACCTTCAAGGTCATCCAGTCCAACCTAGCACCCAGCCCTGGCCAGTCAACTAGACCAAGACCTAAGCCAGTCTTTTCTTGAACACCCCCAGGGGTGGTGACTCCACCACCTCCCTGGGCAGCCCATTCCAATGCCAATCACTCTCTCTGGGAAGAACTTCCTCCTAACATCCAGCCTAGACCTCCCCCAGCACAACTTGAGGCTGTGTTCCCTTGTTCTGTTGCTGGTTGTCTGGGGGAAGGGACCAACCCCCACCTCCCTTTGGGTAGGTGTAGACAGCAATGAGGTCCCCCCTGAGCCTTCTCCAGGCCAAACAACCCCAGCTCCCTCAGCCTCTCCTCATAGGGTTTGTGTTCCTGGCCTTTCCCTAGCTTTGTTGCCCTTCTCTGGACATGAGGAATAGGAGAAAAGTACTAAAATATCCTTAAAATGGAAGTTAATTACATAGTAGAGAAAAAAGAGTGCATTTCAGTTGACTGTTGAAAACAGACTTTCACCTATGGCAGTGGTAGCAGCACTTTTTGAAACAGAACAGAAGACTGTTTCCTGTCAAAGAGTTATGTAAATCCCAAAGTGAAGTCTAAAGAGGGAAGGGGGGGAAACACTTTTGAAATTGTTGAATCTTGTGTTGAATGACTTAGATGTTGTAGATTTATCTTACATTTCCTTGAAACTTCCCCTGAGACTGGTGACACTATTGATGTAAAGCCTTTTGTTTTGTTTTCAGTTAAAAGAAATAGCAGTTTGCTATCCAGGCTCACACAATGGCAATAAATGTTCATTTCAATACATCTGACAAAAATGGTTTTGTTAAGCGAGATCCAATTGTTTATTTTAGCACCTTGCCATTTTAAACCTTTAGGATTGATTCCATATGAGCATGAGCAACCCTGCTGTTCTTTTAGACTTTAGTTCTTAAAAGAAGAAACATGCACATTGTTGACACAAAGAGGCAGAATCTCTTGTTCCTCTTCCAGTTTCCACAGCTGAGACAAGTGGAAGGCAACACTGACATACTTGTGGACCTCCTTCAGGAAGGTGGCTGAAACAGACGTAAGAAATTAGACTTTGGAAGAAAACCAGCACTTCCATAAAGCCCTTGAAATGCAGTGATAATTACTTTACAGTAATAGCTTCTTTTTGGATGCTCTTCTGTACTAGCTCCACTGAGCTTGTTAAAGGGTTCCCAGCCAACCGTGTGAAAGTATTAGAACAGCCATTTTGGCATCTTGGTGTAGCTTATGCAAGGGCAATGCAATCTATCTTAATTATTTCCAAAGAAGTATATTTTTTTCCTAACCTTAAAATGATACAAATCATAGATAAATACAAGGCCTTAAAGCAGGTTTCTTTTTGAACACTCTGCAATGTCTACATATTGGCACAATTTCCAGTGCAGAGAACAAGCAGTCAATTATTTTGTTTGTGAGAGCAAATGCTTTTAAGAAGAAACTGAAATGAAATGGCAATTTAGTTAAAAAATCTTGAATTTCTTGGAACTCACAAGAGCTCATAATCACAAAGATGTTTACAGTGGTGTTCTTGCATTGTGCTCATCACAAACACAAGATTTCTGTGGTTTACACGAGGCTTTATTAGGCATGCCTGGAATTTCTCTAGACTAAAGAGAAATAAGCATTGTATGTAAAAATAGAATGATAAGAACAGAAAATTAAAAGAAGCAAGACACAGAGGTAGGCATAACCACACCACAATAAGCTATTATTACTTTGGGAACCTGAAACCAATAACAATATCAAATACTCAATGGTGTTTATTTTCAAAATGATCAGGCAAAATATTAATGTGGACTTCACAGAATCATAGAATCAATCAGGTTGGAAGAGACCTCCAAGATCATCCAGTCCAACCTAGCACCCAACCCTGTCCAAACAACCAGACCATGGCACCAAGTGCCCCATCCAGGCCCTTCTTGAATACCTGCAGGGACGGCAACTCCACCACCTCCCTGGGCAGCCCACTCCAGTGACAAATCACTCTCTCTGGTAGAAAGTTCAAGCTGAGTAGGAAGCGAGATGGTTTCTCTGAAGTACTGAGTACTATGTTAAACAGGCACAGAGATCTATATAAATACAAGGGAGAGATTTCTGAAACATATCTACAACTACCTGAAGGGAGGTAGCAGCCAGGTAGGGGTTGGTCTCTTCTCCCAGACAACCAGCAACAGGACAAGGGGACACAGCCTCAAGTTGTGCCGGGGGAGGTCTAGGCTGGATGTTAGGAGGAAGTTCTTGCCAGAGAGAGTGATTGGCATTGGAATGGGCTGCCCGGGGAGGTGGTGGAGTCACTGTCCCTGGAGGTGTTCAGGAAAAGCCTGGATGAGGCACTTAGTGCCATGGTCTGGTTGACTGGATAGGGCTAGGTGCTAGGTTGGACTGGATGATCTTGGAGGTCTCTTCCAACCTAGTTGATTCTATTCTAATACTTCATGGAACAGTACATTTAATGCATTGGAGCTGGGATGGATACCTGCACCCTCTGCATTACACAAGTGCAGTGTTCTGATGTGCTGTAATGAGGGGGTTGCTGCTAGTATGTACACCTTCCATGCCTAGCATGGAGGAAAATAAGACTCAGAACCAGGGCATCATAACCTTCTGCTAGGAATGAACACCTGTGAGTGTCCTTAGTGTGAAAGTCACTAGTCATATCTGTCACAAAAACACAGCAGAGAAAGAAAGAATTATGCAAGGTACTGGGCATTTGAAGGAGGCAAAAAGAATATGGAGAATATGAAGAAAATAAAACCAATGCATTAAAGGAGATAATTATTTTGCATGTTTGTACCAATATGAAAAAAGTGAAGTGTTGAAAGTTAAGTTTAAAGATGAGATACCAGGTTTGTGCAGAAAAGAGGCCTATTGGGTGAAAGAAAAGCATATAAGGCAGAGAACTACAATATGACAAGAAGAAATAGGTATATTTAAAACACAGTCCAAAGTAAAATGCAGCCATTCCATCTGATGAGCATGTCCTCTTTTCTCTTTTGCAAATTGGCTCAAAGATTGTGTTTTAAGGCCTGCCAGAACAATTAAAATAGAGATTCTGTATCTTCAGATGATGTGGCTTCATCACTACACAATCTCTCACTGTAGCATTCCACTGTATTCGTTGGAATGAGAGTATAAGCCAGAGGTTTCACAAAAAGGACTATAAATGAGAATAAGGAAATAAAGATGAACACACAGGCACCATAAAATGTAGGTAATGATAGTGCAAGACAACAGAAAGAGAATCCAGCACAATGGAAGAGAATTAGAAGGATCCTTCCTAGCCTGGTCATCATGAAAACGAGCTGCTTCTTGCAGCCAAAGACAGTCAAGTGATCAAAGATCACAAATGGAAAAAGCTGTTGCAGAAATATGCAAAGAGCAGGAGAGACTACTGAGTAAAGCTGATGGATTCTGAATGAAAGACAACCACTGACTAGGGAGAAGAGAACAATAGTGCAAACAGGTAGATTGCACACACACAAAAGAGGAGATGAACCCGGATGATGTGGCTAAGGAATACTTTTATGATTGACCGTGCTTTAAGGTGGATGCAAATGAAAGAGATGAAAGAAGATCAGGGTATCAGAACAGCTATAGAAGAAAAGCAGCATGTGAACCTCATCTTCCATTTTCTCAGTTTGTTCTTGAAGTAAATGTCAGCAAATGTTAAATGCCTCTTTGAAAGGAAATACTCAAGCAACTTCAAAATGTGTGAGTTTGTTAACACAAACAGTAAAATTATCTCACAGTGATGACTACTATTAAGTAATACATTAAACAAAAGATGTGGAGTACTTGGAAGGTGAAAGGTGGGGGAAGATATTGTTCATAGTATAGTTGAATGGTGAGGAAGAAAAGCAAAAGCCAATCTGTAGTGTACAGTGCAAATGTAGTCAAGGAACATGCCAGAGCGAAGGGTGTGGATGTGGTGTATTAGTTCACTTTGTTAGAAGGTAATGGAAGTTGCATACATAAATGAAGTTAGAACTGATGTTACTGATGTTTGCTCTAATCCCATAATGGATCAAAGGATGCCTGAAATCAGAAAGACCAGCAGTGTTTTCTGATTTCAGGAACTATTCATCTATGCAAAATTGATGAGAATTAAACATCTGAATCTTAAAATCTGGTAGAAAACAATAAAATGGAAATTGTGAATCATGCTAATTGTTTGAAGAACATTACCAGTGCCGTTCGTCTTAAAACGTCAAGTAATTTTCTAGTCTAACTTCAAGCTTTTCACAATTCTTTATCTCATGCTTTGAATTAAATCTTCTCTTTAATGAAAAAGTTTGCAAGTAAATTTTATTTGGAATGTTAGTTCTGAAATGTAGATGAAAAAAGGTCACAGAATATTACTGGTTATTTCATCATGAATTTTGCCTAGTGAAAATAAATGTCATGTTTTCAACATTTGATCAGACCAGTCACTTAAATGTAACCATGTTGGTCTGCCAAGGTGAAGAGTGTTGCAGAATGGATTTACATATGAAAGTAGAGATTGAAGTGCATGTTTCATGAATTTTCTTAGCATGGTTTTACAGATTAAAAGGTTTCACCTATCAAAATCAAACTTCATTGTTTGTTTTTCTTTCTTCCCTTCTCTTGGAATTAAGCATATATCTTCTGATATGTCCATAGCTGTGTTACTTTCTGATAGTCATTGTTGAAAAATGCTAAGATGTATCTTCCAGCATATGAATAGATTTCTTTTGTTACAGTTTGGATGTGGAATAAAGGAAGTGGAACTTTTATATGCCAAGGAAGTTTGTATTCATACATATGTATGGACAGGAACAGTTAGTGGATTCAATATGAAACATTGCATTCCATAATAAAGTGCTGTGTTATCTCACAAGGCACTTTCTCATTGTTTTGGTAATGGGGTTTTTGGTTTGGGTTGTTTTGGTTTTTTTCCAATACAATTTTGTTTCAATCACAGAAGATTATTTGATATTTCCTTTATAGGTTGCATTGAATTAACAGAGTAATATGTTTGTGTATAATTGGTAATTATTCTGACTTAGATATAGCAGTAATGACTCTGGCCCTGAATTACAAGAGCAAATATATTTGGTGGAGATGCCAGATTTCTAGGAGAAAGATCTTATGATGAATAACTAGCTGAGTTTTGTAAAGTGACTTATGCACAAGCTGTGTTCCAAAAGATTTTTAAGGTGTTAAATAAAACAGCTGAGCTTAAATAATAAATAATAACAAGTAAAGGAGATTTAAAAATAGTTTTGAGTATATGAGGGAGATGTGGAAAGACATAAATAAAGCAGACTCCTAACAATGAATCTTGATAACAAATGGAAGCACGCAGGCACTGATCTGAAAATGAATTCCCCAGCCTAATTTGCAGTAGGAGGTAGAATTTGCTATACATGCCCAACGAGACAAAGCCCTAATTACTTTTAGGAGGAGCTTCCATTCTCTTTCTGTACTATGTAATGTGGACTGGATGATCATGGAGGTCTCTTCCAACCTGGTTGATTCTATGATGCTATACTGTCTCTGGGGGTGTTCAAGAAAAGACTGTATGAGGCACTTAGTGCCGTGGTCTAGTTGATTGTCTAGGGCTGGGTGCTAGGTTGGACTGGATGATCTTGGAGGTCTCTTCCAACCTGGTTGATTCTACAATTCTATGTCTATGATATATTAGCATTTGTGGTAAAAGAGTAATCTCCCTTCATAAGAGGCATCTTTTCTTACATTTTGAGATATATATAAAAAACCTAAGACAAATATATTGGGCATGCCCCTCATCTGCTGTCAAGAGAAGTTACTTTACAGTATAGCAATGCAACCCAAAAATCTTAAGAAATTTCTGCTTAGTACTTCAGAGAAACATGTCTCTGCAGATTAAATGCTATATACAAAAACAAGCATGTGAATATGCAATAAGAAGATGATTTAATGAGCTCAAATACCTACATGTGTATAATTAAAAGAGACAGCATCTGCTTTGTTTGTAGTTTGTTATGAAAGGTGCATCACGTTTCTCTGAAAGAGCATGCTGAGCTGCTGAGAGTACTTTATGCTTTTGGTTCATGAAATCACTCCACTAGCTTCCTCTCGGCATTCCTGAGGAAGAAAACCTTTGGGGGTGCAATGGAAAAAGCAGAAAAACTGGTCTAGTATTGAAAGCAGAAGGCCTGGAGAGTGAATGTAGATACACAGTGAGATTGCAAAGCTGATAGAGAGGAAAAAAAGTATCTTAAGGACATAGAGGACTTAGGAACTGCTGTAACTGAGCATTAAAACTGGAAGTAAGAGTATAAAGAACTGTTCTGCCAGGACATAGGAAAGATCCTTTTATAGTTACTCTTGTTTTCTGTGGTTTTTTTTTCCCCACAAACTGGATTTTCTGCATATAGAGGAAGTTTTTTCTAGTGTAAGAACAGTCAGCTTTTGAATGTAGGGGCCATTTGACAACTGGGGATATTCATGTTAAAAAGGATTCATTTTCTTCACAGGAGATCTCACGGTGTTTTGTTTTGGATTTGTGACTAAAACAGTGTTGATAACAAAAGAACATTTCTGGTATTGCTGAACAGTTCTTATTCAGTGTCGAGACCTTCCTTGTTTCTCATACTGCCCCTCCTCAACAAATAGGCCAAGAAGGTGCAAGAAGCTGGGAGGGAACACAGCTTTGAGAGCTGACCACAAATAAGCAAAGGGTTATTCCCTGCCATATGATGTCATGTTTAGTGACAAAAGCTTTATGAAAGGAGGAAGGGGGAGATAACTAGGGCTATGGTGTTTGTCTTGCAATGTAGGTGGAGGGCAGGATAAAACCCTGCTTTCCCCAAAATGGCTAAACATTTGCCTACCAAAGTACTCAATTTTTTACTCTGCTTTGCTGATGTGCACAGCTTTTGCCCTGACTAGTAAACTGTCTTTATCTCAATGCAGTAATGTTCTCAGTTTTAACCTTGCCAATTTTCTCCTCCACCCCACTGGGGAGGAGTGATCAAGTGCCTGGGTGGGGCTTAGCTGACTGCTGTGGCTAAACAACCCTCACTTATGGTCAGTCAAAATATGGGAGCTGTGAATATTTTATTTAGGAAACTTCCTTAGAAAAGCTTACTAAGTCCTTTCTGGTTGCACATGCACAATGTAACGAACTCCAGGAGATAATGTAATGATACAATAGATGGCTATTTCACTTTGAGTCTTTACACCACTTATACAATCCAGAATTATTGATGTAAAAAAGTCATTCAGAATATCCTCCCAGCCTCTTTCAGTCCCCAAACCTGAGAAGGTTTGCCAGAAGGTTAATAGATCTCATGTATACACACCTGCACCAAAATAAGACTCATTCACCTTGCTCTGGCTGCTTGTCTTCCCCTTTACATAAAAAGAGGGATTGATGTAGAATAGAATAGAATCAATCAGGTTGGAAGAGACCTCCAAGATCATCCAGTCCAACCTATGACCCAGCCCTAGCCAGTCAACTAAACCATGGCACTAAGTGCCTCATCCAGTCTTTTCCTGAACACCCCCATGGACAGTGACTCCACCACCTCCCTGGGCATCCTATTCCAATGCCAATCACTCTCTCTGTAAAGAACTTCCTCCTAACATCCAGCCTATACTTCCCCCCGGCACAACTTGAGGCTGTGTCCTCTTGTCCTGTTGCTGGTTGCCTGGGAATAGAGACCAACCCTCACCTGGCTACAACTACCCTTCAGGTAGTTGTAGACAGCAATGAGGTCTGCCCTGAGTTTCCTCTTCTCCAGGCTAAACAATCCCAGCTCCCTTAGCCTCTCGTCATAGGGTTTGTGTTCTAGACCCCTTACCGGCTTTGTTGCCCTTCTCTGGACAGGTTCCAGCANTGCCTCGTAGGTAACCAAATTTAGTCATAGATGTTGTTTATATGTATTTATTTTCAAAGATGCTACCATATGTCTTTAGATAAACAGTATGGAAAACACATTTGTTAGGTGGGTGGAGTTGTTTTTCATTTGTTACAAAACATGGGATTTACCTTTCTAAATGCAGTACTTGCAAATAAGTACTTTGATTTTTTTCTTCTTTTTTTAATCATGAATTCCAATGATACATTTTATTGACAGCTGATAAAATTTGGATTGCTAACTTTTGTTTTCTTGTGCTTTATTTTTTTAGGATTTATTTATACCTGTGGTGGAACTTTAAAAGGACTTAATGGCACTATAGAAAGCCCTGGCTTTCCATATGGATATCCAAATGGTGCAAACTGTACCTGGGTTATCATAGCAGAAGAAAGAAACAGAATACAGATCGTCTTTCAATCTTTTGCTCTAGAAGAAGAATACGATTATTTGTCATTATATGATGGGCATCCTCATCCTGCAAACTTTAGGACAAGGTAATGAATAAATCTTACTAAAACATGGTTTGTATATTAAAAAAAAAATTGAGAAAATAGTTTAGAATAGAATAGAATCAACCAGGTTGGAAGAGACCTTCAAGATCATCCAGTCCAACCTAGCACCCAGCCCTATCGAGTCAACCAGACCATGGCACTAAGTGCCTCATCCAGTCTTTTCCTGAACACCCCCAGGGACGGTGACTCCACCACCTCCCTGGCAGCCCATTCCAATGGCAGTTAAGCTAAAGCTAGGTTTAAGTTAAAGCTTAAGTTAAAGTTAATCTTTTAAAATTACAGATGATTATTTTCTATTCAGATTTTAAGGTGGACTTTGCTTAGTTAATCACAAATGTCTTTAAAACTGTGATGTTTCTTTAGCTCTTAAAGCAGAGGCTAAAAGTATTCCAGCCTTCTTAAAGTTTCTCAACAAAACGTAATTAAGAAGCATATGAGCATGAATAAATGAATGTAAAATGAATATGGGATTGTGGAAGTCTCAGTTTGCATGACCTAGTGTTTGTGATGGTTTGAGTGTTCCCCGCCCCCCACACTTTAGAAATCACCCAGACTAGACTCATCCGGCTCTGGAAATTTGAATGAAGCTTATATTTACAGCTGGCACAATGTACAAGCAGATATTTACAGTATATACAGTTATAGACAGAAATAGACAAGGTAAAAAGGTAATACAGACACAACTCCCCTCCCAGAAACCTGAGTCCCCAGGAGGGGCTCTCAACCACCCCCTCACCTTCCCCCTACCCCTCTCAACCTTACCCCAGTCCCAAGGAAGAATGGAGGTTCGGCCAAGAGGATTAAGAAGCAAAGGTGAAATCAGCCAAAGCAAATGGAGGGTGAGGTTAGAAAGCAAGATGGAGTTCAGCCAGCAGCCTCAGCTCTCCCCAGCAGGCAAAGCAGAAGTGACTTTATCTTTGTTTTGCTTTTCTTCTTTACACATCTCAGCAAGACTGTGAGTGAAGTAGACCTCACCATTGTTTTCATTTCATAGCCTATGATCTAGTTCTTATCACCAAAACATCCCAGCTAGGCTCAAACTAGCACAGTAGTGGTGGGACTTTTAGAATCCTTGGAACAGGAAGCTTTCTAGAAATCCAAAAACCCACAATGTATTTCAGACAGGAAGAGCAGGTTGACTTTGGTTGGATGGTTACTGTTCGCTTGGTTTGTTTTATTTTGTTTGTTTGTGTATGAGCACGTTCTAACACAAAGGGATTTTTTGTAGATGTCAGTATCTTAAAAAGCAAGTCAGGGAAGCCTGGCATGCTCAGAAGATTTGATGTTGTATATTTATGATGCCACTACGTTCTGAGGAAGAATAGCATGAGGAGTTCTGTAGAACAGAGCAGAATAAATCATCTCTTGAAAAGAAAAAAGATGATTAAGCCTCCATATATGTCTGGAAATAGACTACTTTTGCAAGACTTAGAAGATTGTTCCAGTGTGTGGGTGCAGTAGAAAAATGAGTGGAGATTTGGGTTTTAAATTAAGAAAGTGTGATAGTAAAATTACACCAGCTTTAGTAAATCTTTCACACTGACATTTATCTCCTCAGATTGTTGTAGCAAGTAGTAAGGTGATGATTCTTTGAGTTTTCTTTTTGAAAAAGCTTTTTACATAAGTAAAGTTTTAGGTAGGTACAGTTGCTTGTGAAATGTCTGTTTCTTTCTGGCATGGAAGTAGATTCTGTGATTTTACTTATTGATATTAATGAAAGTGTAAGCAGATGACATTAGTCACCCTCCCTTTAATTTTGCATCAGACAAAAATGTTTTCAAGAGACTATGCAGATGTATTTTTTTAAGTGGGTAACTGTCTCATAAATAAGGCCACAATTTCTTTTTCTTCTATGATATTTTGATTTACATAAACTTCTATGTCTGGAAATGTTTTTGTAGTGAAGTTATTGGTGAAGCTCATGACCTCTGACTTTACCCTCATAGAGGTTTTGTGCTTCTTGGTTTGATCTGAGAATTCAATCTTGTTGGAATTTGCAGTCATCGGTGGTCTTCAATGAATGCTTAACAACCTTCAGTGATTTAGATGGACTTAAATTGTAGCTAAGCAGTAACAAATGGAAGGCAAGTATGTCACATGTAGCCATTGTAGAAAGTGTACAGTAAAGCAGCCTTGAGGAAAAAGACCTGGGGATCTGGATTGATGAAAAGCTCAACATGAGCCGACAGCATGCATGTGCAGCCCAGCCAGCTGTGTCCTGGGCTGCAAGAGAAGTGTGGCCAGCGGGGTAAGGGAGGTGATTCTCCTCCTTTACTCTGCTCTTGTCAGACCTCACCTGGAGTACTGTGTGCAGTTCTGGAGCCCCTGACATCGAACTGTTGGAGCGAGTCCAGAGGAGGGCCATGAAGATGATCAGAGGGCTGGAGCACCTCTGCTGTAAGGACAGGCTATGAGAGTTGGGGCTCTTCAGTCTGGAGAAGAGAAGGATTCAAGGAGACCTTATAGTGTCCTTCCAGTATCTGAAGGGGGCCTACAGGAAGGCTGGGGAGGGACTATTTACAAGGTCTTGTCATGACAGGACAAAGGGTAATGGGTTTAAACTGGCAGAGGGGAGCTTTAGACAATGCTAGGAAGAAGTTCTTTCCAGTGAGGGTGGTGAGACACTGGAACGGGTTGCCCAGGGAAGCTGTGGATGCTTCCTCCCTGGAGGTGTTTAAGGCCAGATTGGATGAGGCCTTGAGCAACCTGCTCTAGTGGAGGGTGTCTCTGCCTATGGCAGGGGGTTGGAGCTGGATGATCCTTGAGGTCCCTTCCAGCCTAGACCATTCTATGATTTGAAATACTACACTTACTGTATATGCTTGATTTAGCATATTTAATGTGCTAGATCTTTGCCTCAAATTATTAACAGGCAAAATATAGAACAGCTTAAAGATGTAAACTAACTGCCAAAAAAAGCCCCAAATCATATCTGTAATCACCTACAAAACCATCTGCTTGCAGAACAGTAGTATTACTTTCTATATTTAAACCAAACTTTCAGCAAAATGTCATACTTGGGAGTCGTTCTGGGTCATGTTACAGTCACTGGGTTTAGGGCTTTCTTGTTGCCTTCTCTGTGGATCTTTGTGACTTCTGTGTCTACTTTCACATCTATACCTCTAGATTCCTTTAAAAAAAAATAATTGTAAATTGCAGCTTTGTATACACCTTCTTTTGGCAAGCAGCTCATGCTTTCTACTGCTTTTCTGAGTGGGAAAACTTGCATTTTTGGGTAGAACTCTTCCATTTTTTCCCCCAAACTTCTGCCTTTCAGATTTTTTGTGTGTGTTACTAGATGAATCATTTCAGCTAAGCTTTTTGTAGATGCCTATCAATAACATGTTTTCAATTTTCTGGGCACCTAGGTTGATAAACAAGAGTTCTGTTTGCATTGGTGATAAGAAGTCCCACTTTTAAATTAATTTAACAGAAGGTAGAATTTGAACTGATAAAAAAAATCACATACATCAACAGCTTTGCAAAAGCCAGTTGAAGTCATCTGGTGATATTTCTTGCATGTAATGGAAATTTTTTATTGTATAAATAATTCACTGCTTTAGCTACTACATATATTAGGGAGTGGCAGGAGAAGCTATTGCCTGAGAGATGTTGCTGGGAGCCAAGAGAGATGCCTCTCAGGTTGTGCTCTCATCACCAGGACACAGTCTTGCAAGGGCTGATCCCAGGAGGCAGAGCTGGGGACTGGTAACCACATCTAACAATAGATATGATATATCTATATGGCAAGTGATGGATCAGGTCCAGGATCCCTCCAGTGAGTCCAGCTGTGAGAAGGAAATGGTGCTTCTCACAGAGAAGGGCTGAGGGGCTCAGGGAGGAGGCATGGACAGGGATACAGCTGTATAGAAACTGCAATTAATTTTAAATTGTGCTATTAGTGGCAGTGATATGGTTCATAGGAAAGTAGAGGAAGGGATGGAAACCTCACTCCTGACATTACTGTGCAAATCATTTATTCTGCAACTTGGATTTTACTTAGATTTCCTCTTCAGTTTTTAAAGAAATTTCCTTTATGCCTTTAAAAAAAAAGTGCTTAGGATTGAACATTACTTTAAAAAGAGATGTTATACTCAGTTGTCTCATAAAATACATATTTTTCTCTAACTGGTTAACCTAACTTGCTATGTTAGAAATAGCTTTAAATACCTGAATAACTTGTACCTACATGCAATGTAAGGGAATGTCTTCTCCAAAATTGCCAATACCTAAGTACCTTATACCTAGCCAGGTAATTGACTTTACATTTAAATATTCATCCCAAGTTTAACATTGCATTGGAATCAGTGAAACAAATGTAGATCCATTTTAGGCAGTGGAAAATAAATGCACAGCTGCTGCATTATACTGGGGATAAATTGAATAATTCAGTCCGGTCTACTTTTGTCTTATTGTATTGACTAAAATAATCTTTCATACATATATGTTTGAAAGACATTTTATAGTAGCCAAAACTATATAGTTGCAAAAGGTACAAATAATATTAATATTAAATTTGACAAGTCTACCAGAATGTTATGATCAAAAACATCAGAGAATTTGGCTGTTGTGTCCTTCAAAAGGACAGGCATAGTATGGAAAGCTCCACTCCTACCAAATAGTATAACAATTTTGTGACAGCTATTCATTCCTTTGCATCAGTAAAAAGAAGTATGGATGGTTCACCTATAAAACATGAGAAATGAAGGTATGATTGGCACAAATTGGGATTTTGGAATGCTTACATTTATTGCTCATATTTGAGGATCTGCAAGACCAGCATGTACCTGAGGAAATATGTTTTAATGATAATATGATCATTATGTCAGAAAAGTTAATTGGATGAATTAAATTTTTTCCTCTACCTAGTCATGGTTAATTTCCTCTTAGGAAATTTGAACAGAGGGAAATATTAACATTCTCAGTGCTCAAAAGGTGAGCTAATACTCATCTTTTCTAATCTCTTGTTTGTAAGCAAGATGAATCATCCTTTCATCTACTTCCTGTGCTGAGGCAAAGAAGAATCAAATGAACAGGTTACCTGATCAGTGCTTCTGAGCTGCATAGGAGAAATTGACTGCAATTGATAGAGATATCCACTGCCTTTTCCCTGTTCATGACTTGCTTTTTCCCTAGAACATCTGATTCCATGAGTAGGTCTACATTTTTACCATTTAATCCCCAACCAAGAAAAACTCTTTTCAGAAGATTAGTGAGTAGATCTTCCAAATTTCAGTATGCTCCTGGTGTTAGATGTAATTGGGTATCCTCTCTTCACTCTATCACAGAACCATAATTTGATAATGACATTGCAGCCTACTCAAGGGAAGGTATCATCAGCACATAATAGAAGAATAAGCTCAAAACTAATCATAAATGTGATTGTTCGTTGGTTTTTAATTCCATGGCATATGGAATAACAGATATTACTCCACTTAGAATGGATGATGCTGACTATCAAATTAAAGCAAATGAATTTATTTGGTTCAATTAATTAGGAGTGGGGGGAAGGGCTAGAAATAGGTAAAATTACAATGACTCCTTAATATTAATTATATTAGTTATTAATACTTAATATTAATTACAATGAATCCTTAATATTAATTGACATGAAATATTTTTAGAGTTGCAGGTGGGTGAGATGGCTGCTTGCTTGCCCATCTGCTGAGGTAACACTAAATAAAAGGGCATGGAAAACTGTCAGATATGCCAGGACAAGAAGCCAAATTTACTGCTCTCACCATGCCAGAGAAGTTGAACCTGCTTCAAGGTTTTGGAGGATCACAGTAGGAGCAGGATGAGTGTTTTCCCTGGCTGGTAGGAAAACACTTAATGGATGAGTTGAGCACCCTGCTGTCACCCCATCAGTGTTTCCTCCTGGCCTGATAGCATTGTCAGGCACACCTCTCTGTCATAAATATGCCAGATATTACTGGCAACATAACCATGTAGCACAAAAATGGTCACAAATTTAAGGTATACTGTCTTTGAATAAAATGTTATTTTGATTTTGCAATGTTGAAATTCAAGCATCATCCAAATGGTTTTCTACATCTAAAGGTTTATTGAAAAAAACAATTGCAGTATGAGAAATTGAAACAAAACTGTAAAAAACAGAGAGTAAAATTAAGGATATTTTAATAGTTTTATGTTCTTACTTTAAAATGTAGCACTAAGTAAAATGCTAAAAGTTCCCAAATTTAAAGAGGAGAAGTATATTTGTGGAAGATTTAATTTTGTGTATAAAACTTGCTTGTTTTTTTTTTTAAGTGAGAAAAATATAATTTACATCTTGTATGTGCTAAATTGTCAAAATTGTCTTACAGAAACTTTACAAAGAAGAAAAGAAAAAGGAAAGCTAGCAAAAGAATAAAGGTTAATAAGAATAGAACATTCCAGTGCCCTCGTTTAATAGCGCTGCTTTCTTTTTTCCCCCATTTCTTTTTCTAACCATGCTGATTTTTGTGTTTCTTCTTTCAGTAGATAGAATGTCTGGGTCAAACAGACAGCAATTAGGCTGTGCTGCTAACATGAACGCAAGCTCCAGCTTGTTACATGTCACCTAAGTCAGCCTGATAGCTATAGTAATTTTTTTCTTCTGACTCAGACTCTTTCTTTTCTGGTCTTTATCCTTTATGAAGGTTTATATCTATGTTACACCCTCTACTAATGCCCAGACAAATTTATTCCTCTTTTTCAACCCAGAAACCTATTTGATAGCACATTCTCCAGTCTTTGTCATATTAACTCTTCTCAAAATCAGAAGAAAGAGATGCACATTTTTTCTTTGCTTTTGTCTCCTTCTTCCCCCACTTCTGCTATGTCAGAATTTCCCAACTTTGACACTTGTTTTATGTGTTCTTTCTTGGTCTTTTGGTAATCTATAGTACTACAAGATGTAGTACAGGATGCTCAGAGCTGGTGCCAGTGTTTTGTCTGGGCAAAATGCCACAATGGTGTGTCAATTCTCTTGCTCAATCCAAGCCTTGTTGTATGTAGCTCCATTTTATTTCATTCATGTGTATTCTTTTGTTCTTTCTAAGTTCTTTCTCATATGAACGATTGCTTAAACTCTGTAAACCCCCTTTCTGACTATTGTTATTGTTTAGCATATATTATTGCTATTTGAAATCCTGTTACTCAAATTAACCTCCTAGTTAGTTGTTTAACTTTGATTTCACCATCGTAACAGTTACTCTAGTGAGCAGACTCAGTATTAATACCATAAAGAAAAAGGCTATCAACTCTGGTTCTAGAATAAATCTCAGAGACAAAATCTCTTTGGCTGGTTATTAAGCTTTTAAAACATGTCAAAGTGCAATTATTTGCAGTCAATCAGGCCTCATTTCCAACCAATCTTGGCAAATGAAAGTCTTTTTGGATATTAATGTAGACCAGGACTTGTTGATAGGGAGACAATGGAGTGTTTACTGAACCTCAAAAAGTTTCAATTGGCATCAGAGGCAATCTTTGATTACATTTTTTTTTCCACTCAGATTGTTTATTATGCCCAAGCACATGTACTTTTCTTCTCTCATCACTGTTCACTTTGTGTCTAAATTGGCAACCAGAGCAGAGACTGAGCTGCTTAGAATTAAATTAAGGAATCAGCACTTCGGAAACACCTTCAAACCGATAATCAGCGAGTCATTGATTTTTCTTTCAGCTCATCCACAGTTCTCTGGCTTTCCCATCTATTTGCATGGAAAGAAGAAGAGAAAATGATTCTTTTTAGAACTCAGGGGCCAGTGACCAAAATCAAATGGAACGAAACTCTCCCTTCACAAAGAAAGTAAAAAAATATGTAAGTGCTAGTCAAAGACCAATAAAGAGATAAAGAAGGGAGGAAAAAGCCCTAACAATGTAGACTGAAGGATTAAACAATGGCAATAAAATAAATGAAGAAAAAATAAAAGTGTGTCAAGGCAGCAGTCAAGGTGGAAAATCATGAGACAGATAACAGAACTTGAATCTAAAGAAGAACATTTTCACTGTATGAGCAAAAAGTAATGTCTCAGAGGTGTTGTCATGTTAAGATAAATGATCCTGATGTTTGCCTCTCTCAGAGCCCAAGAATCTTGCTGGAACTACTTGGCAAAATTAACTTTTGCCTCTGCTTTTTTGGTGCCTCAGAAATCGCTTGCTCTAACACAGCTCAGCAAACTAAAATGATCAAGTGGTTTAATTGAAAGATAAGCTCTGAATGTGTTTTCACCTTGTCGTGCCTTTTAAAGGGCTGACAGAATGAGGCTCTCAAATGAATTGGAGAGAAATGCAGGATTGTCTTTCTAAAGAAAAATAAAGAAATTAGAAAGCAGATCATGATGGTTTGGGTGTTCCCCACTCCCCCACTCTTGTGAAAATCACCCAGACTAGACTCAGTTGAGCCTGGAAATTAGAATGAAGCTTTATATTTACAGCTTAACACAATATATAAGCAGGTATTTAAAATCTATACAGCTATAGACAGAAATAGACAAGGTAAAAAGTAACACAGAAACACAGCACCCCTCCCAGAAACCAGAGTGCCCAGGAGGGGCTCCCAACCACCCTTCCACCTCCTTTCCACCCCTCTAGCTTATCCCAGACTTTGCCTTACGTTCAAAGTGAGTTTGGAGAATTAGCCAGGGGGGTTAGGAAGCAGGTTGAAGAGAGAAGTGCATGCAGCCAGAGCCAGAGAGAGCAACTCTGTTACCTATATTTATGTTCTTGTTTTTATCCATCTCAGCAAGCTTATGAGTGTAGTAGCCATCACCATTGTTTCCTTTTCACAGCCTATAATCTAATTCTTCTCACCAAACCATTCCAGCTAGGCTCAAACTAGCACACAGATACAAAATCCATAGCGGTCCCCTTGAATTTTCCCTAAACCCAAAACTAACCTACGCTCCCCAGTGCTCCAGTCCTTCCCCACCAATGCCTCTGCCATACATAGGCCCAAACACAAGCCTCTGGAGGCCCCAAAACAGAGCTGCCCCTTACATGTTTGTCCTGATAAGTAGCTCCCAGCAGGCAGAGTAGGCTGAAGGGCGAGGAAAGGAGAGCGAGCTAGCCGCTACCCTCACTGCTGGTTTATAAAGAGATAGCAGAACTGTGGGATTGAACAACAGTTTTCTAGTCCCTGGAGGATTTTTAACCCCATAGTTCCCAACCTAGGACATACTTTACTATCAGTTTTCTGTAATTTATCTGTTTTATTCCATGTGCCTCAGTGAAATTGTTTTATCTGTCTCTGTAATTATTTTCTAGGCCCAGCCTAATTAATGATCCCTACATAATTTTTCTTCTTTTTTTTTCAAAATTTATTCTTTCCTGTGTCTGTGAAATCACCGCTTTGAAGATTGTTTCTGAGATCTCACAGTGGCCTTAGCTAACATTACAAAAAGCCCTCCAGAGAAAAGTCTAGACAACTTTCTCTTTGTATCCTCATATTTGTATGTGTAACAAGGAAGATTCTGATACGGTTTCAGCTTTTCCTATACTGAACCTTGGAGCTAGGTCTCTCCGGAGCCTCCTCTAGGCTGAACAACCGCAGCTCCCTCAGCCTGTGCTCCAACCCTCTGATCATTTTTTGTGGCTCTCCTCTGGACCCACTCCAAGTCCATGTCCTTTCTATATTAAGAGCTCTAGACCTGGACAGAGTACTCCAGGAGAGGTTTCACCAGAGTGGAGTGCATTTGACAGGGTTGTTCATTTTGTTGTGGAGGATGTAAACTTTTCTTCTCCAGCCCTGTGTTTTGGGTGAAGTAGGTTTAATCTTTCTGTGACTAAGATTTTCACGTGGTTCTCTAGGGAAATTAATTCTAATATTTTCTCAGAGTATTCCTGCACATTGTTTTCTTGTTGTTTAGAACCACAGTATGTTGTAATGCCAGCTTTCATTATTATGCTAATGTGATCCAGATTTATGTGGCAGTGTTTTTTTAATACTGATTTATGTGGTGCAGCTGTAGGAAATTTTGTACTGACATTAAGTAGTGGAAAAAACCTTTTCAAAACCAGAGGAGTTACTGGCTGCCTTTTTCTTTTGTTTTAAGTAATTCTAAATCTCAACATATAAACAAATTTATGTATTGTGCATTGTAGGGTTGTTGGTTGGTTGGGTTTGTGGGATATTTAGTTTGTTTTGTTTCAAGCAGGAATAATATGGTTAAACAAAGTGAGTTTTTTTTCAGCTTGGTATTTAGAAAATTTAGGAAGTTATACTTGGTATTGAATTAAACATAAAATAGAAAGGGGCTATTTCCACTGGAGACTTGTCCAAGAACTATAATGGGAACTTTTCCCATGCCATTCATTTCCATGTGCAGTCCTTATTTTACTACTTTCCTATTGAGAGTTATTAGTAACTGTAGTTAAAATTACCTGGTTCCTGCAGCCTTTCGTAGAATCAACCAGGCTAGAAGAGACCTCCAAGGTCATCCAGTCCAACCTGTCACCCAGCCCTATCCAGTCATCTAGACCATGGCATTAAATGCCTCATGCAGTCTTTTCTTGAGCACTTCCAGGGACAGTGACTCCACCACCTCCCTGGGCAGCCCATTCCAATGGCACAAGGATCATCTAGTTCCAACCCCCTGCCACAGGCAGGGACACCCTACCCTAGATCAGGCTGGCCAGATCCTCATCCAGCCTGGCCTTAGACATCCCCAGGGATGGGGTCTCAACCACCTCCCTGGGCAACCCATTCCAGGCTCTCGCCACTACCACTCTCATGCTGAACAACTTCTTCCTCGCATCCAATCTGAACCTACCCATCTCCAGTTTTGCTCCATTCCCTCTAGTCCTGAATTAGATTTTCAAGACATTTCAGCATAAGAACATTTCAACATTAGAATTTAAAGAAAGTTAAAGATCAAAATCAACATTCAATGTTCTAAACCCCTCCTATTGACTTTGTACCCCAATGCATCAGTTGTGGCTTGAGAGTGATTTTGTATTGTTTTCACATTTTGCATTATGTGTCTCAGTGGTTTGAAATAGCTATATTTAACATTTTTATAGAACATATATAGCCAAACAATGCAGGGACAACGAAACTGTTTGAAAGTTCCTTCTTAGTCTGTCTTTATCAATTGCTCATAAATAGCAACAACTGTAACTAACTGCTTATGTTGTTATGAAATGTAGGTAGCTCACTCATGCTCTTTTTTTGCTGAGTTTCCCTGTTTGCAGTAAAAATCTTCTAAAATCTTGTTTACCTCACTGCATGATTCTGTTTACTGAGAAGCATTTTGCTGATACCAGTCAAAATTACTCATACATAGAATTGAGATAACACAACCTAACATATTATTTGATAATTCAAAATGTATTAGCTAAGAGGACTCATATAATACACTTATTGTTGTTTAAGTCTACCCCTATTTACTAGAAGGCTTTTGCTAGGGGTAGACCTGGCAGGCCTGTATCTGTCTGCAGATGTGCACTTTATATTCCAAGACAGTGAGTATAGATTCTGAAATATATGCAGATGGTTTTACTCCTTCACATGCCCTGCTACTATATCTTTGTTACAAGAAGAGAAATAATATGTGTGTTGATAATGTTACAAGCATTTAGCTCATGGGTGAAGTCCAAAACTTCAACAGAATATTTTGTATAAGTTGAAGATGTTCTGGAAGTTCTTGGCACCTACAGTAGTGATAAGCAAAATGTGGCATACCTCCTTTCCATATTGTGCTATTTTCATACATTAAACTAAAGTTTGGAGAGATAGTTAAGCTCATCTAAAAGGTTGTTGTCAATTACAGAAGCAAATTCAGCTCTTCTGACTGGCTGTGTGATCTTTCCTGTCAGTTCCCTGGCTCTGGCACTCATTTGTATTTGTAGATATGCTTCCCTTTGCTAACTGAATTGACTTGGGTTTATTTTTAATGGTTAAGCTCTTCTTTGTGGTGCTTAAATGAAGTAGTTCACAGGGAAGTATGCAAATCACTAGAATGAGAGAAGTCAGTGTCAGAACTGTAGGAAAATGGGAAGGAACAGGCTTCATGCACGAAAGCGTCAAGATCTGCTCCAATATCTGTAGCCAGGTGGGGTTGGTCTCTTCTGCCAGGCAACCAGCAACAGAACAAGGAGACACAGTCTCAAACTGTGCCAAAGGAGGTCTAGGCTGGATGTTAAGAGGAGATTCTTCACAGAGAGAGTGATTTGTCATTAGAATGGGCTGCCCAGGGAGGTGGTGGAGTCACCATCCCTGGGGGTGTTCAGGAAAAGACTGGATGAGGCACTTAGTGCCATGGTCTGTCTGATTGGCTAGGACTGGGTGCTAGGTTGGACTGGATGATCTTGGAGGTCTCTTCCATCCTGGTTGATTCTATGATTCTAAAATGTACTGTCCAATATTATCCAGCTTTAAGATGAGGGAAATAAAATATGCTGTTGCCATTGTTGTTGTTTTTAGAGGCTAAAAAGTACTGCTTCATAATATTTTTTTGTTGTTTAAGGACCTAGAATGCTTTCAAGTGCTCTAAAAGCAATTGTGTTGATAGGTTGCATTCTGATAAGTTTTTCTGTCCAAGAAAGAAGTAAATCCTGACCCTAGATATTTTAAAAACTACTTGTGTGGTAGTGAGATACTTGGTGGTTCTAAATTACCATTTGATATTCTAGATGGTTTTTATGTATTATAATAAATGAAGTGATGCAGGAAAGATAATTAGTTATAGTGTTTGTTTCATTTCTGATGGTAAAAAAAAAAGGGGGGGGAGAGTCGTATAATTAAAGTTTGGTTCTGACAATGGATTGTAGAAGTTTTAGACATGTGCTTTACAAAGGACATAATGATTGTGCCAGAATCTGATGAGTAATTTGTTGTTTGGTTCAAAGCAGCTGTTCAATTAAAAATGTTCAGCCTTGACCCATGATCATAATTTAAAAATAATAGGTCACAGGAACACTTTTACATTTTGACAGGGAAAAAAATATGACTTGAAGAAATAAGTTAGTTGGTGAATCACATGTTGGTTTGTTACTGAATTTTGGAATAAAGTGTAAGATTTTTTTGTTAACATTTTCAGTGAACCCACTCAGCAACTTCTGCTAAATTTTGTGTGCTTTTGTTCTCAAAGCTACCAAGACAAATTATATTTACTCATTTTAAATTGATTGAATAGACATAGGAAAAAATGTAGGAGTTATGCCTATTCATACTTAAATTCTTTTAGAGAAGCCTTTACATTCCTTACTTTCTTCCTAATTGAGTGGGTAAATAACTGCTTCCTTGGAAGGAATATTGGAAGACCAAACATCAGGTAAATTTTATCACAGGATGTTAAGGGTTGGAGTGACCTCCAGATATCATAAAGTTCAACCTCATTGCCAGAGCAGAACCATAGAATATAGTTTCAGGTTGCACATGAATGCATCTAGATGGGTGTTGACAGTCTCCAGAGCAGGATGCTTTAGATCATGCTTGCAACTCAACACCTTGAATAACTTCTCATTATGTACATGCACATGCACACAGGCACACTCAAGAATTGTAAGTCTCTAATTCAGTAGGAAAGCGTTTTCCTTTTCCTATGCAGTTTTAAGATTTCAAAAATATTTGTTTGGAACTCTTCTGTTATAGAACACATTACAGGTTGTAGTGGCATGACCTTGAATGGATGCCTCATGCCCACCCAGACATTCCATCACTCCCCACCTCCCCAGCAGGCCAGCAAGAGAAAATAAGATGTATAGCACAGACTGGGAGGTGATCTGCTGAAGAGCAGCCCTGTAGAGAGGGACTGGGAGTCCTGGTGGATAACAAGTTACCCATGGCACAGCAATGTGCCCTTGTGGCCAAGAAAGCCAATGGGATCCTGGGGTGCATTAAGAAGAGTGTGTCCAGCAGATCAAGGGAGCCTCTGAGTAGAGGCTCCCCCTCTACTCAGCCTTGCTGAGACTTTGAGTACTGCCTTCAATTTTGGGCTCCCCAGTTTAAGAGTGACAAGGATCTGCTTGAGAGAGTCCAACGAATGGCTATGAGAATGATTAGGGAACTGGAGCAGTGCCTGATGAAGAGTGGCTGAGGGACCTGGGGCTTTTTAGTCTGGAGAAGACAAGACTGAGAGGTGATTTAATAAATGTTTATAAATATCTGAGGGATGGGGGTCGGGGGGGGGGGGGGGAATGGGACACGGACAGGCTCTGCTCACTTGCTCCGGAGAGAGGTTGTGGAGTCTCCTTCCCTGGAGACTTTCAAAGTCTGTCTGGATGTGTTCCTGCGTGACCTGAGTTAGATTGTCTGGTCCTGCTGTGTCAATGATCTCTTTGGGTCCCTTCAAACCCTAACACCCTGTGATCCTGTGAAAAAGGCCTCTTGGGTGAAGGTACAAACAGCACTTACCATTTACTATCACAGGTGAAACAGACTCAACTTTGGGAAAAGTAATTAACTGCCAATTAAAAAGAGATCTGGATGATGGCATGCAAAGACAAAAACTAAAACAGCTTCTGCCCATCTCCACCCTTCTGATCACAAACTGAACTTCCTTCCATTATTAGCTCCTTTACCATTCTCCTCCCTGAGCAGCACAGAGAAGATGGAGAATGTGGAGTTGTAGTTGGTTCGTAACAGTTCCTCTGTACTGTTCCTTTTTTTCTCACATTTTCCTGTGCTCCAGCCTGGGTCCTGCACGGACTGCTGCTGCTCTTGGTTAGCTTCAGTTTGTTGGGGAGATATCTGTTTGATTGCGTGAGCTCCTCCACAGGCAACAGTGTAGATATGCACTCTAACATGGTCCTCCATGGGTAGCAGAGGAATCTGGGCTACATTGCACCTCCCCCTTCTGACCTTGATGTTCACAGGTCTGTTTTTCACACATTTTCCTCACTTCTTGTGGCTTGTGCAACATTCTGCACCTTCTGAAATATATTTCCATAGAGGTGCTACCTGCCTTCCTGATGATCTCAGCCATGACCTGCAGTGGCTCTGTTGTGGAAGTGGTTGGAACCAACTGTGCACAGCAAGAGGCAGCCCCTGGCCTCTCTTTACAGAGCTTCTCTCATTACCAAAACCATGATACCTGGACTCAACACACAAATGAAATACACATGATACAGACCTTCTGTTTAAATCCTTGCCTAGAAATTAATTAATTTGCTAAATCCTGGGATTTTCATATCCCTCTTAAAACTAGCAATTCTTTCAATGATTTGTTGCTAAACTCTGAATTGACTTCTTAGTTTCATGTCCAGTCCCTAGTGTCTGCATAATAAGTTACTGGATATATCAGCAAATAACAAAATTGGCAGGAGTATTGTGTTTAGTTTAGTGGGAAATCTACTAAAATCCACTGGCTATGTAGCTTCCTTTGTGTATTATAGGTTCTAAAAATAGGATTCTCTAAAGATTATCAAGTTGCATATGTAACATTGAGACCAAAATTTCACAGTGAAAGGGAAAGTTAGATTGATATTATGAAAGCAAGTCTGTAATTAGAAATACTTTATCTGTGATTTGAATATATCATCTAGTTAAATTTCCTGAAAGCAGATAAGCATGGAACTATTTCCTATGTATTTTGGGCTAGCCAACGTATCTTCCTGTTGTAAAATTTGATGAGGTAATCAAAAGTGAAAGACTACTTAGACCTTTTTGGTAAATGTACTTGTGTGCTGTCCAGTCCAAAATGAAGTATTCTTGATGAACTGTATTTTCTTTGAAAACCTAGAGCAGACCAGAGAATGCATTTAATTATGTATTTTAAAGGGTAATCAATGCTTTGTCAAACAACAATTATCTAAGATATACAGGCAGTAATGCAGTATAATGCAGTATGAAATGCAGTAGTCTTATTTATCACTCCACAATCTGAAGGGAACCATTTGTCTAGAAGTGCTTTTATGTGACTAATCAAGATTGCTTTCTGTCATTTTAACTTTGTAATTATGAGAAGATTGCTCTAGTTTGACCCTGCAGTTTAGAGTTTGCCTTTCCTTAAGGGCTGTATTAGAAGGTCGAGGGAGGTTCTCTTTCCCTTTCTACTCTTCTTTGGTGAGGTCCTCATCTGGAGTATTGTATCCAGTTTTGGGGCCCCTGGTTCAAGAAGGACAGGGAGATGCTTGAGAGAGTCCAGCACAGAGCCAGAAAAATGACAAAGGGAGTTGAATATCTTCCTTATGAGAAGAGACTGAGGGACTTGGGCTTTTTAGCTTGGAGAGGAGGAGACTAAGGGGTGACTTCATTCATATAAATATCTAAGGGGTAAGTTCCAGGAGGCTGGAGCCAGGGTCTGCTGGGTGATGCCCAGTGACAGGACAAGGGGCAGTGGGTGGAAGTTGAGGCAAAGGAAGTGAGGGTGACAGAGCAGTGGAACAGGCTTCCCAGGGAGGTTGCGGAGTCTCCCTCTCTGGAGATATTCAAGAACCATCTGGATGTGTTCCTCTGTAATCTGGTCTAGGTGATCCTGCTCTGGCAGGGGGGCTGGACCCCATGATCTTTTGAGGTCCCTTCCAGCCCCTGACATTCTATGATTCTGTGGTCATCGTTACTCTTAGAATAACAATCTTCACAGTATTACCAAGGTTGGAAGAGACCTCACAGATCATCAAGTCCAACCTATTACCACAGAGCTCAAGGCTAGACCATGGCACCGAGTGCCACGTCCAATCCTGCCTTGAACAGCTCCAGGGACGGCAACTCCACCACCTCCCTGGGCAGCCCATTCCGGTAGCCAATGACTCTCTCAGTGAAGAACTTTCTCCTCAGGTCTTTTAAAATCTACTTTAAAAAAAAAAAGGAGAACAGATTTCACTGTTTGCGGTTGGATGCATGAGATTTTCTTTGCTATCCTACAACACGTGCCAAAATACAGTAATTTGTAGGAAGAAGAGGCACTGTGACAGGGTTGTAAAAAGAGTCTTTGAAAGAAAATAATTATGTAATACTCAGTTATAACCCCCAAAATGATTGCTACTGGTTTTCATATCGATGCAAACAGAGTCTGTCAACGTTCCTTAGAAATGGTTTGCTATATTTTAATAAATAGTGACAGAATATTTAGACCTTCCTGCAGACAGAAGACAATGCTGTGTTGCAGACTCCATTTCATTCTTTCAAGTTAATGGAAAAATATATAGGGAAGGAGTCAAACTTCCCCTCATACAACAAAGATTCTTTCAAAACTACTCTCTCAACTGGAAACAGACATCCTTTAGTCACTTCGTTTGTACATTAGGAAATTTTCTATCCTGTGCCCCTGTAAAAGGATGATTCAAGTGCTTAATGTAACATGTAGGTAAATGTAGAGTCTGTAAAGGATCCTGCCTGGCCTCCAGCTCTCTGTTGGTCTCATACTGGCCCAGTGTTATATCTGTCGGCTCTGTGCTGATGTCTCAAATACCTTACACCATTTAGAACAGCAGTAAAGAGTGTTCCAGTTTGGAGCCATGAGCATACCCAGTACTGGAGGACAAAATTTACTCTTAGCCCTTTCCAGGAGTAAGAATGAGGATACTGGACACTGATTGGAAGTTTAAAGAGCAATTGTGTTTACAGGAGCATTTATACAGAAGGCAATCAGGTAGAATAAGTACAAAAACCTACTAGACCCAAACTGGCCTTCTAGAATCCTCCACCCCTTCTGCCCTCAGTTGGCCTGAGGGTAGGCTGAAACTGGCCTCCCCAGCTGGGGCCTACAAGGCCTCAGTGGGCCGCATGACACAGCTCAGCTCCCTGCCAGCCATCTCCCCCACGAAGCATCAGAACATGTGCTGTTCTTGGAGAGAAGTGGAGGGAAGAAAGGTGGAGGAGAGACCAGTCAGGCACTACCTTTTAAGCTGTGATGCCAAAAGAAAGAATAGAATGATAATGATAGTCATAGAATGCCAGGGGCTGGAAGGGACCCTGAATGCTCATCCAGTCCAGCCCTGCTGCCAGAGCAGGATCACCTAGACCAGATCACACAGGAACACATCCAGGTGGGTTTTGAATATCTTCAGAGATGGAGAATCCACAACCCCCCTGAGCAGCCTGTTCCAGTGTTCTGTCACCCTCACAGGATAAAAAAAATCCTCATGTTCAAATGAAACTTCCTATGCCTCAGCTTCCACCCATTGCCCCTTGTCCTGGGCATCACCCAGCAGAACCTGCTCCAGCCTCCTGGCACTCATCATTTACATATTTATAAACAGTGATGAGGTCACCTCTCAGTCTCCTCCCAGCTCCCTCAGGCTCTCCTCATAAGGAGGAGAGCCTCTGTGCTGGACTCTCTCAAGCAGTTCTATGTCCCTCTTGAACTGGGGGGTCCAGAACAGTAACAATATCACAGTATCTTGGGATGAGCAGGTCCATCTGCCTGGATGAGCATCTGTCCCTATAATTTTGTTAAGGGAGACCTAGGATCCCTCAAACTACCACAAAGAGACACCTTGCTTCATTAAGGGTTTAAATGTGAAAAGATGCAAATGGAATGAAATAGGAAGGTGACATGTGAGGAGAGAAAAATGCTGTAGATAAAAAAATCTCATGAGCTACTACAGGAAATTTGAGTTTTAAATATATTTAGTAGGCAGATGATACCAGCTTAAGGAGAGGATTGGTTTTGCCTGAATGCCCAACCGATATTTTTGCTTTAACCAGGGCTTTTAATTAGCTGTTTAGTTTTGACTGGTCTGAGTGACGATTTGACCTGCGCACATACCTTATCTTAGAGGCGTGTTGCTGCTTACCTGACATCTCTCTCTTGCTGTTGTTATATGCTTGCTGTGTGTCATTTTAAATGATGTCTATGACATTTTGTAGAGTTCTAGACTTAAGCTCTGAGTACCCAGTACCACAGTACCCAGTGAATGATGCTCAAGTATTAGGTTATTTCTATTGTCTGAGCAAAGTACATAATATTCCTCTGTGAAAATGTGGACTGTTTTACCAAGTAATATTTACATGTTGTTGGTTTTTTTACTTATTAAAAGTTTCAATTACTTTTGCATCCACTGAACTACAAATAAATCATCTGGTTTTTTTGTATGTATGTTGGGCATAGCGACCAAGTAAAAGAAATAAGCTGAACCTTTCTGAGTAAATGCAGTATAATGATGTTGATAAAGGGCACACTTCTGAAAGCTAAATGTGTATTTCTTTTCTGCTAGATGAGTGTTTGTACCCACAATTCCCTGAAATCTCTGAGTAACTACATTGGTGCTGTGTGCTGAAGGTTTAAGTTTTATTGAAATTAGTGGCTTAGGTCAATTTACTTTCCAGTGATGATAACTACCAAGGAATTAATACATTTATTGGTTTATGAATAAGCTAATGGGAAAATTGTTCTTTTATTGACTTGTCAAAGAATCATGCATATATCCATTTGGGAAAGGTAAGCATTTTATTAATTTGTTTTATCATTAGAACAAAAATATATTCTCATAACCAACTAGAACAATACATTTGCAAAATAACCTGCAAATTATTCTTCACCTTTGCATATTTATCTAAATTCTTTAGTCTTTTTTTGATGACATTATTCGTTGTGATGCCAATGACAAAATGAAAAAATGTGCTTCTGGATGCACACATAAATGACTTGTTGCATGTATAGAAGTCTATATATTCACCTCTTTAACTGTCATTGCTACCTTGTTCTGTTATTCAAATTTGTGGTTATTATGCTGTGAGCAACATTATCTCATCATCTGGCTTTCATAGCTGTCATGGTTGTAATCAGCAGCATATCCTGACTACTGCAGTGTTGTTAACAACGGTTTCACTAAGAGCATAGGGTAATGAATGGATATTCCTTGGGGAAAAAGAGTCAGGATACTTTGGAGTTTTTGATTTTTTTTTGTGGTTTTGTTTGGTTGTTTTTGTTTTGTTTTATTTTGTTTTCCCCCAAAGATCACTTGAGAAAAAAAAAAAAACAAAAACAAAAGGACACCTATTAATGGACAGTACCTATTAAGAACACTGAACAGATGTCAGAGAACATATAAAATTCCACAACAGATGAGTCTCATGGTAAATTACTGGCACACTATATAGAATAAATCTGAAGGTATCTTAACATTAAAATTAAGTTTAGAAAAAATGAAATAAATGCCAATATGGCAGTATTTTTTCAGGAAATAATTTCCTGACTTTTTGAATTCTGAGATTCTTATCAGTCTCTGTCCTTGCTAATGACAGGACATATTTTATATCGGCAAATTTCAGATGATGATTGAAACTGAATTTCACTGCAAGCAGCAGAAAATGTATTAAAGCAATACCAAGTACCAAACACCAAATATCATTGGTGTTTGCAGTACTTACCTCAAGCAAAATTAAAAGTACGCTTTTCTTCCAGTAAACAAAAAAAACAGTTTACATCTTTTCTTAGTACCCAAAAGTCCAACCTCTGAATTGAGTGTTCTGGAATGTGATGAAGGCGTGTTGCAAAATCAAATGTCTTTGTGAATCTTAGTACATGGATAGTTTACACTGGATATTCAGTAAAATAATGAAGAGTTTTGTGGGTTCTTTGTGCACATATACACTGGATTTTATCTTTCATGTAGAGTAGTAAATCAAAACACAATCATGAATTATGTGTTTTGTTTTTTTGTTTTTTAATGGAAATTGTGTGTTTATTCTAAGAATGGAATGGGAAAATAGAATAGAATAGAACGGAATCAACCAGGTTGGAAGAGACCTCCAAGATGATCCAGCCCAACCTAGCACCCAGCCCTACCCAGTCAACTAGACCATACCACTAAGTGCCTCATCCAGTCTTTTCTTGAATACCTCCAGGGACGGTGACTCCACCACCTCCCTGGGCAGCCCATTCCAATGCCAATCACTCTCTCTGGCAAGAGCTTCCTCCTAACATCCAGCCTATACCTCCTCCCCGGGCACAACTTGGGGCTGTGTCCCCTTGTTCTGTTGCTGGTTGTCTGGGAGAAGAGAACAACCCCCACCTGGCTACAGCCTCCCTTCAGGTAGTTGTAGACATCAATGAGGTCAGCCTGGACTAATTCTCATGTTAAATGTTGGACTATCTGACTTGCACAGGTCACTTCTGAACAAATTTTTTCTGATTCTAAATTCAAAGTAATCAAAAAAAAAAACAAACAAAACCACCCAGATCTCAGCTATGAACACAGGAAAACAATTTAATGCTAATCATTAATAAAGTAAATCATCCTAATTTGCTACACAGTTTGCCATATGTGGCTAACAGGGCTCCAAATGTATGGTTACATTTCACTGGTGAGTTTACACAGCTAAATTATTCCACTTGTTCTTTACATCCTTTTGATAGGTAAATACTATCAGTTTTGTTGGACTGTTATGAATCTTCATGAGGTTATTCTCCTAGAACAGAGAAAGTTCTATGGTATGAGTTTGTCAGATTAAAAGATATAGAGCTGAGTATTGCTGGAGCATATCAGCAGTGCTATGAGTACACAAAAGTTGTGGTTTCATCTAGTTGTCTCAAATATAGTGGTTTTAATAAAACAAAACCTATCAGCCAAGGGAAACCAAACGAAACCAACCATCCAACCAAAAACCCCAACAACAAAACACCCAGAAATGCTGTCATTCCCCTTGAGAGGGCTTTCTTTGTGGATATATTTCACAATGATGCTCTTCAGGTTTCCTTTCTGAGTTGAAAACAGAAGTGCCTTCTTTTAGGCTAAATTGACATAGTTTATGTATCAAAGCAAATCGTGGTCCCCTTTCTTTCATCACTTTACTGCTAACCCACTACGAATTTTAAGAGAAGTCTATGCAAAACATAATGTAATAGATGCTTGAACATAATCCAAAGCAATGCAATTTCACTGGGGGTTTGTGTTTGGGTTTTTAGATAATTTTTAAAGCTCAATTTCCATATCTTACTGTCATCTCTACTAAGTACAGGTTTTTTCAGCCAGTGCCTGGTTCAGTGTTTGTAAAAGCCACTAAAATGATATATTGTTTCCTTAAAACTGTCATTTAAAAATCGTGGGTTCGTTTTTTTTTTCAAGTAGTATAAAATATATATGTTGTTCTTTCCATATTGAAATGTTGTTTGGAAAAGCAACTTGTCACACTTTGGTTTTTAGACAATTAACCATGGGCTGTGGTTTTTTTGTTTCTTAGGTTAACGGGATTTCATCTTCCCCCACCTGTGACCAGTACAAAATCTGTATTTTCACTGCGCTTGACAAGTGATTTTGCAGTTAGTGCTCATGGGTTTAAAGTTTACTATGAAGGTAAGACTTTGTTACAAAAGATTTTGGATTTTTTTCTGATCTCTCTATATAACAAAGCTAAGTGTCCCACGAATATGTGTTCAAATCATGTCTATAACCTTACGTAAGTTAGAATGTTTGCTTTTTATGCAGGGAGTCTTGTAGAGTTGTAGGTTGGACTTGGTGATCCTGAGGGGCTTTTTCAACCTGGATGTTTCTGTGATTCTGTGATGCTGATTTGGATGCATAGACTTAGATCTCATGCTAAAATATTTTAAGTTCTATTATCCATAGTCTCTCTAGAGAAAAATGTTTTATGACCTTTGCTTTGCTAATTCCAAGTTCTTTAAATTCTGAAAACATAAGCACAATCTTTCCAGTCTTTCTAACAGGTGCTTATTCAAGAAAATCATAGAATCACAGAATGATTTAGGTTGGAAGGGACCTCAAAGATCATCTTGTTCCAACCCCCTGCTATAAGCAGGGACAGCTCCCACTAGGACAGGTCGCTCAAGGCCTCATCCAACATCACCTTGAACACTTCCAGGGAGGGAGCATTCACAGTCTCCCTGGGCAACCTGTTCCAGTGCCTCACCACCCTCACTGTAAAGAGTGTTACTCTTTACAGTTACTCTTGAATGTACTACTAGATGAATTCATAGCTAAAAGTTTTATGGATGGATTCCTCTTCATACTTTTGCATAGGCAAAATGCTGAATCAGTTCTCTGAAGTAATGAAAAGTTGCTTCCCTTTTGCAGTTTTCTCACCTGTCCATAGTTTTCACACAGGCACTGAAGTGAGTGGATACGCACATATTCTCTAAATCAAGATGTTAATAGTATTTATGTTCCAGGAGGGATTTTGTTTGTGACCATAGCACTTTAGTCATGTTCGAAGAGTTGAAAAATACTCTTTTTTTTTTTTTTTTAAATCTCTGTTTTGGCACTGGGATTATGAACTCTGATGTGTACTTACAGGTTATGAACACAAAGTATTGGTTTTCTTTTCCTTTTTGTTTGGGATTCTGGGGTTTGTTTGTTTTGATTGGTTGGTTTTGTGGGGTTTGTTTTTTTGTTTGGGTTTTTTTGTTATTGTTTTCGTACATGTAAGGACATTTGATCTTTTTGCTTGCATTAAGTAACTGCCTGAAGAAACTCTAAGGCCATTGTTATACCCTGCTTAGCCCCATCTACAACAGAATCTAATCTCTGAATAAGGATCTATCTGAGTAACACTTTGGTAGCTTGGAAAATATCCCAAATTTAGTAATGCAGTGAAGGGCTGCCATAGAAATATAACCCAGGATCGCTGTTGTAAAATGGATTCATCCACTGACATAGTTTATCTTCAGGTATGATTCATTAGAATGCTACTTTTTACAGAACTTCCCTCCTTTCAGGCCTTTCTTTTCACTTGAGTTACTACAGAAAATAAATGTGGCAATTACACACAGTTTTTTTTTTTTTCCCTGGCATTTGTACAAGTAAGAAGTGATTTATGTAATAGAGGCTCAAGTTATGTGTAACTAGATATTTTTTTTCTGGACTATAGCTAATTCTGTTAATTTTCAACTCAGTGTAACAATTGGTTTTTACTAGATTATAAGTGCTGTATGTTCTTTTATTTTCTTTCAGTGTTCAAAACCTTTTTTTGAGTAACAACATTACTACAAAAATGTTATTGGGAAATATCTATGGATTTTTAACTATGCAAAAGATTGTCTAGATTTATTTTATATAAGGAAAATATGTAGCTGTTTTAGTAATGGGTTTGGTGCCTTAAATTGAGAAATTCAGATTCACTATATATGGTATCAACTGTTGTCTTATACATTTTCTAGTCAGAAGGTTTTTTGCTGCTGCTATGGGTTGAGTTGAATCTGTTGATGATACTCAATACTGTGCTGCTGTCATGCCAGCTTCAAAATGAAACTGGCTGGATCAAAGTGTCATGGGGCTTGAAGTTCAGATTGTAACACAAGAGGCTTCCTGTTCCAGTTACTGCCTCTAATTTCTGGGTTTGGGCTGTTTTGGGGGTTCTCTTGCTGTGCTGGCTTCTGTGTGCTTGGGTTGGGAGAACTGTTTTATCTTTGGCTTCTGCTGCTGCTTCTGCATTTTGTTGCACTTTTCAGCAAAGAGGCTAATTGTGCATTGTGTCATTTCCAGTAAAACTTTTTATCTCAACTTGATTTTATATCAATCAGAATTGGGGGAGGGGTTATGCTACTTACCCTCCCATTTATGTGTGGGAAGGGATGCTTGTCCTGGTTTAACACAACCCTCTCTCACAACTACTAATGCTAATAGATAGTGTACTATGTGCTTCAGTTCTTACAAAGAATTATTAAAGCTAAAATGGAAGATCACTGAGAGAATTCAGTTTACACATATGACTGACCCCTCACATAGTTCCTTTCTAGGCTGAAATAATATCCTGATACCCCTGAATCACTGGGAGCTATGGGGAAATTCTACCTTCCAACCACAGAAATCAGCCTTTTAGAACAAAACATAAACTTCTGATCTTGAATTTGGTGTTCATCTTTTTTGAATGTGAATCTTTATTTTGTGTAATCAGGAATATTGAAGGAAGATATGCTTGACCCCATAGTTGTCATTCACTGGTGTCTCCCTGCCCATGGCTAGATCTACCTTTTTAACAGCTGCATCAGGGCAGCTTTGTTCAGTGAGAGAATGTTTCTTTCAGTTCTTGTTTTTTCTTACTTCCTATGGAACTACATGTCTTTTCCCCCAGCTAGCAAAGAAATGAAAACTCATTATGTTACATTCATTTTGTGGATCATTCCTTGACATGAGGGAATAGATGTATTTCAATGATAATCATACCAGGGCAATCTCCATCTCAGTTCTTGTACTCTTTGTGAATGTGTATAACCCCACAATCAACATTTTCACATCTTGTTCTACCTAGCATCCAATTTTCAAAAAATTTGATTGCCCAGTAGCTAGCTCCTTTTTAGCTTCCTGATTAAACATCTGCATACTTATTACCCCTGAATATCAGACCATATATTGAAGTGCTTCATTATGGATTTGTACTGTGAAACCTAAGGTAGATATGATTAGCAATCTATCATTGCCATAACACAAAATGATAGACAGGGGTAGCATGAGAAGGCTAGATAAGCAGTGGAGACATACATCTGTAAGGATTTGATCCAGGTGTGAGTTGAAAAAGAAGAAACATACCTTTGATAATGATAATTTAAAATACTATCCTTGAAAATGTTTAGACATGGGTTGCAAAGAAATGGTTATATTGGAGGCACAACAAAACAAAGCCAACAAACCCCCAACCCCCCAGTAAACAAAATCCAACAGTATCTCATTCTTTGACCTCCCATCCTCCTTGATGCATTTGCAGTTGAGCTGAAGGTTGACAAAGTCCAGAGTACCTGACAGTATCCATGGAACTGCAAATCTACTGTTGACTTTCTTGATCATAACATAGAGGAATATATTAATTTTCTAGTCTCCTAAAAATGAAATTTATAGGAGAAGTTATAAAATGATGTTGTCAATAGAACTTCTGTGCGTGGCCATCATAGGTAAGCCCCTGCAATTGCATCGTGTCAAACTAAGTTACAAAACAGACCACTGAAAGGCCTTTTCTGGCCTCCTACCATCAACATCATAAGACTCAGTCCGCATCCTCCTTCCTCAAGTCCTTCTCTTTCTCTTCTCCTTTCTCCCCTTAGAATCATAGAATGGTTTAGGTTGGAAGGGACCTCAAGGATCATCCAGCTCCAACCCCCTGCCATAGGCAGGGACACCTCCCACTAGAGCAGGTTGCTCAAGGCCTCATCCAGCCTGGCTTTAAACACCTCCAGGAAGGAAGCATCCACAACCTCCCTGGGCAACCTGTTCCAGTGTCTCACCACTCTCACTGTAAAGAACTTCCTTCTAACATCCAGTCTGAATCTCCCCTCTTCCAGCTTAAACCTATTCCCCCTCGTCCTGACATTACTAGACCTTGTAAATAGTCCCTCTCCAGCCCTCCTGTAGGCTCCCTTCAGATACTGGAAAGCCACTCTAAGGTCTCCTCGAAGCCTTCTCTTCTCCAGGCTGCAGAGCCCCAACTCTCTCAGCCTGTCCTCATAGCAGAGCTGCTGCAGCCCTCTGAGCATCTTCGTGGCTCTCCTCTGGACTCGCTCCAGCAGTTCCATGTCCTTCTTGTGTTGGGGGCTCCAGAACTGCACACAGTACTCCAGCTGGGGTCTGATGAGAGCAGAGTAAAGTCTCTTTATTTTCTCAATGTCAAATAATGTATTTGGGTTAGCCTTGGTAGTGCTGTGTGTATACCTCATTACATTCAGTTTCTCTGTTACTTGGGAAAGACTATATCTGAGAAATTGGGAGATGTACCTTGTTACATAGCACAGTACTCCTGGAAAAAAAAAAGATTTCTTGAGAGAAAATGGAAATAGACAATTCAAAATAAAAATACTTTTCTTACGGTGGCCACAAAAAATGAGATGAAATTAAAAGTAAGGAGGGATATTAAGAAACAACCTTGAGCTACAATATTGCAAGCAGCAATTTATCATTTTGTCAATGTCTAGTGACACAGCTATCTTGGCTTGAGTAAGGAATGGCAAAGTTAAAACCCTGAAGATTATGTGCCTGGGTTGTTGTTGTTTGTTTATTTGTTTGATGGTTGAGGGGGGGTTGTTTGTTTGTTTTTAGGGTTTGGGGTTTTTTGTAGTTTTTAGGGTCTGTGTACAGGTAATAATGTATGGAGAATAAATGTTATGCTTAATCTGTTATTAATTCATTTAGGCTAAGTCACAGTGTATCTGTGTCCTTTTTATTTCATTTTGGATAAGGTTATTTTGGATTCAGAACATAAAGATTTAATGTGTTTTTCCATTTTCCTGTTCTGAGGTGCATAAACAGCTTTATTCATTGAGAGCATAAGAGAGGAAACAGAGCTGCTGTAAAAGAAAGCAACAAAATCATAGAATCAGTTAGGTTGGAAGAGACCTCCAAGATCATCCAGTCCAACCTATCACCCAGCCCTGTTCAATCAACTAGACCTTGCACTAAGTACATCATTCAGTCTTTTCTTGAACACCTCCAGGGTCAGTGACTCCACCACCTCCCTGAGCAGCCCATTCCAATGGTAAATCTCGCTCTCTGTGAAGAGCGTCCTCTTAATATCCAGCCTGGCACAACTTGAGGCTGTGTCCCCTCATTTTGTTGCACCTTGACCCATAAAGCAAGGTGCTTCAGTGAATCTAGGCTAACTAACAACACTTCCTTTTGTTCTTGCTGGGTTATTTTACAGTATATTAAACAGGTAGCTGGCATTGTTAAAATCATTGACTTCATTAAACATTTGCTGCTGGAAAGTTTTATGACCATCTTTACTTAAAGTAAATATGATTGATATTTTTCTAGTTCTATCCTACTTGATCATGGAGAAATAAGAGAGTTAATATGTAGATTACTCCTGCAGTGAAAAATTTTAATGTCCTGGAGATGAACTGAAGTTATTTATAATGGTGTCATGAAATAGAATTTTATCTGTTTTATGCTGCCACACACTTTTTAAAAGATTAATTACAAACCTGAATTATTAGAGTGCATAATAATGAAATGATTTTCGTGCTTGCTATGGAGTAGTGCTATAGGAATTCAGCAATTCTACTGAAATGCTTTTGAGAGTAATGTTAAAAAATTCAAGACTAATCTCATCTTCATCTTTATGGATAATGGGAGGTGGGCAGGAAGGAAGGGAGCAGATGGTGTTTATTAAGAGAATAGTTTCCATCTAGTGACTTCCAGGGACCTATAATGCATTTCTTTCAACAATATTAAGAAAAATGGGTAGCTGATGTACAGGATTATTGAAGCATGTAGCTCAGAAATACTAGTAGGGTTTAAATGTGCCAGGATGTGATGCTAAAAATAATTTGGACAGTTGTTACAGAGCTAGAGAATATGAACAAATAGGATAATCTATTTTGAGCTCTTTTGCATACTAGAATTCAAAAATGTGGCTATAAGTAATCTAAATCTTAAATTTAGATAAAATCAATGAAGTACTAACTGTATGAAGCTAATAATATCACTACTAAATATATATATTTTAAAAAAGGAATACTAATGAGTGATTGTTTAATGTTAGAGTGGTCCACACAAAAAGTATTTGCCAGATATGAGTTGTAAAAGCTACAGGCCTGAATAGTTGCCACCAGGTTTACTAATTGACACTACAGGCTTAGTTAGAATTTGCTAAAGCTATTTTGGGTATTGCTTTTCTCTGTCACAAGATTGTTTCAGCAAGCCCTTAATGAAAAAAGAGTTAAGTTGAGCTCAGTTAATGTTTCTGGGAGAAAGCAAAAGTAAAATTAAAATAATAAGGGAAAGGAAAAACAACCTTTTTTTTTTTTAAAAAAAAGAAAAAAAAAGGAAAAGAAAAATGAAAAGGAATAGAAAAAAAAAAGAAAGAAAATGAGAAAGAAAAGATGAAGTAGAGGATGAGGAAAATGGAAAAAAAAAAGGAATGGGAAATGGAAACAGGAAAGGGAAAAGGAAAGAGAAAGGAAAAGGAAGGTGAGAGGAGGGGGGAGAGGAGAGGTCTGATTTTATTCTGCTAAATTAGAGAGCCTGTAGTATCAGAATCCATTAGTTCTTGTGCTAGATTATTAACTAGTGCAATAAATTCACACACTTGGGAGTATTTTTTTTTCATTTTAATATGGGCTTTTGAAGACTTAACACAAACTATTTTGTTCCAAATAAATTGTTTTGTGCCGTTCTTCTGCATTTTCATCATTTAATCCAGTCAGTAGACTAGACTAAATGTCAGTGCATCTGATCACCATGATCTGTCCTATCGTCTTATTAAATCCTTTTTTAACCCTTAGTGCAATGCCACTGTCTATCCTGTGTGTGAGGGATTCAAGGGCTGAGTGCCAGCTACAGTGTCAGACTGGGGCTTTACATGCCCCTGGCCTGTGATATCAGCTACTGGAACAAGTGGGGTCTCAGTGGCAGCTGTTGGAATGAATGAGATTCTCAGCTGCCCCTCACTAGGTTTGCAATAGTCTGCATCTCAAAAAACAGCTATGGAGACAAACCTAATTGAGTGAAACAAGTCAGGAGCTCAGTGTTGGCAGCTGGAGCAGGCCATGTGCTAGTGCTGGGTGGATGTGGAGGGCAACTCTCTGTATCTTCTCTGAACCAGGTATGTAGCTGTTTTTTTTCAGTGGGTAGAAGTTCCTGGAATAAGGATGAAGTACCAGGTGGGTGGAGGATCCATGCTGGACAAGCGTGTGTGTGTGCTGTTTATTTGCTAGAAAGCATTGAGCTGGACCAGCTGATGCACAGGGGACTCATGGGGCGAGTAGAAAGGCCTGGGATCTGGCAGGTTGTGCTGGTACTTGTAAGACATTTGAATGTAGGTGTGCTTGTGAACTTCGACAGTTTCCTGTGCATGGCTGCACTAATGACCTCCTGTATCTGCAAACTGAAGACTCGGCTGCTGCTGGTCTTGTTTTGTGAGTTTTGTACATAGATACTGTTTAAGGCAGTGCCTTTTCTGTGGCAGCCTATAGTCAGTTATGTTCATGTGTCTGTGTTTCTCTCAGCTGTGCAAATGCTTAAACCTACACGTGGGAAAGCATCAACAACTTCCACTCGCCTCAGTCAGACAGCCACAGATCTTGATGTATCTCACTCTGGGCTCCTATGGCTAAGGAAGAGAAACCTCCATGCTCCAGAGCCACGTACCTCTTCACATATTTATCAAGCACAATTTGCCCTTGGAAAGTCTGTGTTGATTATTGCCAATTACTTCTACCCTTTAGGTGCTGGAAAATGGATTGCAAGTGTGCTTCTCAGGCTATTTTTAGGAATGGAGGGAAGGCTTGCTAGTTTATAGTGTCTGTCTAGTTATGAAGGACTACCACTGATTTTCATAATGTTTCATCTATTACAGACAGCAGCTTTTTTTCCTTGCTGTCCATTGTTGTTCTCCACACTCACCAGGATACCTACATTTTTCCTTGTCCTTTTTGTTGCTAACATACTTGTACAAACCCTTTTCATAAACCATAACAACTCTCAGTAGTGTTAGTCCCCCTTGGGCTTCTTCATTGTGTCCCTAAGTACTCAAGCAACACTTTTATACTCCTTTCCTGTTGTCTATCTTTTTTTTTTTCTATTTTTTTTTTTAATCTGTTGGTACTTTGCATTTTAGTTCATTAAGAAGCTCCCTTGTTAGCCTCATGAGTCATTTGCTAAAGTTCTCTTTCCCTTAAAATAGTTGGTTGTCTTAAAAAAAAAAAAAAATCAGCTGTCTCTCTGCCTGCCCTTTCTCCCCATAATTGCTTCCCAGGAGATTCTGCCTAACAATTTCCCAAGTAAATCTGGATACAAGATTTTAAAGTTTAGCATTCCAATTTTTTTGCTTCTCAGTCTTCCTTCTAATTTTGGATTTGATTTTCTTCTGTTCTACTCCGTAGTTAGGTACCTGTCCTCTGACAAGACTATTCCTAAAGGCCCTTCTTTTGAGGGTAAGAAATTGTATTTGCGATTGCATTCTTCTTTGCCTTGAATAGGTGCTTCCCAGCAGTCCTACCTCATCTTCAGCTGAAGTACCATGGTTAAGGAGGCCAAAACATTAAAGACAACTGTGAGGCTAGGCATTAATTTTCTGGATGCACTTGCTCATAGCCAGAGCTTTTTTCCTAACCAGAAGGACTGAGAAGGATATCATAGTATCATAGTACTGACTGAGAAGGATATCAACACCATATCAGATCATATCCTCTTCACTCTTCCCCTTAGAATCTCATACCAACCTCCATGTGCTTAAGGTTTCCCTTGGTCACGTTATTACCACTTGCATGGGTGAATAGCATGAAGCAGCAGTTGTGAAGCTGGACAAACACCAGTTGTTCTTTGAAATTATGGATCTGGGCTACAGGCAAAAAGCATGCCATCTAAGAGTACAAGTCTGGCTTACACACAGGGGAGTCTGCTGTGCAGGAGGGAGCATCTAACCAGTAGTACCTCTCCAAGGCTCAGTTTGTATTGCATTATTGCTTCATTAGCAGTATGCAGAAGTACAGTTAAAGATCATTCCCTCCCCCAAGAATTTGCCATCCTATTTTAGAAAGATATGTGATGAAATCATTTAGATACATTTTTCTCCCTTGTTCATTCATTTGCAAAATAACATATTTGTAGGAAAAAAGCTCATGCACATGTGCTTGATTATAGACTCAGTGTTTTATCCTGTCATGACTACCACTTGGACTTAGTTTTTGTCTGTTGGATGCTAAATTTTCCTTGATGAATCTTAAATGAGTTGATTGATTGGACAACCACAGAATCATGCACAGTTTTGTTCCCAACAAAATAAATGGAAATATGTTCATCTGTTTTAACATGTGCAAAAAAGGTAATTATCTGAAGATGAAAAACCAATGAGCAACCTATCATTTCTTCTGCCTTAAGAAATATTTAATTATTGGGAGGAAAAAAAAAATGTCTCTCCCTTAGTCTGGACAAAAGCCACTTACTATTTCAATGTTCTGTTTAATTTTTGTCTTTCAGAATAATGTTGTTAAATAACCCATATTTGTCAATGTGTTGTACAGTAATTTATCATTTTGATACATGTCTCCTATTGATGTTTAACTAAGACAGTGATTAGTTTGGCATCTTAATTATATGTCTGCCTTATTTCAGTGCTTTTCTTATACTTCCAATTTTTCACAGAAACAAACAAATACTTACTGTAAAACTTGAAAGTCTCCAAGAGGTTCTGAGGTTATCTTTGTGACAGTGTGGACTGTCATATTATTAAGATAAGTACAATACCCTAGCAAAAGCAAATCTTAAGGCAATCTAATTTAAGATTCACATTTTGATCTCTTGTCTAGAAAAGTAGTGATAACTGTAATACAATAGAGGTGAAAACAGTATTGTAGAGAAACTGGTCATAAAAGTAGCAAATTAAATGCAGCCTTGTGTTTATAAGTAGTTGTTTCCTTCATGCTTTTCCTAGGTTACAGCTGAATTAAATTTCTAAGCAGTAATATACACTGGCAGACTGAAATATCCATTAGGTTTATAAAAATGGAGCTACTGCTAGGTGACACCTAAAGCTATGGCTGAGTCTTTCAATTTGCATTTGATATTTGATGGAATTTTAGCTTTGATTTGTGGTAGCTTTGATAGAACTTCAGTATCAATATTATCAAAATACACAGATCTGCCAGAACAGGTCCTGTATATTCAGCATGCAGTCCTTTAAAGGTCAGTAGGAAATTCTACAGCTGGAGGTGTTTAGTCGTGCTCTGAACATGCATCTCAGTAACATGGAACTGTAACCTAAGTAATTGACTACTTAGATTTTCAAAGTTTGTCTTTTTTTTCACGTCTTAACTTTATAGTTTACATTTGGACACAGAGAGCCTGAAACACAAGCCCTATGAGGAGAGGCTGAGGGAGCTGGGGTTGTTTAGCATGGAGAAGTGGAGGCTCAGGGGGGACCTCATTGCTGTCTACAACTATCTGAAGGGAGACTGTAGCCAGGTGGGAGTTGGTCTCTTCTGCCAGGCAACCAGCAACAAAACAAGGGGACACAGTCTCAAGTTGTGCCAGGGCAGGTGTATAGGCTGGAAGTTAGGAGGAAGTTCTTCCCAGGGAGAGTGATTTGCAATTGGAATGAGCTGCCCAAGGAGGTGGTGGAGTTGCTGTCCCTGGAGGTGTTCAAGAGAAGACTGAATGGGCAGTGCCATGGTCTAGTTCAGGGGTCCTCAAACTTTTTAAACAGGGGGCTGGTTCACTGTCCCTCAGACACTGTCAGGGGCTGGACTGTGGTTTGGTTCCAGCCCAGTAGTGTCGGGGGCCGGAGTATAGTTTGGTTCCAGCCCAGTAGTGTGGAGGGCCAGACTATACTTTGGTTCCAGCCCATTCCCGACGGGTGCTTGGGGGCTGCGGAGGCCAGCGAGTGGATTAAGTGGCAGGAAGTGGCTGCTTGGTTTCCTCCCCAATTCCCGGCAGGGGGGTTCTGTAAATACTGGCAGTGTTGAGGACCCTGGGGGCCTGTATCCAGCCTGTGGGCCATAGTTTGAGGACCCCTGGTCTAGTTGATTGGACAGGGCTGGGCGATAGGTTGGACTGGATGATCTTGGAGTCATTCTTGAGTAATTCTGCTTTTCTGTTCATGAAACCCTTACCTGAACAACACAAAGAAGGGGGGAAAAAAGCTATTCCTTCGTTTTATGTTTGGCAGCAGGCCATGGACCATAACTTGCATGTTATAGCTAAAAATTAATTAACTAGTTATCTAAGATCCATATGATAGAATTGGAATTGCCCCCAAATATTGATGCTCTTTTAGAATTTCATTTTACTGAATGTAGTTCTGTGTTAAAAAGTTTAAAACTCCAAAGCTAACTTAATTCCTTTAAACAAAAAAGTGTTATCCTAAAGAAAAACTGTAATGAATTAATTTTTTTTAATCTAAAAAGTTTACATATTTTCGAAGGATTATTAAACTTATGATTATTTTTTTAAAAGCATCTGAAAATAATGTCAGTGAAATAATTTTAGAGTTCATCAGCTCAAGTTTCTGTGCAGAATCCTTATACCTTCTTTCTTTTGCCTTTTATTCTGTAGTTTACCTGCTATAAAACAGAATCTGAAGGGAACAGACCTGATGTTGGAAAGCAATCCTACTGCTTCCATATAAAAAATAGAAGACTGAAAGACATATTTCTTGTATAAGTAAATAGGGAATTAAAGCATAGGAATCACAATGATTTAATTTTTACAAAATGAATTGAACATTTACTTCAAGATGTTTATAGACCAGTTGTGTGGTAAAATAACAAAACGCTATGTCATTGTCAACTACAGAGTAGCATTTCTTAATTGTTTACTTGTCACAAGCAGTAAGAACATGTTCTTCTGAACATGAGTCATCTTCATATGGAAAAACACTTCTTGCATCCACAATCTTGCTTCTGTCATATCTAAAATAAATTCCAACTTTAATATTCTCATCTTCCTCCAAAATACGTAAAGGGAGCAGAAGCTAAGCTTTGATGAAACAGATTTGGTTATAACCCTGAAATGATACAAAGACTCTTACAGTACAGAAGTTTCAGTTTTGACTGATGGATCCAGACAACTAAGCACAGGATTAGAGAAGTTTTTGGAGGGATAGCCATCAACTTACATAAGATTGGGTCAGAACTAGAGAGCAGGTAAAGGAATTGATAAAAATATAGTATTAAATGTCATCATCCCTTTTTTAGGGGCTATGGTCTGGTTCCCAACTTCGTGTTCTTTTCTCCCTCCCTGTTTGCTCACCACAGCACTCGTAAGGCTTTGTAAGGAGCATACATTCATATGGATAAAAACACGTAATTTTTTTGCCTCTGTACTATTCCCTCATTCATTTCTCTGGTCCTGCTTGCTGCATTGCTTGCAAGTGGTAATAGCAATCCAAGCCATGAAGGAAATAGATACAGCTGATGGCATAAAAAACATTGCTCCTTCGATGACAGTCCTTTTACTTGATTTAAAACATTTATCAAACTAGATCTTGCTGCAACATGTGTAATGCAGAATGACAATAGAAGATTATAACAGTCTTACAGTAGTAAATTGTCTCACCACTTGTCTGCATTTTTATTTTCTGCTAGCAGATATACTGAATACACAGACCTGGCACTCTTTAGAAGAAAATGCACCACAGTATCTTGCATTCCCAGGATTATTTTGTGTTTCAAATGCTTCAAGGAGCACATTTGTCGTATTTGGAGATGGTTCTTTCATAGAAGTACTGTACAGTGTGCCTGTCATATTTACTTGAATCTGGTTTGATCACTATGCAGACTTGAAATGATAAATTGAAAAGGAGAAAGATACTCCCAAAATGAAATATGCATTACAGATTGGAAATACTTACAAAAGAACTTAATTTAAGAAGATGAAATCTTAACATACATATAGCATTATATTTTTTTTCCTAGGCTGCTTCAATTTCTCTTGAGATTTAGACATCTTGGTTTTTTTTCCCAGACTCTGCCCCCAAGCCCCTTCAGTTCTAAGACTGGTTTTCCCATGTGAAGTATTTCAGACTGTACTGTCACTGCTTCCTTCTAAGGAATGGAGTTCTTTGCTTCTGTCTTTGTGTTTTAAAACTCCATTCAAGTTCATTTATTTCATAGATGATATGTCCTGAATTTATAATGATCATGATATTCATTAGTCTTTATCTCCAGCATTACCTTTGGCATAAATGCAAAGAAAAGGAAAAAATACTGCCTTACTTTCTGGAATTAGTTTTCTTTCTTGGGAGATTTTATTTTTTTAATTGTAATTTTAATTTCTATTGTACTCTTTCCTTAAGAACTTCTTGACTGTGAGGGTGACACAACCCTGGAAGAGATTGCCAGGAGGGTTGTGGAGTCTCCCTCTCTGGAGATACTCACGAGCTGCCTGGACATGTTCCTGTGTGATCTGCTCTTTCTGTTATTTGTGTGTGAATTTTAGCCTGTTTGCAAGAGAGGGCAAGACTAGATTTTAGCATATTTCTGAATTTCTCTACTTGTTTGGAAGTCAGAAGCAAAGAAATTCAACACAGAATGTGAAAAAAGTTCTATTTAGGAGAAGCATGAGTATTGTTCCCAATTAGATGCAACAGAGTGGTCATCAGTTCAAAGTCACTTGTTTGTTTGAGGTGGTTTTGTTTGGTTTGGGTTTTTTGTTGTTGTTGTGCAGCACAATTTTTATTTGTTTATGTGATATTCTTTGTTGTTGCATCCACGTATTCAAAGAGTAGGTTTGTTAGAAGACGATGCCATCAGGGTTTTGAAGCAAACAAAAGACTTAATTTCAAGGCCTGAGCTATAGACCCTTCTTATCCTTCTGTTAAATTTCATAAGATGTATCTAGTGTTGATTTCCACAACACAGAGAAAGTTATCTTCAGGGCAAAATAAACCAATAGCTCTCCTATGATTCTAGTTGGACTCTTCTGAATGGTCTTCTTTCTTTAAACTCTCATGGACATGCTATACTGATTTTTGAAAGAAAATTAATGTGTCAGGAACTCTTAATTTCATATTCTTCCTTTGGACCTAAAATCACCTTTTACATTAGTGACTTATTTTAGGAAAAAACAGTTATCTGTAGTGAAACAGAATTTTCAGTTCTTGTAGTATAAAAAAGGTATAAACCTCAGCTGCTTGTTATACAAGTCAAATTCATCCCAGGAGCAAATAGCACCAACAGAGGTGTATTCAGCAAATTGAGGGAGGCAGTTATTTCCCTTTCCTCAGATGCTGATAAATTGCAGCATGTTCAGGGAAGAGCCACCGTGAAGCAGCTTCTGTCCTAGGAGAGGCTAAGTAAGATAGGCTTTCTCAGTCTGGAGAAGAAATGGCTGTGAGCAGAAAGGTGTCAGCATGCTCTTCAAATCCCTGCAAGGAGCCTAATAAGAAGGGTAACCAAAACTAATAATCTTAATTTCTTATTTTAATGTGAAAACTGAATGTACTTTCCTGAAGAATTTATTTCCATCTACAGGTTTTGTAGTTGGCTTGAGGTGCATCCAATTAAATGTAATTTATTGTCAGAGAACAGCAAGGGCTGGAAGACAAGGAATGATAAACTGAGGGTCATGCTGTTCCTTCTTCAGTGGGGCACAGTTCAACAGAGCAAAACCAGAGGCTGCATAAAAGGATTCATCCACAGAAATATGGCAAACAGTGGTCAAACAATGTGTCTGGCAGGTGAAAAGAAATTAGCTCAGGGTCAGGTAACAGCATAGGGCTGAGAGTCTTTTGGGGATCTAACCTCCCTACAGAGCAGGGCTAAGGCATCCATCCAGCAGATATCTGGAGACTAACTCCCAATCCTGGGGCGCTGCTGCAGCAAGGGACTACCCCAGATTTAGGGGAAAGGGGAATCCTGGGACTGTGGGTGAGGATGAGGTTCCCAGGTGAGGATAATCAAAATCTATTTCTGATCTCAGGGCCTTGATATTTATTCTCTCTCAGGTTACTGAATGATATCTGAACTTCTTGTACATATGTTCTTTTTGTTTTAAACTGTGATAGCTGCCAAGTGTGGAGGTGCTGCATTTTCACTAGGCATCTTGTTCATGAAATCTCTAAGTAAGCAGACATGCTCTGTTGATTTTCACTACCTGATTAAGTTTTTTATGTTTCTGAACTGATAAATCAGAAATACTTTCATGTGAAATTCCACAGGACTTGAATTTTAACATTTTAACCTCTAGCTTCAAAATACTTCATAAAGAATGATGGAGTGTTTACACCATTAGATGAGGGCATTTAGTTCCTAATAGAGCTTTTAGGTTGAACTCTAAATTGTCTTCTGTAAAGGAACTATTTTTTTTCCTATTGATTTTGTGGAAAACTTTGTTTCTTAACTTTGAGAACCAAAATAGGAACCTGACTGTAGACACCACGATTAAGTTTTCATTTTAGTAGAAAATTTGTCAAGAGAGTTCAGTACATAACTCTGCTGTCATAGTGGTCCTCAGAAAACCAATCAAAAATGCTTTTATCTGCATGTGCTCCACTCTGAGACTTAAAAAGCTTATGCAACTGTTTAGTTTGTTTTTTTTTTCATTGTATGACATAATCTTAGGCACAGACATGTGTGCATAGTGGCATTTCAGTCAGAAAATTGCACTGTGGTAAATTTCTGATTATGAAAACATCTCCTAAATGTGATGCAATTGCTATCAAGTGCAAGCAAAACTTATCATTGATACTGGCAATGACTCATTTTTTTCTTTAAGATGTAATTATACCACTTTGTCACCTGGCGAAATGAAATTTAGTGAATTGTATTTTAAATATTTAAAAAATGTCATCAAATTACATGTCACTTTTCAAATATGTGCAAAACACATTTCCTACTCCTGGAAGGTTTCAAAGTTACATGTGTTACAACCTATACACAAGACAAAAGGGCTAAGAGAGTATATTTCTACTTCAAGTTTATAAACCTTGATTAAATGCCTAAATTACATTGCCACTACAAAATATCTCCTTGAATACTCATTTCTCTTGGAGCAAAATTAGCACTGGCAATTAAAATAATTAAATTCCATTAACTAAAGCTGCATAAACTCAATACATAGAACTATTTGCATATTTTCTGCTTATTTTTATGGCCAGCTACCAACTCTGAAAAAAAACATAAGGTGGTTAAGTGGTTATTACTATCAATAAAGGACTGGTGACTTATTCTGTTTAAACACCATTTTTTTTCTAGTAAGTGTTCATCTACTTAAACAAATCAGTGAAAGCTTATTAGTAAAAGTTCTTTGTTTGATAAACAGGGTGTTTTAAACAGAAGAAGAAAAAAAATCTAGTATACAGTATCAAGTAAAACTCACTTTACATATTTGATTTGGTTTTGTTTGATTGATTTTTTTTTTTTCATTTAATAATGGTTGACCATTCTGTGACTTACCAGATGACAAACTTATGTTATCATTGATACATTTCAAGAAAGAAAGTCTCTGACAAGTCATAGTAGTATCACTAGAAAATCTAGTGTAATATTAGAGAGATCTAAGTTGTGAGTGCGTGACTTCACAGTTTCAACCAGGCAAGTAGAGAGGTTCTCAGAAAGATTGAAAGATGACAAAAGGAAATAATATCTAGTCACATCAAAGAGTCTCAACTAGTGAGAGTTGTCACTGAATTGAAACTCCAAGAAAGATAATTGCATTACTCTGAACTTGAAAAGAGTGCTCCAAAGATAATTAGAATGGAAGTAGTCTGCAGAATGTAGGGGGGAAAAAAAATTAAAAGAGCTCTTCAGTTGATTTGTTTAAACTTTAAAATAGAAAAGGGGAATTTAAGTCTTAGATTAGTAACTCATCTTCCAAATGAGGCTCAGAGCCATCTATGGAAATGTTAAAACAAAAAAAAAGATTTCTCTTATAGAAGAACCAGATGCAGTAGCTGAATAGCTTTGAAATATGCAAAAGATGCCTATAAGCAGGTTGGGAATTCCTTGTACTGATTAGAAAACTCCTTGCTGAAAAAAGAAAAACCAGACCATAATGTAAACTGGCAGTCAGCTTTCAAATTTAGCTAAAATCAAACCAGGCACTTATTCAAGGTCTGGACTATGTGAACCTATTAATTAACTTGGTGCCAGATACTCTGTAGTGGATATCACTCAGTCTAGGTGTTGCAACTGTTCACTTGCATTTACAATTAGGTATTTATTTCATTAGAGATTGCAATGTCCTCCTTTACATGTAATTATTCAAAGAAGCTATAAAGTTTACTTCCCTTCTGAACAAGCTTTAACCACTTGGGTGCTATTCTATGTATCTTTTTTTTTTTAATTGATTTTATAATGTGGAGTCGCTGTCCCTGGGGCTGTTCAAGACAAGGTTGGACGTGGCACTTGGTGCCATGGTCTAGCCTTGAGCTCTGTGGTAAAGGGTTGGACTTGATGATCTGTGAGGTCTCTTCCAACCTTGGTGATACTGTGATATTGTGATATTTTGTCACTCACAAATCTGGTATAAAGAACACCATTTTTTTCAGAGCAATATGGTTTTTGAGTCTTATCATCACTGATTACAGTTCTTTCCTGTATGGTGCTCTGTAAAAGGTTAGGGCTGGGCTGGTGTGCTAGTTTGAGCCTATCTAGCATATTTTGGTGAGAAGAACTAGATGATAGGCTGAGAAATGAAAACAATGGTGTCTACTTCCCTCACAGTCTTGCTGAGATGTGTAAAGAAGAAATGCAAAACAAAGATGAGGTCACATCTGCTCTGCACTTCGTGCTGGGCTGTCCTCTTCTCTTTGCCTGCTGGGGAGAAGCTGAGGCTGCTGGCTGGACTCCATCTTGCTTTCTAACCTCACCTTCCCTTTGCTTGGCTGCTTCACCTTGCTTTTTAACCCTTTGGCCAAACTTCCATTCTTCCTTGTAATTGGGGTAAGGTTGAGAGGGGTAGGGAATAACGGAAAGAAACTTACATATTGGAAAAAAAAACTGATACAGCTTTAATGAAAGTAATGACAAGAAAACGAAATATATACAAATATATACACCCCCCCTGGGATTTGGTCAATAAATAGAATAAGCAAAAGCACACAAGAAGCGTTTGGCTATACTGACAGGTGAAGCATTAAAAATGAAACAATGCAATAGACATTAAAACCTTCAGGAGAACTTCACTACTGAGGCTAAAAAAACAGCAATACAAGAAAACAAGGAGCTCTATATCTGCACAGAGCCTCCAATTCCGGGTCTGTGCAGACCAGGTGGAACTCAGGACACTGTAGAATTCAATTTTGGAAACAGGGATATTTTTTAACCTCTGCAGTGTCTGTAACTGCCAGCTTGGCTGCCATAGAAAATCTAGAGGATTCTAGGTCACTTCTCTGCTGTGAACTGTTGAACAGAAGCTTTGAATTAAAAATGCTTCTTGTCAGCATTTCTGCTGCCTGCAACATAATAACAGCAGCAAAGCTGGTAAGACACTTTATATAAATTGTGAAGGAGGAACTATGCAGGTCATTTCAGTTTTCAAGTTCCAAGAGTCCCAGGCCCTTGGCTGTAGGGCAGACTGGAACCATGGTATTTTTATTTTCTGTGATCTGTTTGCATGGATGGCAGAGAAGCTGTGGTATCTTGGAGCATTTACTCAAGCTGACAAATTCTGACAGAAGTGCATTTCCAGAAGAGATTGGTTAATGAGCTACAAGAAGTCTATAAAATCTTAACCATTTTGTCTTCCAACTTTAAAGTGAAGAGACCAATACTGATGTCCAGAGTTTATGGCAACACTGACACCTCTTGTTCCTAAGTGTATTGTTTTTGCCTAGCCTCTATTTCAAAGAAAACAAGGCAACTAAAGGCAAGAGTAAAATCTGCCCTGACACAGGTTAGGATGACCAAATGGTGCTTTTAGTTTGAATAGAAAAGTATGTCAGATTATTCAGCAATCAACATCACAGAAATAAACCTTTTGCTTTTACATCTCAAATTATGTCTTTTCAAAGAATACCAAAAGCAAGAAAATATTCCCTAATGCACACTTGCAACTTCCCACTGCTCCAGAGGACCACGAGTCTTAAAGTAACTTCTTGCCCTTGATTTATTTGTACATCTCCCAATTACATTAATGTGAATTTTATGGGTGAATTGAAGGCATAATTATAGCTTAATTATCCTGACACTTGCACTGTTTATAACTTCTGCTGCACAGAAATAAGACCAACAGTCTAGTAAGTTAAATGTGTGTTAATAATAATAAATTGCATAAAATGAAAACAACTTTTTGTATGTAAATCAGCTTGTTACAGGAAAAGAGACTGAAAAAAAATCTAGGTCAAGTTTCTTGCTGTTTCTTCACTTCAACTTGATATCTTATTTAGAAAATGTAATGGAAGAATGCTACAATAGCATCTGTTGCATTTGCTGCCTTTTCATGAATGTTCTCATTACTAGTTTTATTAGCTTTCCATTATTTTGTTACTTTATTATTTTTTCATAGTGAATCAGTTCTTTTTCATGTCTAGGTCAAAAATTCACTGCTTGTACACTGAACAAAAGTTCTATTCCAGTTTTATTAGAAGGAACTGTTTTTATTTTGGCTTCTCAAGTCCCTACTCATGTCATGTTTCTGCATATCTTCTACTGTTTATAAATTCATTAAACATATTCTTATTTCTAGGCGTCCAACTTTAGCTTCTGTCAAATTTTACAGAGGTCAGAATGAATTCTGAAGCATGGCAATGTAAGAAAGTCAAATTCTGACAGGCATATCTGATGAAGACTGAGACTGTGTAATTATATAGGATACAGTACAGCCACTTTCAATTTAATGCAGATTAAATACAAATATACCAATCTGTGGTATTCTCATAGATGGAATCATTTAGAGGGGAAGATTTCTGATCTCTGTGTGTAGCTTGAGCAGTTTGAACAATTGAAACCTGCATTATACGAAAACCAAAAAAAAAAAAGGGCATGAATTTAAAGTTTTACTTGTGGAAATAAAGGACAAACTAATGTGGGCAAGGCCAACTTTCTTATAGTTTAGGTAAATGATGTTAAGGACTACTGTTACAGAATTGATTATGGGTTGGGTTCAACTTTAGTCTCAGTTGTTTAGAATACTGATGTCTGAAGATGAGCTAATTGCTTCTGTTTTCCTGTAGGGAAACTTGGTTTATATGCTGTCGTTCCAGAGCTGATGTCATGCATTAAACAGGTTAATTGATGCTACTTGCAACTAATTTTAAATGGAATGCAGATGAATAGTTCATAGAAATCTACAGTATAGATGTCTGCATTTATTATGATCATCTGCTGTCCTGGAAGGTGTTTTTTTGCTACCTAATGCTGTATTTTGTTTGCAATATTTTGTTTGCTGTCACACAAAGGCAACATTTAAGCACTTGATCTAGCAAAACGATAATGACTGATACATATGACCTAGTTCTGTGGAGCTGGAGTATTTTTTCAGCTATTGTGCTGTGTCTGTCTGTGGCAGTGCTGCTGTCAGCTTTATTAATCATGACCTGGGAAACAGCTTTAAAATGAGCTATCATGGTATGTTCACCTTTGACTAGGACAAGAGTATTGTATTTGCCAACATGTGGAATAGGCTCTTTGGGACTCGTAAAGTTCCTCAGGTGACCTCTTTGTCATTTCTCTATCTCAGGTCAGTATAACTGAACCAAAATTTTCTCAGTGGAAGAAATAAAAATAGCAGAGATTTCACCTGAGAGTATCTGAAAGTATAAACTAAGTAGTATCAGTGGAGATGATAATAGTTATAAACAGTTCAAAGTTCTCCAGCAATATGTACTGTGTGTTAGCCTATATTGCATTGTAGCTTTTCCAACCCTATTACATTCTTCAGTGTTTCTTCTCTCTCTTCTACTTTATGAGACTTCAAAGGATGTGTAGTATGATACTTAGAGAGAAAAAAAATAAACAGAGTTGTTTATTTTAAGTTAGTCACTGTTTGTGAAACTGGTCATGTGAAAGCTGATTGATTAACAGCCCTGTTATTTTTACATCTTAGTCTGCAGGAAGCTGGTTCTGAAAGGATTCTAGATACTCTGAGGCTTTTAAAGTTCTGAATTTATATGTGAAGGGATCCACAATTAAAGACACGTTAGTTTTATGGATTTTATTGGTACAGTTGTTGTTTTTGTAGTGCTTGTTGTTTTAGGTTTTTGTTTTGTTTTTTTTTTCATAGAGAATGTCAATATTAATGTTAATATAATTTAGCAAATTAAAATTCAGGGAAGTGGCTGGAAGTTGGTTAGCTGTTGAGTAAACAGTTGGAAAACAGATGTATATTTTAATTCACATTTAAAGAAAACAAATACTAAGTCAGAAAATGTTATAGTTACTTAAGCTGAGAAAGAGCCAAACCCTATTTCTTTGTTTTTACCTATGAAGTGTTGTTGAAAGTGAAATAGCCTGATTAGATACTACTGAGAATGATGAATCTCTAATAGCACAAGCATATCTATATGGTAAAGCATCTGGAACTCATGTCTGCTAATTGCAGGCATCCACAGTGCATATACCTATTATAGAATCATAGAATCAGCCAGGTTGGAAGAGACCTCCAAGATCATCCAGTCCAACCTAGCACCCAGCTCTATCCAGTCAACTAGATCATGACACCAAGTGTGTCATCCAGTCTTCTCTTGAACACCTCCAGGGATGACTCCACCACCTTCCTGGGCAGCCCATTCCAATGCCAATCACTCTCTCTGGCAAGAACTTCCTCCTAACATCCAGCCTATACTTTCCTTGGCACAACTTGAGACTGTATCCCCTTGTTCTGTTGCTGATTGCCTGGGAGAGACCAACCCCCAGCTGGCTATCACCACCCTTCACGTAGTTGTAGACAGCAATGAGGTTACCTCTGAGCCTCTTCTTCTCCAGGCTGCACACCCCCAGCTCTCTCAGCCTCTCCTCACAGGGCTGTGCTCCAGGCCTTTTGCCAGCTTTGTTGTCCTTCTCTGGACATGTTCCAATGTCTCAACATCTCTGTGGAATTGAGAGGCCCAGAACTGGACACAGTACTCGAGGTGTGGCCTGACCAGCATTGAATACAGAAGAATAATCTCCCTTATCCTACTGGCCACACTGTTCCTGATCCAGGCCAGGATGCCATTGGCCTGCTTGGCCACCTGGACACACTGCTGGCTCATCTTCAGCCTACTATCTACCAGTACCCCCAGGTCTCTTTCTTCCTGGCTGCTCTTCAGCCACTCTGTCCCCAGCCTGTAGTGCTGCTTTGGGTTAGAACCCTACACTTGGCCTTGTTAAATCTCATCCCATTGGTCTCTGCCTACCCATCCAGCCTGTCTAGGTCCCTCTGCAGGGCTCTCCTACCCTCTAACAGATCAACACCTGCTCCTAGCTTGTGACATATCCTTTTCTAGTTGTAGGGGGAAAAGGAATGCTTTAAAAGGGCAATTTATCTGGTCTCTGTTAGTCATGAAGGCAAAGTCCTACCCCACACTCTTTCATCAGCCCTACCAACATTCTTAGTGCCACACAGACTTTGTATGCTACGCAAATATTGTCAATACACATAAAACAAATGTATTTCTACCCTCCATATGGAGTAGTTCTCAAAAATACCCAATTATTCTGGAAATTCCATTTCAATTTTTTGCAGTAGGGGCCTGCCTTCTTCTTGTGCTGTTACCAGTGATTCCCAGAGTCTCCTGCAGAGTCCTCTCTCAGAGAAAATCTTTCTCCTGTGCCCATCACATTTTCCTTTTGTAACTGCACCAAAATGAAATAAAACAGTGATTCCACTCTGAGTTTTGTGAGAATAGTTCCAGGATTTTTAATTAACAAAGATCCTGATTAGAGCAAATGGGAAGGCATTTATGCACCACTGACTGAATCAGTTCTGTTGTGTACATACTAGGAATCCAAACAAGGCTACAGAATGGGGGCAGACTCTAGCAGGCAGTCGTCACTACCATTTAATTGTCAGAATGTTTATAACCTGGCATGTTTTTGGCATTGGAATGGGCTGCCCAGGGAGGTGGTGGAGTCACCGTCCTTGGAGATGTTCAAGCAAAGCCTGGATGAGGCACTTAGTGCCATGATCTAGTTGATTGGCTAGGGCTGGGTGATGACCTAGTTGATTCTATGATTCTTTCATTTCCAAGGCATCATGTGGGGGGGTTGCATATGTGGATGGGACTATCATGATTTGGGAAAAATACTAAGACATAAAGATTCTAGCAATTGTGACTCATTTCTTTACTATCATATATATGACCTCAACTTCCTAAGATACATAGACTGAAAAGCCACATCTTGTACACAGCTTTACCAACTAGCTAGTTCTGTATGTTTCCTTGCCCATCAACCACATTTATGAACTATCCTTCTTTGGTGCTTAGTTTTTCCTTTCTATAATACATGAAGCTAAGGAAAAGAATGTAGATTTTTGGAGTTTACCTTGGGAGATATGTGTTAAAAAATTAGATATGACAACACAGGATTTGGCATCTTTTCAACTCCTAACTCATCATTGGATTGACCTTCAAAACCATTCTGAAGACAGGTAGTTAGCAATTTCAAAATGATAGTGGTGAAAAAAAAATCACTTTTATGATGGTTTGGAAACATTGGAAAGAACAATTGTTTCAAGGCATGTAGCCTTGCACAGGAAATAAAGTATCATCTAGCTTAAGATGAAGGGCTTTAAAGAATTAGTTTCATGATTTGAGATTAGTTCTTAAGCAGGTAGGAAAGGTTCATCTATATCTCAGAAAAAGAAAGCATGTACATGTCCATCTGAGAAAAGAGCATAAAGAGCTATAAATCATCAAGCATATGGTAGTTTGGTATGTTTGAAAGTGCTTTCTGATTCATAGCTCAAGTTCATTAATATGTTTCTAGGTCATTAGAAGGCTTTGCTTTGCCTGTTAAGTTTCACATGATATCCATTAAACATAAAGGAGCAAACAGTTGCTGATGTAGTGTCACAAATGAGTTGAGTGCTGCTTAATAATCGTTTCATACAAATCTTTGTAGCTAGTGAATGAATAATTCTCTGAGATAACCATAAATGTTTAATCAATAATCCTTTGGATTTCAAAATTTGTGTTGTTTTGTGTAAAGCTACCAGATGGCATCTTAAAATACATCTGACTCTGTTGATCTGAGGTTTAAAAAATCCAAGTTCTAGGATTCTCATGACATGTCACTTCTAACCTTAGACTCTGATTTCTCAGCTCATTCCAGAGATGACTGTTCTAGCAGACATATAAAAAGAAGCAAAGTGAAAACAGAAAGAGGCAAATGAATAGGATGAGGTCAAATTAGATGCTAACTGCAGAGAAATAACTGAATATTATATTAAGCTACTAGGTCCTTTTAATCTATAAAATATATCAGGCAAAATCTGACTGAATTTGGAATTGATATAAATGCAAAATAATCTACAAGTCAGTGATGCAGCTGATATTAATTTAACCTATGCCCACGAGCAATTGCCCCAATTTGAAATCAATTGATCTACATAATTTCAAATTTACTGCAGCATTGATGAGGTCTTTACTGTTTAACATTATGAGTAATATAAATATTATGCAGCACATTGCAAACTATGTCATAAAATAGACAAAGATTTGCATGATCACCAATGTTACAAATCTCTGGCACAGCAGACAATAGAGGAAAAAAAAGTTAAAAGAGATGATTTCTGCAGTAGGACACTGTGATATTCTGTCTCCCATCAGAAAATTACTTTGTGTAATGAGAGCATCACAAAATACTGATGAATATAACCAACTTAACGTTGCTCTGATTCTTGCTAGGAAAAGGACAATGTCACTCCTTCAACTCCTTTTAGAGACAGTAGACCCCGACCACTCCTTTCCTGCCTCTCAGAGTGATTTACATAATCACAGAATTAGCCAGGTTGGAAAAGACCTCTGGGATCATCGAGCCCAACCTATCACTTAACACCTTCTAATTAGCTAAACCATAGCACTAAGTGCCTCATCCAATCTCCTTTTAAACATCTCCAGGGCTGTGACTCTACCACCTCCCCAGGCAACCTATTCCAATGCCAATCACTCCTGCTGTGAAGAACTTCTTCCTAACATCCAGCCTAAACCTGCCCTGGTGCAGCTTGAGACTATGTCCTCTTGTTCTGTCACTGGTTGCCTGCGAGAAGAGACCAACTCCCACCTGGCCACAACCTCATTTCACGTAGTTGTAGAGAGCAATAAGGTCTCTCCTGAGCCTTTTCTCCTCTGGAAACTTTCTGCCTAGTAGAAATAAATGTTAATTAAAGACAAGGACTAATCCTAATTAATAGCAAAGGATCCTGTTTTGCATCCTCTTAAACACGCTTAGTACATGGAAATGTTTGCATACAATAGCAGAAATAGCCTCTACATCAGGAAAAATACACCATGCCCTCCCAATACCTTGTTGCCTGTAGAAGCAGTTATTTCTGTGGCATCAAGATGGATAGCAAGTCGCAGTGAAAAAATGGGTTGATGATAGTAAGGGAGCTAACATCAAGCCTTTGTATGCCTTAGTTCATGTGCAAAAACCTAGTCTCTCAGATTGCTGCTAGAAGACATTTGATGTAATTCTTCTCAGTAATTTTTCCTTAGAGACAGCACTGAATTAGGGGATTACTAAATTATTGCTATAATCTAACAATTACAATCTTTTATAAGAAAAAATCAGATTCCAAAGAATCATAGAATCACAACAAGCTCCTGGCCAAGCTGTCACCTCGTGGCTTGGATAGATTTACTCTGATATGGGTCAAGAACTGTCTGGAAGGCCAGGCCCAGAGAGTGGTGGTGAATGGTGCCACATCCAGTTGGCAGCTGTCACTAGTGGTGTTCCCCAGGGATCAGTGCTGGGCCCAGTCCTGTTCAACATCTTTATTGGTGATCTGGATGAGGGGATTGAGTCCAGCATCAGTAAGTTTGCAGATGACACCAAGCTAGGAGCAGGTGTTGACCTGTTGGAGAGTAGGAGAGCCCTGCGGAGGGACCTAGGCAGGCTGGATGGGTAGGCAGAGGCCAATGGGATGAGATTTAACAAGGCCAAGTGCAGGGTTCTACACTTTGGCCACAACAACCCCAAGCAGCACTACAGGCTGGGGACAGAGTGGCTGGAGAGCAGCCAGGAAGAAAGGGATCTGCGGGGTACTGGTAGATAGTAGGCTGAAGATGAGCCAGCAGTGTGCCCAGGTGGCCAAGAGAGCCAATGGCATCCTGGCCTGGATCAGGAGCAGTGTGGCCAGTAGGATGAGGCAGGTTATTCTTCCCCTGTACTCAACACTGGTCAGGCCACACCTTGAGTGCTGTGTCCAGTTCTGCACCCCTCAATTCAAGAGAGATGTTGAGGTGCTGGAACGTGTCCAGATTCCAAAGAAACCATTAAAGGTGTCAGGATATCTTCATGCCAATACCAATACTAAATCCAATATCCTGACCAATTACAGTAGGAGTGACTGATTCTGCTGAGCTATTTTAAAATAAAAGATATTCATTTCCTGACCCAAGATGCAATGCCCTGATAGTATACTTTGTTTTAAATGCTATGTTTTATCAGTTATTTCAGAACATTAGCACAAGTTAAAATTTTTTTTAAATATTCAGTATAAATAATGTAATTACTTAATTGAAAGCAGTGTGTAGCTAGTGGGCCATGTAATATAAAGTTCTTTCAAACAATTAAATGGTATTTCCAGAAGGAAAAAGCAATAGATTTTGACTGAAATAAATGTTTTTGAAGTCAGTAGTACTGAATGCCAAAATGCAGAGCGAGACTAAACCCCAGGAAGATGTAATTATCAATACAAATACCAAAGCACCTTTAACAAACTAAAAGCTAATTAATTTTACCAGATAAACACTCTTTAAATGAAAATAAACTCAGAACCGTTTGATTTTAATCAAAAAAGAGTAATCACTTTAAGAAACAAGCAAAGTTGTAGATAAGAAATATTTTAGGAAATGAAAGGGCTTGAGACAATAATGTATCAGTGCATGAAGCATATATTGATAAAGTTAATTTATCAGTAGAGTCTCTTCCTTGAATACACATGATATATTTAAATGATTAATTGAATCTGCTTGCTATTGTGTGCCATGATTTACATCATGGCTTTTTACTTCAGGGAATATTCCATAAGAAATGCTTTTGCAGGTGATTTTTTTGGCTTGTTTTTCAGAAATATAATTGTTCAGGTTATTTGCTGCATCTGTATTTAATGTTAAACTTCAGAATATTACCCAGTGGATTACTTACCATTATTTAGATGTATTTAAGAATGGTGAGTCCCTTGTTTGTAACATTAGCTTTAAGTTTAAAGTCACCTGAAGGTTCACTGCCGGAATCTTCACAGCTAAAATACTAAGTTGAGCATTCAGTGTGCTGAGACACAAACTAAGAAGTCTGGACTTCTGTAAATCCTCTTGCCCCCTACTCCATCTCTTTTAATCCTTACAGTCCTCTATTTACATTTACCCAATACATTAATTCAGTGAACATCTGATAACGAGGTCAACATTAAGTGTAAGAGTGTTCCAATAGTCACAGACATGTCTGATAAAAATGGATTTGTCCTTGAATGCAAATATATCTTTGTAAACTTGTTAAGAAACAGAATGAAAAACATCTTTCTCCTCATTTTTCTTGTTCACCTGTGTTTTGCAAGGGAAAATGAAGAGGATATAAAATTGAAATATTTATCAGTTCATTAGAGCCTTTCCACCAGAACCAGAAAATTAATGCTGAATATAGGGGCTTTGTCTGTCAGTTGGCATTTGTAATTTCTTTTTTCTCCTTTGACAGTAAAGTAAAATTCTATATCACAGGATTGAACATGTCAGATATAGACTTGAGGATACATGTCTAAGTATTCCTTACCATTTCACACTGTGCTAACAGCCTACTTGTATAACATATATTTCTTTGACACTGTTTAGCTCTTCTAACATATCAATCTGTCACTCTTTAAAGAAGTTTTGCATAGATCTCTATAAGATGTATGATCGTTCAGTGAGTTAGCACCACAACACACACTTCATAAGCTCCATCAGACAGTGATTTGTGCAGGACTGCAGCAGACTATCCAACTTACCTTTTCTGAGAACATTTTTCTTTTTCTCAAAGCAGAGAATACTGAAAATATTTAAAAGTACAAGCCAGAGGGGTGCTGTTCAAGAACTTTCTCCACACAAATACAGTATGTTCAGAGACATGAGTGGCATTCCTGTTTCAGTATTAACTGCTGTGTAAAGACAGCTGAAGAGTGATCAACACAGATATTTAATGATAAGTCAATTCAAATATTTTGTTCTTTTTAATGATAAATCTTTCTCTCCCCTCAAATTATGGTCATTGCTACTCATTCAAATAACAGGTCAGTTAGGAGCAGGATAACACACAGCAGATAACCCCAAGGGAAGGGGATCAAGTGTTACTCTGGCAGCTATCACAATTTGAGGGAAGGCAGACTAGCTGAGTTTGAGTTTGCACTGATTAAAATAGAAGACTTTGAAGGAGGACACTTAATATATCTATGTCACATGAATTGTTTTGCAGATGCTTTCCATCACTATCTACAAAATAAGATAAAGTACTTTTTACCGTTTGTGTCAAAAAGCGATTATTTTGGTGCAGGACTAATGAAGGAGACTCTGTGATCTCTGCTGTTACAGCAGACAGACTAGAAATTAGAAATAACCCTTTCTGATTTTAAAATCTCTTGGGGAAAAAAAAAAGTATATATACTTATGACAGTCCACAGCCCAGAGGCAACAGTGTACTGCATTAGTATACTATTTACTCTTTGTTTTACTACTAGAAAGAAAACTATAACAATTAAGTACTTTTCAGTTAGCCCCACAAAGGACAGCTTATATAAACCAGCTCCTCTTATGCCAAGATTATGGAATAATGTTGATACATATTCAAACTCAAATCTCCTCCTTTTTATTCCAGACAATTTAAATCATCCTTGCATAAGGATATCATATGTTTCATCAGAAAATATGCTACTTTCATTCTCCCATGCTTGAGAACTATGAAAATGGTTTTCCAAATTTTCCAGGGAGCTTGCCTTCAGCATAAGGCAAAGCATACATATTTTGAGGCTTGAGACATGTTCTCTCCGAAATGCCCAAGCCTATGCAATGAAGGTGATAATAGAATTCTGAATACCAAAAAGTAATGTTAATTTTTGCAAATAGAAAATGATAGCATAATGCTGAAATAAGGTAACTACTATCGATATCTACTTCCCAAGTGAAGGACATGGAAAAGTGGAATACAATCATAGAATCAACCAGGTTGGAAGAGACCTCCAAGATCATCCAGTCCAACCTAGCACCCAGCCCTATCCAGTCAACTCAACCATGGCACTAAGTGCCTCATCCAGTCTTTTCCTGAACACC
>WAAF01005830.1:563179-693337 GCA_013400475.1 Tricholaema leucomelas
TGCTCTCCAGGAAGAGTAAATGAGAAAGGCAGATTATGCTTTTGTGTTTGGGATAGAGTGTGCTTTTCCCTCAAATGTGAGGGCTGAGCATTTTGGAGGGTACAATATTGTGGGTGCACAAGTCAGCACTAGGTTATAAAAGAAAGTTTTATGGGAAGTAATTTATTCAAAGGTTTTGTGCTTGCTCTTGATGAATGGCCTGATGCAGATGTTTATTTGTTCACATTATTATTATCCATTAATTTGATCACAGTGTCTTTTCTGCTTAATGAATCTTCATGTAAGTAATTTGGACAGGATCAGTAACGCTGTATTATTTCACCTTGTGCAGTGAAGTCATTAGGCCATAAAGCGATTCAGCACTGTGAAATTATCAGGATAAGTACCATTAAGAGCAGAATCATGCACATATCCTTGACCCACTATCTTTAAATGTTCTTGTGTCTGAACATTTTTAATGAAAAATTCATATTATACCTGAGATGAACATTGACCAGAGATCTCTTCTAATAAAAAGGACTTTACTAGGTAGCAATCTGCTTCAGACCTTAAAAGTATGATTTCAGTTAGAAAAATGACTTGGAGGAGCATTTTATTATGCAATATATGATTTTTAAAATGTATTTCTGAGTAGTATCATAAATGGTGAGAAACTGAACAAAATAGAAGTTTTATTAATGCTGGTGGCATCCTTTTAATTATAAACTTTTTCCTTATTTAATATATCACCTATATTCTGAAAGAAAGATCATCAAGTACAGTTTGATGGAAAGAGAAGAGATTAAACTTCCACAAATTTACTCTCTTCACAGTATGGATGTGCCTCGATGACTTCTATGCAGTAAAACAATACATCACTTAACTGAGTAAGCTATATTGATACCTAGAGATACTCTAGTGCATCATGAAGCAGTCATGAAAATTCTTTGAAAGGAAGCTTGGGTTAAGGATTTTAAATTTCACCTCATGTCTTGAGACCTTGAGACACATAAAAGGATAAAGAATTTGTGTTTTCTAAAGGTGCTGCTCAGTTGAAAGGGTACGGTAAGAACATTCAGAAAAGTAATTACAGGAATCTTTTCTTGACTAAAGAAAAGCACTGCCTGACCACGACATATCTTACCTATTGAGCAGCAGTCTCAACCTGCCAGTTGAGATTTACTATGATATATAAACATTAAAAGACCTTTGAAGAGTTTAGTAATGTACTTGTGACAACCCAGAAGGCTGATTTTGACCTTTCATCATAAAGTACAGTAATGCATTAATTGTATCAAGAAAATGTGATGCTTGAAGAACAACTGTGATAGAGTTTTGAGAGAATTCAATTTTCTAAAGGAAAGTTCTGAAACATTTCCAAATAAAAACTAAATTTAAGAATTAAAGCAAATCTTTCTTGTGTCAAAATAGCTAAGCATGAACATTTATAAAATAAGAACAGGGATAATAGCTCTAACTGTGTAAATGTAAATATCGTTAAGGAATCCTTTATGCCAGCAATAATCGTGGAAGCTAGACTGGAATTTCACTGTGAGAGACAGCATATCCTTTGAGAAAAAGAAGCAGGTGGTCAATGAAGTTATGCAATTGCACCAAACATTTGTACTTCAACCAGGGCACTTACAGTGCCTCCAGACAGCAATTCTACCTTTAAGTGTGTATGTATGTATACCAGACATACCTAAAATACATTTTAAAATGTGGAGTTTCTTGGTACCGCTGATACGTGGAAGGAAATGTTTGTCGCTCTGCCAGGTCATACAGCAACTCTGAATGTTACAGGTGCCACCTAGTGCCCAGTTCTCATGTGGCGAAGTCCCTTCCACGAGGAGAAAACTAGTTTTCTTTGTGCCTCTTTATGCTACTGTCTGATGATGTGTCCATGTCACATCCCATAACCATATATTATAGTTTAAATTCCGGTTTTAAAACAAATTTTAAACAAGTTCTACGCCTTCAATGATAAGACACAATTAGTGAAGAAGGATGTGATGGGGCAAGCTTGGCTCATAACTCAAACACAAGGCATACTTGATTAACCAGAGGTATCTGTTTGCATCCTAAGACTATATATACTAGTAAGTCCAGGTGACCTTTGCCAACAGGAAGCCAGAAGAGGTATTGCATATTTTCTTTTTAAGACTAATCAGCCTCTGGATTTTAATCATTTAAACAACAAAGCATTCAGATTGGCCTTTAGACCAGTTTAAGTGTTAATTCATGTATCACAGAATCACAGAACTTTAGAGGTTGGAAGGGATCTCTAGAGATCATTGAATCCACTCCCCCTTCCAAGGCAGGATTCCCTAGGGTAGTTTGCACAGGAACACATCCAGGTGGCTTTTGAAAGTCTCCAGAGGAAACTCCACAATCTCTCTGGGCAGCCTGGTCCAGTGCTCTGTCACCCTCACTGTAAAGAAGTTTCTTATGTTGAGGTGAAACCTTCTCTGTTCCAGTTTGTAGCTGTTGCTCCTTGTTTTATTGCTGCTGACCATTGAAAAGAGATTGGCCTCAGCCACTTTACATCTACTCCTCAGATATTTCACAGAATCACAGAACTGACCACGTTAGAAAAGACCTAGGATCATCAAATCCAACTGATCACCTAACTCTTCTAATTAGCTAAACCATGGCACTAAGTGCCTCACCCAGTCTCCTTTTAAACATCTCCAGGGGTGGTGACTCCACCACCTCCCCGGACAGCCCATTCCAATGGGCAATTACTCTTTCTGTGAAAAACTTTGTCCTAACATCCAGTCTAAACCTGCCCTGGCACAGCTTGAGACTGTCCTGTTGCTTGTTGCGTGCAAAAGGAGGCCAACCTCCACCTGGCTACAACCTCCTTTCAGGTAGTTGTAGACAGCAATGAGGTCTCTCCTGACCTTCCTCTTCTCCAGACTGAACAACCGCAGCTCCCTCAGCTGCTCCTTGTAGGGTTGTGCTCCATCCACCTCACTAGCCTTGGTGCCCTTCCCTGGATACATTCAAGCACTTCAACATCTCTCTTGAATTGAAGGGCCCAGAACTGGACCCAGTACTCACGGTGTGGCCTAACCAGTGCTGAGTACAAGGGCAGAATGACCTCTCTGGTCCTGCCAGCCACGCTATTCCTGATCCAGGCCAGGATGCCACTGGCCTTCGTGCCCACCTGGGTACACTGCTGGCTCACGTTGAGTTGCTGTCGACCAGCACCCCCAGGTCCCTCTCTGCCTGGCTGCTCTCCAGCCACTCTGTCCCCAGCCTGTAGTGCTGCATTGAGTTGTTGTGGCCGCAGTGCTGAACCTGGCACTTGGCCTTCTTAAAACTCATGGCGTTGGACTGTGCACATCTGTGCACCCTGTCCAGGTCCCTCTGCAGAGGCCTCCTGCCCTCTAACAGATCATCACTTGCTCCCAACTTGGTGTTGTCTGCAAACTTACTGATGGTATCAGCAATGCCTATCAGTGTTTGAATGTTGACTCTGATCTTTCTCCTTAAGTCTCCCAAAGAAGTTCCAGTACTTTCCTACAAAATTTATTCACATCACCTTGAATATTAAAGCTATACATCTTCCTGTTATTTCTGTGGTGTCTTGCCAGACGGAATCTTAATTTCAGTAGGGATTTTTACAAAATTGATTACATTTATTTGATGTATGCATCTATACTTGCCTGCAGAATTTGTGCGGAGGCGCTCTCTATATGATGCTACATAACTTATTTGTGCTGTGACATCCTCCTTCAGTAGGTAAGCTGCCATTTCCTAAATTCAGTTAGGTTCTAACAGCTTTGGTAACTGCAAATTCTTCAGATAAGGATAGCCAGTGAGGCATGATAGAGCATTTATAAAGTACCTAGCATAAGGCCAAATAAGATAACACATTGAGGTAACAATGGAATGAAAAGAAATAATACTGCTAGTTTATTTCTTACCATAACAATTCAGAAATTGAAGGTGATATTCTTTTCTAAAGCTGTAAAATGCACAGTAAGAAATACATGTTGCAGAAGGAATAGTGATAGACTTCAGGTTTTAGAATCGTTTTCTATTTTAGGTTGTTCTGGTTTATTGAATAATCTTTGCACTGTAATTAAAACATCCTCTTCTCAGCTGAGGCTGTGCCCCAAAAAGTGGTCAGAATCACTGCAGTCTAAATGAAACAATCTTATTGTGACTCATGTATCAACATATCTACAGTTACTCATTGCATACCAGTCAGGGCACATATGTGTGAGCTTCATTTACATGGGAAGCTGAACAGCCACCCCCTGTGACAGATACTTCAGGCTTTGGACTACACTGATAGGGTTGCATACTTTCAGAACAGTGTGAATGGAGCAATCTCTATCTCTGACATAGTCTTTTCACCAGCAACTCTACAGCCTTTAAAAAAACAACACAACAAACAAAACCAAAACCAACAAAAAAAAACCCCAAACCCATTCTCTCCAGTGCTCTTTCTCACTATAGGAATTCACCTGCCAGATGTGCTTGCAGTTTAACTGGTGCCCTCAGCAGCTGTACAGGAATTTACTACAGATTAACATTTAATTTATGGAAATCAAAAGTGATTTGGTAAAGGTGAATAAGCATGGCTGATGATCTTAACTGTATAGTTGAACTAGCTAACTCTTCTGTCTTTAGTTGTTTGTCATTTACTTTAGAAGGGTATCTTGTAAAGAAAGGCCAGGTTTAGCCATATGTGCTGAAGCTGATAGTCAAGCGAAGCTGTTGATTTCACTTGGTGCTGAATTACATTATCATATGGTAAAATTAGTGAATATCACTGCCTTTGTGCATTAGGTTTCAGCTCTTTAGTACTGTTCTGTGTCTTCATCTGATTTAAACAGATCATTTCCAACAGTGCATTTCATGTAGGTATTTCATGAAAGTATTACAAAATATCATTTCTTCTATTATGTTTCTCCTGCCCACTGTATCAGTTTTACCGTAGTACTACAGTTATAATTTGTTCCCTTCACATATATTAGAGAGCTTTTCTGCTGTACATCTTGTTGCTGTTGCTCTCTCACTTATAGGATTACATTAATGTTGTTCTAATTAATGCTAACCCAAGTTTATTCCTGTAAAAATAACATATTACTTTAATGCTATAAATAGAAACATTCATTTAGTGCCATGGTCTGGATGACTGGATAGGGCTGGGTGCTAGGTTGGACTGGATGATATTGGAGGTCTCTTCCAACCTGGTTGATTCTATGATTTTTGAATCATTCTTGTGTTACAAACAAAGACAGAAAATGCAGTGAGTATTTCAATGTATCAGGAACCAAAATCAAACTCAGTATCAAAATCTATATTTGAAGCTCCCTCATGACACAATTTTAAAAGACATCCTTACACTAATGGGTGGCTTTGCTTCAAATAATCAAGTTCCTCTGTCATTTTTTTTGGCATGAAAATAATTTCAAAGCAAAGAAAAAAGCAGAACTATGTCATTCATTAAAAATGAGGTAAGAAACTCTGCAGTGTAATTAGCTGTGCTATCTTTAGTGAACAGTAGAGACCCTCAGCGAGGTTACTATTGCAGAGATAGTTGTCTATCAAGAAAGAATGGCTGAGAACAGAACAAACCTATGTTTTACCTTTTTTTTTTTTTTTTTTTACTTTAGGGAAAAGAAAAAAGAAATCTTAAAGACTCTTGTGCACCTGTTTACAGATAGATACCAGAAAATGATATGGTTTTCTAATTGACCTTACATGATATACAGAAAGCAAAGGAAAAAAATATGTTAGCAGAACTGATATTTCTATCTTTTCTGTAAACAACTGTGAATTTCAGGATAGTGGCACTTGTGCCTTCAGTAAGAGATTTGTTGGAATTGGTTAGTACAAATAAGAGACCTGAATTTTGGGAAATGAGATCTTTTTCACTTAATCTCCTTTTAAATAGATCTATCTTCCTCATGCTAGATCATGCAAGGCACTTTATTGTGTCTTTTTCTTTGCTTTCTCCATGTTAAATTGCTAGTTAGATGTTAAGTTTTAATTTCATGTAGTTAAATTGCTATTTAGATATTAAGCTTTATTTTTTTTTCTTCACTGCACTGATACTGCTTTCTCCAATTTTTTCTTGTGATTTCTTTCACTCTAAATTCAAGCAGGACAGGCATGTATAAGTATATTCCAATATACATGAGGTTATTTCTATACTGATCAGTTGTTTCTTCTAGATTCTTTTAGATCTATTCTATTCTATCTAAATCTTGATCATGATTGCTAATATCTTCAAAGCAATACAAGTGAAGGCAAAACAGAAAAGAAAGCATATTGTACATTTTGAGGAAGAAAACAAAATATTATGAGGTTTAAACTATGTATCTAAGTTACTTACCTTTGGAAAACTATGTGCAAGCAAAACAAACCGTTACTATATTTGATATAGATAAATTTTGGACACTGTGTCAACCTAGTTCATACTGTTGCAAATGTATCATCTTTCCTAATATATGAGATCCTTGAAAAGTATACAGCAGTGTTGTGGTGTTTCCAGTTACACCAAGTCCTGTCCCAAAGTACAATTGAAGTGACCCTAGAATGGCATATTCACTGGATGATACTGGGCTTTGTGTGGCAAAGGGATTTCTATTTGGAATAGCAGATGTGAGTCAACAAGCAATCCAGGACTAGTGCCATGTGGTAAATACAGGGAGTTATTCAGCTGATGGTGTAGGGACACCATTGAATCATAGAATCAAGCAGGTTGGAAGAGACTTCCAAGATCATCCAGTCCAACCTATCATCCAGCCCTATCTAATCAACTAGACCATAGTACTAAGTGCCTCATCCAATCTTTTTTTGAACATCTCCAGTGGTATTCCATGTGAGAACTAATAAATGAAACAAGTATTAGCTGAAACAAATATTAACCTTTATTGGGATATTTCATAGGTTTTTCAATGAGTGAGAGGCCTCGAGCACAGCCCTACGATGAGAGGCTGAGGGAGCTGGGATTGTTTAGCCTGGAGAAGAGGAGGCTCAGGGGAGACCTTATTGCTGTCTACAACTACCTGAGGGGTGGTTGTAGCCAGGAGGAGGTTGCTTTCTTCTCTCAGGTGGCCAGCGCCAGAACAAGAGGACACAGCCTCAAGCTGCGCCAGGGGAAATTTAGGCTTGAGGTGAGGAGAAAGTTCTTCACTGAGAGAGTCATTGGCTACTGGAATGGACTGCCCAGGGAGGTGGTGGAGTTGTGGCTGGAGCTGTTCAAGGCAGGATTGGACGTGGCACTTGGTGCCATAGTCTAGCCTTGAGCTCTGTGGTAACAAGTTGGACTTGATGACCTATGAGGTCTCTTACAATCTTGGTGATACTGTGATACTGTGATATTGTGAGTGAGTACTCATGAAGATATACATTTGATGTTGACAGTGTTTCTCACTTTAGGTTGGAAAATACTGTCTGGTGATGGCAGTGAACAACTGCGATAAAGAGATAAAAAATACCCTTTAAAAAAATAGACAAAGTTCTTCAAGTTTCTAACTTTCTAACATCAGATTTAATCTGTGGAGAGCATTAATTGAGGAAATGCAAATATTCTTCAATGAAATGAATGCAATGCAATGAGAAGACAAAAGGATTTTTGTACTGGAATATTTGCAACTATTTTTTCTCAGTTTTTGTACAACATGTGATAAATGTAATGCATAAGCAGTTTAGGGAAGACAGGTGCTACTCTTGATTCTTTAAACAAATGTAAAATTACTGACTTAAAATCTGAATAAAAAAGAAAGAAAATGTGAAATTTGCATGTCTGGTTATTACTTGTTTCTCCTTGAGTAACTGCTGAACTTCTGATAGCCTTGGTTTTGAAAGTATTGTCAGAAAGAAATTTTTATGTAGTGCCATTTGATTTGAACAGCTTCTTAATTAGTGGCTGAGTTTCTACTAATTAAACTCTTTAAAGGAGCGTGTCCATTACTGCTAAGCAGAACTCTCTGAGGCATATTCTACCCACAGTCTTTGAACGGAGTTCCCGTTGACATTAATAACAATTAATGAAATAGAAATTAATGACAAGCATTGAAGGATAATTTGATCTTCAGGTTTTATAATGAAGAAAAACAAGAAAAAAGAAAAAGAGGATAAATAAATTCATATGTACCTGTCCTAAAAATGGAACACTGATTTAAAAACAAACAAAAACATTTTGGTTTCATGCAAGGCAAAAGTACACGTAATTCAGAGATAACTAACAATTCAATTTCAGGTAAAGAAAAATCTTACTTGGAGAGAGACTAAAACATGAGAGAGCTCCCTTTGAAAAGGGCATGAGCAATACACAATGAAAATTTGAAAACACAGGATGGTGTAAAAAATTCAGGTACACTTATTTTCAGAGTACAAAGAGAAATTCAATTTTCAGTGAACAAGGAGAAATTCAATCAAATAACAACGTGGCAAATTTAAAAGGAAACACTTTAACATGCTCCATATCTTTACTGAATATCAGAATACCACTCTAGTCAACAATCTGTGAAGAGCTTGGCAAAAAATTATAACCTAGTTTGCCAATTGCTGCATACCCTGACAGATGACAATCTCAAGGTAACAATGGGTGGCTTTAAATGACGGAGAGTTGGTATTAGAATGTCACATTCAAATTGAAAATAGACACCACCTATCAAAGAAGTCTCATACAGTTCTTTGGTGACATACACTCTCTCCTCCCCCAGAAAGTATAGTGCACTTGTGTATGTTCAGAATGAGAATACTCACAGAAGGAAAAAAACCTAATGTATTTTACACAGCACAATTTATTTTCTACTTTACTATCTAAAATTAGGAACAAAATCGCTTGAAGTGATACAAATAGTAACATACTAGCTACTAGAATAATATTTTAAAAATAAGGCCAGGCAGTGTTTTTAGATGACTCATTTGGTATTCAACTGGAAAATGAGTTTTATTTTAGAAGGAGGTTGGTTTTTAATTAGTGCTTTAAAATGTAATAGAATTTCATAAGAATGTGTTGCCTTATGTGGGCCGTTCTTGATGAGACAGCAGTAAGAGTAAAGCAAGCACTTTTAGGCAGCGACTGTTAAAGGCATCACTAATCTTTATATTCTTCATTTTAAAGGCCAGGGAATCTTTCTGTGACCTTTTTACAAGCCTTAAGAAATAGAGATTCAGAAAGATTACAGTTTCTTGGAAAAAATGAAAATATAAACACTGTGTAAAGGTAGAGTTTTCATGTTAATATATCATGATTCATAAGGATCATACTACTCATCATTGGTCAGACCACACTGACTACTGTGTCCAGAGCTGGGCCTCTCAACTCAAGAGAGATGTTGAGGTACTTCAATGTGGCCAGAGAAGGGCAAGGAAGGTGGTGAGGGGCCTGGAACACAACCCTGTGAGGAGAGGCTGAGGGAGCTGGGCTTATTTAGCCTGGAGAAGAGGAGGCTCAGGGATGACCTCATTGCTGTCTGCAACTACCTGAAGGGAGGCTGTAGCCAGGTGGGGTTGGTCTCTTCTGCCAGGCAACCAGCAACAGAACAAGGGGACACAGTCTCAAGTTGTGCCGGGGGAGGTCTAGGCTGGATGTTAGGAGGAAGCTCTTGACAGAGAGAGTGATTGGCATTGGAATGGGCTGCCCAGGGAGGTGGTGGAGTCACTGTCCCTGGAGGTGTTCAAGAAAAGCCTGGATGAGACACTTAGTGCCATGGTCTGGTTGATTGGCTAGGGCTGGGTGCTCGGTTGGACTGGATGAGCTTGGAAGTCTCTTCCAACCTGGTTGATTCTATGATTCTGTGATTCTATAACCAAAGTCCAAAAGATTATACTCATGACTCTATTTTGGCATGCTGTGATGATAAATCATAATTGGAATGGCCTTGAAATCTGTGAAAGACTTTAAAGAAATCACTTTGAACAAATATGCAGGAGTCAGTTGCAGTGCTGACTCTCTAAAGCTTCCAAGCACATTTGAGGACAGGGGAACTTTGTTTGAGGACGTACCACTTAGCTTGATAAGGCAGTAGTAAGAATATCGTGCATTTAGGTGGGCTTTGAAGTGACGAAGATGAAACAAGCTATGTTTTTACTTCTCTGTTGTGTCCTTTTGCAAGGCTATGTAATTCGTATACAGACCCAAAGTTTATTATGTAAGAGAACCAAAACAATAGCAGCAATGACATCATCAAATAATCTTTGTATTTAATATATTCATACAAGTGAGTCTTACAGATGAACATGTATCATCTATTTTATATATACTATGCAGTATCTGAAGGGAGCCTACAGGAAGGCTGGGGAGGGACTATTGACAAGGTCTGGTAATGTCAGGATGAGGGGGAATGGGTTTAAACAGGAAGAGGGGCGATTTAGACTGGATGTTAGGAGGAAGTTCTTTACAGTGAGGGTGGTGAGACACTGGCACAGGTTGCCCAGGGAGGTTGTGGATGCTTCTTCCCTGGAGGCGTTTAAGGCCAGGCTGGATGAGGCCTTGAGCAGCCTGCTCTAGTGGGAGGTGTCCCTGCCTATGGCAGGGGGTTGGAGCTGGATGATCCTTGAGGTCCCTTCCAACCTAAACCATTCTATGATTCTATGATTCTACATAGGACTGTTGGATTCCTCCTTTTAATAAATGTTTTATTTCATGGCTGGTATCAGAAATCTAATCAATACCTATTATGTGATTATAGTTGGAGTTCAAGGAAAACCTCGTGCTCATTCTCCTGTGATATTTTACCTTTGGATATTTGTGTACATAGGCAGATGCTTAGTGGATTAACTCAGTAACAGCTTTTCAATGTTAAAAGTTGCATAATATCCATGAAAACATACCATCTGCCCACAGCTGCTGTAATTTCTGTCTTCTATGTTCTTCAGCAAAATCCAGTGTTGATTTATAAAAAAAAACAGTATAAGTAATAAAAATATGTCTTCTCCAGAATTACAGAGTAGTTCCTGTGGCAACCCAGGAGTTCCACCAAAGGGTATCTTGTATGGTACAAGATTTGATGTTGGTGACAAAATCCGGTACAGCTGTGTGACTGGATATATTTTGGATGGCCACCCTCAGCTTACCTGCATAGCCAACTCTGTGAACACAGCCTCGTGGGACTTCCCCGTTCCTATCTGTAGAGGTAAGAGAAATATTACAGTGATGTTCTCAGATGTATGCATTATATTTATTAGTATGAGCAACTTAAAATGTGTTTCAGTTATTAAGTTTTAGACTGTGGCTAAAGGAAAAAAAAGGCATTTTTTCAATATTTTAATCTTTTGCTCTACAGATATGATTTATCTCAGTCTATGCAGCTACTGATTTTTAAGTCAGTATCCTGTTACAGTTATCTTTATTTTAAAATATATGCAGGGAAATAAGATCTAGAAAGCTAGTAATAAGTAAAATATAAATGTCTGTGTTCAACGTGTTTAAACTATGAGACTGTAAATTTGTCATCCATTAGCATTTCTTAAGGAGTGATATTTTGTCAAGTGCTAACTTGGATATTGGGCAGTGGAAGCCTGCGTTAGAGGGACTTCCACTCATTCTCAGTCAGATTTGATACCTTAAGATTTCTCTATAGTATGTAACCTGCATCAAAACAAATACAGATCAAATCTCTTTCTCTCGCTCACATTAGAAATATAGCAGCACTAGACAAACCTCTTTTTATGGGGAAATCTTATTTTCTGAGACTATTAGGGAGAAATAATATTTGCAGAGCAATGAAAGGAGCTAACCTGATAAAATGGAGGAAATATCACTACTCTACAGAACCAAATGCAATTAAGTTAGCATTTTGATGAAACACTTATGCCAGGGAAGTTTAAGATTCTTTTCTGGATTCACAGGTTAACTTTACAGAACATAGCATTTATATTTGTCCAAAAACACCTGATGAAGTCTGGCAGGGACTGCAAAACCTTCCAACTTAACTTACTATTCTGATTATCTATGTATCTATGTTCCACCTGGAGTACTGTGTGCAGTTCTGGAGCCCCCAATACAAGAAGGACATGGAACTGCTGGAGCGGGTCCAAAGGAGAGCCACGAAGATGATCAGAGGGCTGGAGCACCTCTGCTATGAGGACAGGCTGAGAGAGTTGGGGCTCTTCAGCCTGGAGAGGAGAAGGCTTTGAGGAGACCTTATAGTGGCCTTCCAGTATTTGAAGGGAGCCTACAGGAAAGCTGGGGAGGTACTATTTACACGGTCTAGTAATGTTAGGACGAGGGGGAATGGGTTTAAGCTGGAAGAGGGGAGATTTAGACTGGATGTTAGGAGGAAGTTCTTTACAGTGAGGGTGGTAAGGCACTGGAACGGGTTGCCCAGGGAGGTTGTGGATGCTTCCTCCCTGGAGGTGTTTAAGGTCAGGCTGGATGAGGCCTTGGGCGAGCTGCTCTAGTGGGAGGTGTCCCTGCCTGTGGCAGGGGGTTGGAGCTGGATGATCCTTGAGGTCCCTTCCAACCTAAACCATTCTGTGATTCTGTGATTCTGTGATTCTACTTATGTATGTGTGTATGTATGTGTGTATGTATCTATCTTTTATATATGAATGTTCCTCTATACTTCCCAGGTAAATGATAACCAATAATGCAGCAGATGCACAATCAAGTCATGAAATCAAATTCTGTTTGTGGCAATGATCATACAAAAGATATGATGAGACTATGTTAACTTGCCCCAAACTTCTAATTGCTACGAAGTAGACAGCTAATGGACTTCACTGCAGGCTGTTGTTCAAATTCTCAATCTGCCAATTTCAAAATGATTTGGCATAAAAGTTAATACTCTTAAATGAGGAAGGCGAGGGATTTGAACCTGCCACGTAGTTGCCTATGCTTTCTTTCCATACATCGCTTTTTAGTTTAACTTGAGATAGATTTTGGATTTATTCCAAGGTGGTATGAAAATATATGGTGTAAATTTGCATTTGAATTGCAAACTCTCAAAGCAGCCCTATGGTTAAACATGACATGAGTGTGTAAGCAGAAGACTATGGCCTAAGAATATGAAAAACATATTTATTCTATTCATGATTGGAGAGGTTATTAGCTGAATAATGTCACTCTCTAGGGCAAAGTAGAGTTGATGATTTGGAAAACATTCCAAAAAAGAGGAAACAAGTTATGTTAGATTTCAAAACTGATGTTTTGTCTATAGATTGAAGGAACTCAGACTTTTTCAGTCTATATGAAAGAGAATGAAGCAGTGACTTGATTTACAGCAGGAATTCTTGCAGAAGGAAAACTTTTTCTGTTTTAGAAAACAGTTATTTTATGAATAGCAGCAAAGAATCAAAGGGGTAGAAACTTGGCAAACAAACAAATTACTGAAGCATAACTTAGAAATGTGATAGATACTTGATTTAAATTTTAACATCTGGCATAATAGCTTAAAGGCAAATTAATGTTAAGGTATTTTTGGTCTATGTTCAATAAAAACTGAATTACTTTCAATAGTTCCTTCTATGAATGTGTTTGATATCAGAAATGTCTAACTTTGCATCTAACACAGAGACTTAATTTTGTCTGATGCAATTATCCAACACAGAATTCTGTAGAACTTTGCTGAAGTTGATAACTCATTAATGAACTTCTTTCCTCTTTCTGTTTGCCACAGAGACTCTCTTTGATTAAACACTGAGTGTTTATCAGATGAACGTCTTATTGTTCCAAATCAGTGGTCTAGGACAGAGAATCATGAAGCTTTTTTTTGTGTGTGTTTGGTTGTTGGCTTTGGGGTTTTTGGTTTGGTTTGGTTGGTTTGATTTTTGATTTGTAAATTGAACAAAGCTCTGAACACACAACATGCTTATATGCTGTGAAGGGACTTTGTAACAGGACAAAAGGGAATTGACTGAAACTTGAGGAGGGAAGATTTGAACTAGATGTTAGGAAGAATCTCTTTAGAGTAAAGGTGAGGAGACACTGGAATGGGTTGCTCAGGGAAGTTGTGGATGCTTGCTCTTTGGAGGTCTTCAAGGCCGGATTGGATGAGGCCTTGAGTAACATAGGTCTAGTAGTGGAAAGTGTCCCTGTCCATGACAGAGGGGTTGGAACTAGATGATCTTTAATGTTCCAACCCAACCCAAACCATTCTGTGAATCCATGAATCTATGCATGTCAGTGAAGTTTTAAGTCTTGAGATCATCTGCTTCTTGTAATCCAGAACAGGTGAATTTGTGGTGTAATTTTATTTTAAACCATTCCTCTTACATTGTCTTCACTCTGAATCAAGAAATGAGGAAGTGATCATACCTGTGGTTTAGCAATGTCATTCTTAAGGACAGATGTTTCAATGAGGAGAATTTAGTTAGAATCATCAGTGGTTCATATTGCCACAAGAATCTATATACACACTGGTATTTGGTTGTTATTTTAGTCATACATTTTTGGTACAAATTTTATTAATGAAGAAAAGAGTTATTCCTAAAATACTTCCTTTTTCTTTATTACTTTTGATAGGATTGTTCTGCAAAAGCTGTGCACATACCTAACATTTGCTCTATTTCATATCCTGTTTCTCATTAAGTGTAGTTTGAATACATAATTTTTGTCACCTGTCATTTGCATGTTCTGACATTCATGAAATACTGTGATTATTATTAGATTTACTAGGAGTGAATAAACCCCACCTTAATTAAAAGAAAACTAAATTGAATTTATTGTGTTGTGGTCAATTATACTGTGCACAAACCATGACTGGTTGATAAATAAAGTCTTCTTCCCTGACACATTAATTTTGATGAGATTGTTCTCAACAGTGAAACATGACAGCAGCTTTACCGTTATCACCTGAGACAGTGTTGCAGCTTGCAGTTTCCCTGTGATGCAGCAAGCAAGGAATAATTTGCTGAGGCTAAAGAATAAAACTGTATTAATGTAGAATATTGCCATTTTATGAGAGTTAAAATAAAAAGATTTCCTAGTTGAAGAAATATTCTGATGATTTTCAAAGCTTTCCCTACACTAGGGTACAATATATAATACAGTTTTAGTCATACTTGTAGTAAATTCTATGACACTACTGCCTGTATATATATTTACAAAATATTTACCACTCTGAAAGTTTCATTAATACTTTTAATAAGAGGCTTTGTTTTTCCACTCATTTGAATGAACATGCATTTTTGATCAGACAAGTGCACAACTCACTGACAGTAGATGCCTTTTTTTTCTGCCTTTTCAATTATTTATCTGGGAGGATAGTGAGTTATTTTTTTCATCTATTGTCATGACACTTAAAAGTTGTCATTAAGTTAAACTCTGGGGATTTTTAGTTCCCTTGCAGTGTATCTATATCTATAGCTACTTGTGTATATATGTGTATACACATCTTTGGTGGATTTATTCCAAATAAACAGTATTGAGATTTTTAGAAGCTCATATTTTAACAGACATTAAGTATTCATATTAGAATACTCATCTCACTACTGAAGTGTTTTGATATTTCCTGTGTACAGAACCCACTGAAGTGGAAAATTAATTGCAAGTCACTGGTATAATTCCATGACTGTGTAGATACGTGAGCATGTTTCAACTGCATGAGGTAAGTTTTAGGTCAGAAGTGAGAACAGAGCATCTAAAAATGAAACAAAAATAGTCACAGAGTGGTTTAGGTTGGAAGGGACCTCAAAGATCAGCCCGTTCCAACCCCTTGCCATAGGCAGGGACACCTCCCACTAGAACAGGTCACACAAGGCCTCATCCAACCTGGCCTTGAACACCTCCAGGGAGGGAGCAGCCACAATGTCCCTGGACAACCTTTTCCAGCGTCTCACCACCCTTGCTGGAAAGAACTTCTTCCTAACATCTAGTTTAAATTTCCCCTCTGCCAGTTTAAACCCATTGCTCCTCATCCTGTCATTACAAGACCTTGTCAGTAGTCCCTCCCCAGCCTTCCTGTAGGTCCCCTTCAGATACTGGAAGGCTACTCCAAGGTGTCCTTGAAGCCTTCTTTTCTCTAGGCTGAAGAACCACAACTCTTGTAGCCTGTCCTCATAGCAGAGCTGCTGCAGCCCTCTGAGCATCTTCGTGACCCTCCTCTGGACTCGCTCTAACAGTTCCATATCCTTCTTGTGTTGAGGGCTCCAGAACTACACATGCTACTCCAGGTGGGGTCTGACAAGAGCAGAGCAAAGGAGAAGAATCCCCTCACCGTGCTGGCCACACTGCTCTTGCTGCAGCCCAGCACACGGTTGCTGTCTGGGTTGCACTCACGCTGCTGGCTCATGTTGAGCTTTTCATCAACCCAGACCCCCAGGTCCTCATCCTCAGGGCTGCTCTCCAGTCATTTGCCACCTAGACTAGATCTGTGCTTGGGATTGCACCAACCCAGGTGCAGAACCTTACATTTAGCCTTGTTGACTGTCATGAGGTTGGCCTGGGCCCAGCTCTGCAGCCTGTCCAGGTCCTTCTGGAAGGGTCCCTGCCCTCTAGCAAGTCGACTGTGCCACACAGCTTGGTGTCATCTGCAAACTTTCTGAGGGTGCACTCAATTCCTCTGTCCATATTGCTGACAAAGATGTTACACAGCACTGGTGCCAGCTCCGACCCCTGAGGGACGCCATTTTTCACTGGTCTCCAGATGGACATTGTGCCCTTGATCACCACTCTCTGAGTGTGACCATCCAGCCAATTCCTTATCCAGCAGTGCTCCACCCATCTAGTCTGTGTTTTTCCAGTTTGGTGACCAGGATGTCATGTGGGACAGAGCCAAACACCTCACCTAGGTCCAGGTAGATGATGTCAGTTGCTCTTCCCTTATCCACTGTTGTTGTGACTTCATCATAAAAAGCCACCAGATTTGTCAGGCATGATTTGCCATTTATGAAGCCATTGCTGGCTATCACCAATCTCCTCTGCTTTGTTTTCCATTTGCCTTAGCACAGCCTTCAGGAGGATCTGCTCCATGATCTTGCTAGGCACAGAAGTGAAACTGACTGCTCTGTAGTTCCCAGGGTCATCCCTTTTTCCCTTCTTGAAGATGGGCATTATGCTTGCAGGAACTTCACCAGTCTGGCATGACCTTTCAAATATGATGGACAGTGATTTAGCAATGTACCTAGGAGTATTGTAAACACTTCAGTACACTTTCTTGAAGGGGTATACCTGTGTATGTAAGACCTTTAATAATACAGAATTTTGGGGAAAAAAAGGAATTAATTAACCTGCACATAACTACCAAGGAATATTCATACAAAAATATAAACATTCAGTATTTGAAGGGGGCCTACAAAACGGCTGGGGAGAGACTTTTTAGGCTATCAAGGAGTGACAGGACTAGGGGTAATGGACCAAAGCTGGAGGTGGGTAGATTCAGAGTGGACATGAGGAGGAAGTTCTTCACCATGAGAGTGGTGAGAGCCTGAAATGGGCTGCCCAGGGAGGTGGTTGAGGCCCCATCCCTGGAGGTGTTTAAGGTCAGGCTGGATGAGGCTGTGGCCGGCCTGCTCTAGGGTAGGGTGTCCCTGCCCATGGCAGGTGGGGTTGGAACTAGATGATCCTTGTGGTCCCTTCCAACCCTGACTGATTCTATGATCCTATGAAATATGATTCTATAATTCGAACATTTCACAAACACAAACATTTGGTTGCAGGTATGTAAATGGTTTTGTGACAGTGTGGCAAATACGACCTTGTAGTAGAAGTGGTAAATAAGCTGATTCTGCCTTTGTGTCTTTGCTGTAAGCTGGTCTTTGTAGGCTATGAAGAGAAAAAAGTCAGAGATGAAGTTCTGTGTTTGATGCCATATAGTGCATTAAACTGTGAAACTAACAATGTACACAAAGAAAAATAGAGTGCACCGATTTAAAAGCAGGAGTAAATTACATCTCATGGGGAACAGGCAGGTTTTTGTCTGAAGCTCCTGCTTAGGTGCAGGTTATCCTTGAGAAGAGGCTCAGTATAGCTGTGAAGAGACAGGATTAAAAAATATATTGGATTATTTAAATTTAAAAAGAAAACATAAACAGTATTGAAGATGAATTGTCACTAAAGTGTGATCAGTATTACGGACATGTGATGGTTTGGGTGTTCCCCAGTCCCTCACACTTTAGAAATCACCCAGACTAGACTCAGCCAGCCCTGGAAATTGAATGAAGCTTATATTTACAGCTAGCACAATATACAAGCAGATGTTTACAGTATATACAGTTATAGACAGAAATAGACAAGGTAAAAGGTAATACAGAAACACAACAGCCCTCCCAGAAACCTGAGTCCCCAGGAGGGGCTCCCAACTGCCCCTTCACCTTCCCCCTGCCCCTCTCAACCTTACCCAGTCCCAAGGAAGAATGGAGGTTCAGCCAGGGGGTTAGGAAGCAAAGTGGATTAGTCAAAGAAACGGCAGAGAGGGGTGAGGTTAGAGAGGCAGCTCAGCCAGTTCCCCAGCAGAAGTAGAGCATTATCTATGTTTTGATTTTTGTTTTTTATACATCTCAGCAAGCCTATGAGTGAGGTATACATCAGCCTTGTTGTGCTTTCACAGCCTATAATCTAGTTTTTCTCACCAAAACATTCTAGCTAGCTTCAAACTAGCACAGGAGACTATTCCACAGATCCTTTTTCTGGCATTATAAGTCAGTGACTTAGAATGGCCAACACTCTTATGGTTGATATGTTAAACAAATGTAAATGGTCTACAAATGTACATGATTCTCATAAAATTAGAGAAGGTAATCAAGATTCTGGGTGAAAGGGGAGAGATGATAAAGAAGGTCTATCATTTCATTGAAATAGTAGTATAATATAAATGTGTGTTTTCAAGTAGAATGCTGTGTACTTTCAAGCAGAGTCCAGAAGCTCTGCAGAACAATACCTTGAGTGACTTCTTTAATGAAGAAAGTTACATTACATTTTGTTGCTTTGAATGTTTGCAATAAAAAAAAAGATTTATGGGTTCTTAAATTTAATTATCTTCAAAATGTTTAATTTTGAAGACCAATAGAATAAAGCTTTTGCTTCTATTAAAAACATTGAAATTGCTCTCTAGTACACCCTGTAATACTTGTATTTTCTCATTAATCTTATTCTCAGGATAGAATCTGATTCTTATTATCAGAGATATTTCACGTGACTGTGCTTTACTCGTGTGAATAAATATGTCTGAGTCTGTAGAACAGACTTTTAACATATAATCAGATGATGGATTAGCTACTACTCAAAGTTGTGGTGACATGCTGAATTAACTGAAGCTACCCTAAGTCATTACTGATATCTTGCAAACGAGTCAGTGAGTACCTCAGCCTTCTCTGTATCCCTTGTGACCAGGTCAAACACACAATGTCATGGCAACAAGATTAGCTACAATATATAGTCTCTGTGAAATGGAACTCACTGAAAATATGCAATAATAATTAACTAACATAGTATGCATTCCTAAACCAAACAATGTTATTTGTGAGAGTTCCAATTGCTTTAAATATGTTAAAGTCATGTCCAAAAGGTGTATTTGTAATTTATTGTAGTGAAACTCTTAGCATTACTAAGCTGTTATGATGGGAGGAGAACTGGAAGTACTCATTGTGCTCATATGTGAAAATTTACAATGTTCAATGAATTGTAGAATTGTAGAATCAACCAGGTTAGAAAAGACCTCCAAGATCATCCAGTCCAACCTAGCACCCAGCCCTACCCAGTCAACTAGAGCATGGCACTAAGTGCCTCATCCAGGCTTTTCTTGAACACCTCCAGGGATGGTGACTCCACCACCTCCCTGGGCAGCCCATTCCAATGCCAATCACTCTCTCTGGGGAGAGTTTCCTCCTAACATCCAGCCTATACCTCCCCTGGCATAACTTGGGACTGTGTCCCTTTGTTCTGTTGCTGGTTGTCTGGGAGAAGAAACCAACCCTCACCTGGCTACAACCTCCCTTCAGGTAGTTGTAGACATCAATGAGGTCTGCCCTGAGCCTGATGTGCTACTGTAGTAGTGATGATACTTTAAAAGAAAAAAATTGCTAATTTTTAGAAGCAAGCTCAGTAAGGAAACTTATTTAACAAATTAACTTTAGTAACTATTTTTTATTCAGGACAGAAATGTTCAAAAGGTGATTAAGAGATTTACAAAAGATTGAGATAGACTTAACAGCTTATGAAGCAATACAAAAGTTCATAAAATGGTGTTCCTTATGTGTCCTTTCATTAGAAATGTGTCTATCCAGATCAGACTATTCATCAGAACATCAGAATCACACTTTTGTTTGGTTTACATAATTAGGATTTGTAATTAATGCAATTAATCATGGTATTTGAGGAATTCCTGTCAGTAGTGATGACAGCTGTCCTGAGATCTTTTGGAGACTTCATTAAGAGTGGCCAAACCCCTGTGATACTGTGATATACTGTGATATAGTCCAGAATAAAAGGATATTTGGAGTAAAGAAGTTAACATTCATCAGTGCAGCAACTGTCTTAAAAACAGGCCTCTTAAATTACATCTCCAAGCAGTATACAAAGGACTGGAGAAAGCAGCAGAACGGAACTGTTTTAAAGAAATGGAATTATGCTTAGAAGAAAGGAAGTATATGTAATTATTCCGGAAAAGGAACTTTTGCAGACAGTTGTAATTCACACAAAATTAAGGAAAACACAGATATAGCAATGCATTATCTTGCTGCTGCTTCTGTAAATAAGATAAAAATTAATAACAAAACGTTGTTACAACAGTTGGTACAGGGAACAAAGAGGAAAAGAAAAAGACCAGATCATAAAGTCAAGAAATTGAATCCAATGCTTAATGAAATAAAGCTTCTTGAATACCAAAATGTTTGTTTTCGAGACTTAGAATTAGGACTGCTTAAAAGTGCATGGAAGTTAGAGAGGGTAGTTAATGAAAAATATGATTCTGAAGAAATTTCTTAAGCAAGGTCATAGAAGCAAACAATACACTGACCATATTCACATATATTATTGAAATTATGCTGTGAAAATGCCCCTGGGAAGAGTGTAACGGTGATAATTATATTGCCAGAATTAGATCTGAAAGATAAAGATGAGTAAAGGAAGAGGAGGAACTTGGTAAACTAAAATGCTGGTTCAGGCTGCAAATTGACAATTTGAACAGTTGTGTTTGGTAATATGTACAGTGCAATCTCTAAAGCATAGTGCTAGAAGTATTCATTCCAGTCTTTCACAGGTGATTTAAGGCTAACTTCTAATCAAGTTTATTTGTTTGAAACCCTTACAGACTATCTTAAGAGGAGAGGTGTTAAATGTGTTCCAATTTCACCTAGTCAATTCTGATTCATTTTCTTGTGGCATTACTGAATAAATCCTTTCTACTTATCAATTAGCATAAATAATAGTTGTAAAATAATTTGAGATACTTTGAAGGTAATTACTGGTAAATCCCAGGCTCATTAATTGAATTTGTTAAATTGCTTAATCCAACAAGCTTTTGCTCCCGTGGGCTTTAAAACAGACAAGTATATTTTCCTCAGATTATTGAAATTATGATTTGATAAAACTTTCCATCTCTCTCAGTTTCTGCCTAAAATTATCATTTGCCTGAGTATAACTGGAAGTTTTTATGGAGCTCTTTTCTCCACTATGAACACTACCTTCTGTTCACCACCTAGATTCTTAAAGATATATTGCTTGGCCTAATGTTTGTACATGCGTAGAAGAGTCTTACAAAAAGGGTCACGTATCTTGAAGTGGCAGGCATGGTGCTGCACTTTAATTCTGTTTGTTTTGTGCTGGTGCACACAGACTTGCAAGCATCCTAATTTCAATTATTTTAGGATTAAATTTGTGCCTCATGTCTACCCTGCTATTTGCAGGACTACCTGCCATTTTGAACAAGGATGCTATAATGATCTTGCTATTAGCCAAATCATTTTCTCTCAGACATAAATTCCAACACTGTGTATGAGCTGTTTTGTGCCAGCACTGTGGTGATGGTTTACAGGCATTAGCGATTCTGTAGTCCTCTAGTCCCAGAATAAATTAATGTATCATCTGCACATTGTCAGCTCAGGAGCTGGCAAGCTTGGCAAACTCTGCTGCACTTCAGCTGTTTTCTGGCTAGGCCAGTACATAGAAATTGAGAGATATTTTACATGTGCGCAAATAATTACACTAAAAGCTGCCTTTTCTGTCATCCTCAGTATTTCACTCTTCCAATATTTCTAAAGATCAGTCTTCTTATTTGTTGTATCATCGTTTGCATAACAGTTTGAAAGGTCCACATCGAGAATTTGCTGTTAAAGAGCTTTGACATCAATAGTTAGATACACTGTGAACCATAGCTTGAAACTTATCAACATCTCCTGGAATCATAGCAGAACAAGGTTATTTATGAACAGTGTCTAGGTTTGTCTGTTACATAGGAGCTTTCAGTTAGTGGATCAATATTACAGCTATTTATAGAAAAATATGTATAAAGTGAAGGTATAAATACAAGCATTTCAAACAAACAAACTAACTTAAGTTGATGCCTGTCATATAACTTGTAAATTGAGGAATGAAAATGGAATTCTGGAACAAAAATACATTTTTCTTTTGAGTCGTGTCACTTCACTTCATCTGTTTATTTAAAGAATTCTGAAACAACCTGTTCCTATCTAAGTATAACATTTATCATAACTATCTCCAAAGATTTCATGTTGTTACACCACTATTTCAGCTTCATATGAAAATCAAAGGCAAACCAAAATAGCATATGAAGATAAATGAACTGATTAAGTCACAGATACATCTTAGCAGGTTGGTAAACAGTCAACATATAATTTTCAAGGTCTTGTGACATCCCCCCCCTAGAGGCTGTAAATCTGTGTGCAATTTATTTTGTAACACTATAGATTAAAAGTCAGAAGACAATCAACAGTATTTAATATGAACAAATATTTACTAATAGGCAAAGTAGAACTGTGGGAACTGAAGTCTTTTGTAGACTTTGTAAATGAGGATCACATAAAGAATATTTTGCAGAGCTGGTTGATGAGGATGAGTATGAAAGTCCATCTAAGAATAAGACTAAAGTGCAGGATGCCCCAAAGAAAGTAAGGAACTCAGGACAGTCCTATCTTAAGGCACAGATGTCAGAGAGCTATTTGCAAATACCTGAAAAGCCATGTGTTGTGTTTTGGCACTAAACTCCACTGACAATGTTCTAGGTATAATCTGTGTGATGAGATGGTTTTCATACTTGAAGTAAGTCTAACATTTTGTACATGGACATGTATACATGCAGGTGATGTCTTTCAATAAATATGCATATAAATACATAAAAAAGAAGAGTGTTCTTACTGAGCTTCTGTACAGAAAGCAATGCTGTGTTGTTGTTGTAGCTTATCTTGACACCAAATATGTTAGATGGCTTAGTTCAATTCACTTTAAGTAGGTTTAGGAGGTTTTTTACAGGCCCATTGTGTACTATATTGTTTTTTTTTGTTTCTTTCTATCTATATTATTTAATTTCTTATCTACCTATCTACTTCATTTTTATATAAATTTATGTAGTCAAACTTTTTGCAGTTGTAGAATTGGTGTAAGTCAACCTAAAGCATTACTTTCTCCTTCTGTCTATGTTATATTGTTTCCTTTTCTTTATGAAATGTGTCCTATATACTTCTATGACAGTATAAGTTTGGTGTTAACTGAGGAGTTGTACTTAAACACATACAACAAGTTGTTGCTAGACAGTTAGGAAGTCTTGCATTATTTGATCATCAGTACTTAAACACATACAACAAGTTGTTGCTAGACAGTTAGGAAGTCTTGCATTATTTGATCATCAGTTCCTTAGAGGAATTCTCTCCAGCCCATTGACAGGGTTTCCATGGAAACAACAATCCTGTTAAAGCCTCCAAGAAGTCCTGTCTTTTTCCACTTTTTCTTTAGCTAGTTTGTATTGTGCATAGGCATTTCATTGCAAATGAAGCAGTAAATAGAATAATTTCATCCTCTCATTAAATGGAATATATTGCTTTCTATAATAAGCTCTGAAATTCTGCGGACCAAATGTTCTGTCCTTCTGCTGCTGCCCTAATTTTAGGCAGTTTTACATCAGGAGAGAATATGGACATTTGATTACCAAAGCCGAAGGAGGGAAAATGACCAAGACTGCAATTTTCTGTTGAATTTCCTTTTTCTATTGGCTAAGAAAAAAAAAAAGAAGAATAAAAGTCAACTTCCATTTGACTTACAGCAGTTTACTAACTTATTTACTCCATCTGTGAATTTCCATAGTTCTTAAGTTGCGTTAACACTCAGAGCATGGAAGATTTTCTTGGACTGAAATATTGCATTGAAATATTTTTGCTGGGTTCTTAATGATATGTAAGAAACAGAGATGTTTGATGGCAGCTGCAGAGAAAGCATACTTGCAAAAAATGATGCTGCTGAGAATAATTTTTGAGAAAACATTTTAATGAAAGATTAATTCCAACAGGATAGCAGTAAATAAAATGTTAAATCTACCTTTGTAATGGAAACGAGGCTGCATTAGCTTAGTAATACAAGCATCATATCTAGTGGGAGGTGTCCCTGCCTATGGTGGGGGGTTGGAGCTGGATGATCCTTGAAGTCCCTTTCAACTTAGACCATTATATGATTCTATCCTGTTACAGGATTCATGAAAAATGAGAGTTTAAGGAAATCTGCCCCTATAAAAAAGTTATTTCTCAGATGTCTTTCCATGATAATTCTTTTTTTGTTTGTAAAACCACCACTTAACATTGTTTTGTTCATTTTATGATAGTTCTCAAAAAGTTTATAAGCTAGGAAGGAAGGCTGTTTAGTGACTAAAGAGTTAAAAAGCTACCTGTAAGATCAGTATAAGTGAAGCTACAAATCTGGGTGGTGTTTAGCTGGATTTGAAATAGGTGAAACGCAAGAGATTCCTTCAACCATCTTCTGTATAGAAGTTTACATGTTAATTATTGTCTATACTATATTTATGGACACAAAGGAGACAAAAGACACCTATGGTCTGGTCAGTGTTCACTGTTAAAATAATGGATTGTATCATGACATCACATAAGTTGGAAGGGGCCTCTGGAGGCCTCAAGTCCAACTCAACCTTTTGCTTAAAGCAAGGTGAACTACAAGTTAGTTTGGGCCATTTATAGATGAGTTTTGAATATCTCCAAGGATGGAGACTCCACTTGGTTCCAGTGTCTATCCTCACTCATCACATTTGTTTTTTCTTTTTCCTTACATTGAATCATAATTTCCCACATTCCAGCTTGACTTCATTCTCTCTTGTCCTTTCATTATGCATCTGTTAGAAGAAGCTGACTCTATTTTCTCTGTATTTTCCTGCTAGTCAGTTGAAGAGAACAGTAAGATCTCCCCCAAAACTTCTCATATCCATCTTGAACAGACACATTTCTTTCAGCTTCTCTTCATATCATACAGTTCAGACCCCAAATCGTCTTGTCACACCTCTGGTCAACCCAATCTAGTATGCTTCTGTCTTTCCTGTTGTGGTGAGTTGACCATGCCTGGACACTGAGTGTCCATTGAAAGTCACTCTCTCTCCTCTGCTAGATGAGGGGAGAGAATACGGAACAAAAACCTCATGAGTCTACCTTGGCTTCAGCAAGGCTTTCAACACTGTCACCCACGGTAGAGGCAAGTTTAGAAGTGTGGATTAGAGGAATGGACAGTGAGGTGGATTAAAAACTGGCTGAAGGAGAGAGCTCAGAGGGTTGTGGTCAGCTGCACAGAGTTAGCTGGAGGTCAGTAACAAGTGGTGTTCCACAAGGGTCACTATTGGGCCCCTTGCTGTTCAATATAGTCACTAACAAACTGGATGAAGTCATAGAGTGTACCATCAGCTGGCAACACAAAACTGGGAGGTTGACACACCTGGCAAAATGTGTGAAATAAGAGGGATGTATATGAGACCTCAGTGGTGTTAGGTATAGCTATTTACAATTCTGATAAAAGGACAAAACTGCACAGATCTAAAGGACATGTGTGTGTATTAACTGTTTGTCACTGGCGGGGGGGGAATAACAAAAAATGTAACTTGCCAGAGCTCAGTCTTTTAAGCACAATAACAGATTGATAGATGTATCAAAGTAAAGCTTTTATCTTTCTCACACTGACATGCACAGTGATCATCACTTCAGAGATATCAGTTAAGCCAAGGGAAGGCAATGCTCATTCCGCCCAGTGTCAGTGCTGGTGCTCATGAGCTATGGCTTGACTTCAGCACAGAACTGCAGGTACTGCAGGATCTGTTCACTCTTCCTCACACACCTTTCCCTTACTGGCAGGACTGTGGGAAAAACCCAAAACCAAACATGTGAATCCCCAGTCAGCCCTTAAGTTCCACCCCATAGTTGTATATCTATGCTCCATATTTTCCAGATCTCCCTGTGCAGTGTCAGTGCACACATGGAAGAACAACAGGTGTCTGCAGCCTTGAGAAACCTCAGTAGTGTCAAGGGTCTGAGCCCCTGAGAAGCACCAAACCTCCCTAGGTAATAGGTCAACTTTCCCACTTCTTCCTGATTCTACTTCAGAGTTCAGGCTCAGCTGGCTCCACGACTTTGCTGAACACAGTTCCCAGCCCCTTACCTGCTACTAGGCCACTGATCTGTAGCTGCAGAGCTGCAAGAGGTGCGGAAGTCCTCTTGGTGTCAGAATTGACAAGCTTCCAATGTTCACCATCAAGGAGTCTGCATTTCTTGTGGCACTAAAAAAGCAGCAGCAAAGTTAATGAGGCTACTCTACATTCATTAGGTCATCTGGACTGTTACCTACCATTAAATCACTAATCAGATGAAAAATAATTTCTTGTCTGCATATATATTGTGTCCTCCTTTTTGCCCGTGGGAAGATTTTGAGTGTAACAAAATCACTTGGTGGTAGGTGAGATGAGTGGCAGAGATATTTGGATATTGGAAGGAGATGTATTTAATGGAAATAATAGTAATAACATAAAATATATACAAGCCCCATATTGACCCTAGCTCCTTGGAAGGCAGTTAGTCACCATCACCACTGATGCTGCACCAGATGTCCCAGACTGGACTCAACAGTAGAAAGGAACTGGATTCTGAAATTGCAGATTCAGCAACTCATGGATGAGGAATGAAGACAGAGTGGACAAAGTCCTATTTGGACACTGGCCACTGAAAAAGAGAGCTTGACCCTCGTGATCCTTCAGCTTTATACTGAATAGGACGTGTATGGAGTGGGATCCCTTCTTGGTCATTTTAGTGTTATCTGGCCTGTCCATTCCTCCCTGGAGATGTGACTTTTTACTCTGCACCCCCATATACTTCACAAGGTTTAGCAGTGACCTTGGCCTGTGTATCAATCCTTGGCACTAACTGGAAACATCAATTGCCACTACTAAAAGCAGACACTGGCTGCAAACGCATGCTGTTAAATTCAGAAAGTGCAGTTACTTAGAAGAGACTGCTCTGAGATGTAAAATCATCAGGGTTAGTTCTGTCCTTACTCAAACCAGGACAAAGTTCTGCTTGAAAAAACTTCTTCGTACATCCTCAAGCAGAACATTGAAATTCTTATTTCTAAGTGCTTCTGTGGTGTAAAAATCTTTTCCTTCAAGTTCCAATTTTAGTTTAATTTTTTTTTTTCAAATTTGAACATATCTGTGAACTTTTCAAATGCAACCAGACTTAATTTAAGTTCGATAAATTTTGGCAAAGAAGATAACAGAGCTGCCAAAGCAGACATCGTAAATTGGCTGAGAAAATGTCTTCAGAGGAGGTTAAGTCCTGTTTCTCTCTTCTGGTGATGCAGTAGTCACAGAGCATGTTCAGGAATGCTGAATTTTAAGGTCTCTGCATAATTAAGCAACTATCTTGAGTCTGAAATCTTGAAAACATTTTATTATCCTTAGGCATTTAGTGGTGGGATAAAAAGACAGATTCTTGTAGATATTGCAGAAGTAAACACAAATGTGTTGCAGAAATTGTGCTTCCTGCTTTGCATGGTGCACACTAACAACACGTCCTGTTGGTTTGTATTTTTCTCCAGTTCATAAAAGCAAATTATTTCAAGCTGCATGCTTCCTGTAATCCAGTTGTCATGAGACAAAGGGCTAGACAATGGAAATTATAACAGGCTCTTATTCTGCTAAGGTCTGAATGTAATGTAGAGAATTTAAGAGTTAGTTCCATGGAGTTTACATAAAAGGAGATTCAAGTGGTCTCATTTCACAATTTTTATAGCAAAGATAAAAATGATTGAAGATGCTTTCTCCATCAGATGGTGTAAAACTTAAAGTTGAGTATCTTGTTCTGAAGAAAAAGTACAAGTTCAAATATCAGGCCAAGAGGACAGAAAAATCACACAAAGGGCAATATTCTTTCCCCCCTGACCTTCCTCCAATACTCTACTAGATTATGTGTAGTTAAATATTCAGAATATTAAGTTAATTCCATCAACACACATTCCTCTTTTCTATTTCTTCAATTTGTTTGCATAGTGTTGTTCTTTCCTGTCTCCAAGCTATCACAGAAATTAGATGAGAACTTATTTTGGGACCTGAGTAGGTTATCAAATGGAACACACTTCTCAAGTTTGGCTTTGAAGGCAGATGTATTTGCTTTAGGGTATTGTTCAGCTCACTTTTGAAATTCTTCAAGGATGGAAGTTCCACAGCCTCTCCAGGTAGCCTGTTATCAAAATCACCCACTATATTATTAAAATGTTCTTCTATCAACCCCTTTTTTTCTATTTCTCTCCCCATCATCTTTGACAGGAAGGAGAGAGTGAGTGGCTGGATGATGTTTAGTGCTGGTTGGAGTCAAATCATGGCAATCTCAAGCAGCAGTTTATTTTAATCCTGATATCTAAATGAAATATACTAATTTACTATTTCATAGAATCAACCAGGTTGGAAGAGACCTCCAAGATCATTCAGTCCAACCTAGCACCCAGCCCTGTCCAATCAATTAGACCAAGGCACTAAGTGCCTCATTCAGTCTTTTCTTGAACACCTTCAGGGACGGCGACTCCACCACCTTCCTGGGCAGCCCATTCCAACAGCAAATCACTCTCTCAATTTCTGACCATTGCCCCTTGTCTTTTTGCTGTGCACCCTGAGAAAACATCTGACTGCATTTTCTTCCACAGTCCCTTTTTGGGTAGTCAGAGGTTGGATATTCTCCCCAAATAAGTAAAATTTACTGAAATGTTTTAAGCTGTATTTTCTTTACTGCATGTTTAAACACATTTTTCTGACTGAATTTGATTCCCAAATAATTCTTATGAATGAGATTTAAAATAAAGAAGTTTTTTTGTAAGTATGATGAACATACTTTACAGCATTCTTTCATAGATATGTTTGTTTGAAGACATATTGAAATCATTATGAGGAGGAAGCATACTTTGTATATAATTACACTAGCAATAAATTCTTTGCTGTAATTTCAGCCTTAATAGTTTATTTTTATCTGGATTTGAGTGTTTCAGGAGAAAAAAAATACCAAAAATAGTGACTTAGAATTGTTATACAATGGTTTGAGTGTCTTCTGTCAGCACCCACAATAAGTCTGCAAAGAAATTTTCTAACTCACAGGCTTAAGTGTCATGGAACTAGCTAAGGACTCGGCCCCACCTTGTGGTTTTAGTTACAGATTAGATAAAGAATTCACACTGTAGCTATTGTTCAGATTTTAGCACATCCAAATTTGTCTCATAATTCTGAAGTGTGTTAGGAAAAGTAAGTGGGAGTGTTGGCAAAGAATATCTATTTCACCATCTATTCAGAGTCTTAGACTCTTTCCATCAGGATGTACACGGATATGAACAAAGCTGCTTGTGGTAGGACTATGGTTGTACTGTGTTTCCCCTTCAGGACAATCATCATATTGCCTATAGGGAGTGATTTCAGATTTTATTCTTCTCTCTAAATCCAAAAGAAGTTAAAAAATGACTGTTCATAGCTTGTCTCTGATAGGTAAATACATGTTCTAGATCCAGGAAAGAAGGATACTATGAAATGATTGTTTGGTTTGGGTTTGTTCTTTTGTTTTGCTTTTGCATATCTCAAATGTGTTGGTTGTTGATGCTTTCTTTTGATGCAAGTCACATAAGGCCAACTCGTAAGCTTGAAGGTAGAATGTGAAGTTAGAACGGGTCCATCATACAGCCTGGTCAAATGGTTCTGTCTGTTAAGGATTTGGAGATTTTTGAATAACAGCAGGTTTTTTCCAACAGATATTTATCAACTTAACTGTTAATTGATTATTTTAGGCAACAATATACATTCTGTAAAAATGTAATCAGGTATTATTAATAAATTAATTTAAAACATATAAATTGGAAAGATGATGTACTTGATAATAGAGCAGACATTAGTAATTCTACTGTCACAAAGCAAGAGAAAGTTAGAAGTCATTGATTAAGAGTTTAAGAGGGACAGGGATCTGCTCAAGAGACTCCAAGAGAGGGCTACGAGGATGATTAGGGGATGAACACTGCATGAGAAGGAGAGGCTGAGGGACCTGGGGCAGTTTAGTCTGGAGAAGAGAACACTGAGAGGGAATTTAATAAATGTTTATAGATATCTGAGGGATGGGGATCAGGAGAGGGGAAACAGGCTCTGCTCACTTTTTCCCTGGGATAGGACAAGGAGCAATGGATATAAGCTGCAGCACAAGAGGTTCCAGCTCAACAGAAAGGGGAACTTCTTTACTGTAAGGGTGACAGAGCACCAGAACAGGTTCCGGAGAGAGGTTGTGGAGTCTCCTTCTCTGGAGATTTTCAAGGGCTGTCTGGATGTGTTCCTGTGTGACCTGGGCTAGATTGTCTGGTCCTGCTCTGGCAGGGGGGATTGGACTCAGTGTTCTCTTTGGGTCCCTTCCAACCCCTAACATCCTGTGATCCTGTTCAATTGAAATTCAGTTTTTATTTCATGTTAATATTTCATTAAAATAGCTGCTGCACAGCATTTTTAACTCTTTCTTAGACATGTTATCACAAAGGCCCCACTAGCATTGCTAATTGCCTTATATTTGGCAATATATATTTGGCAAGATCTTTGAGCCTGCTGGGACAGCCTCCTCTAGTCGTTGCTCTCCCTTTGGACATCCATTCTGTACAATCTTTGATATCTCCTCAAAGGCACCTGTACTTTTCTTCCTGTGTTCCTCTTTGAGCTTGCCTCCTGACAACTTTGGTGGCTCCTCTGTGCCTCCCAGCTGTGACTAACCTGAGGCAGTTCACCATCTCCTTTCACACAGGTTATCCCTGCAGCTCCCTTGTCAGTTTTGCCCAACACAGTGCTCTGGGTGGATACAACCTGTGTAGACATTGGTAGTATCTTCGCTATTGCACAGACAACTTTTGTGGTTCTATTTGAAAAAGGGCAGACCAGGAGGCAATTTATTCCATTTTAACTGCTGCTAGAGCACCTTTTAAGCTTCCTCCTCACCGTTTTAGCTGCAGACACTATTACTTGATTCTTTTCCTGGCTGTAAAATCTGTACAAATTTTGCAGCTATACTGAGCATAGAAGTGCAAAGCGAAGGATCTGAGGATGTCAATCATGTCAATTTATAATCATCCTTGGGTTTATTTTGAATTTTAAATCTGTGAATTTTACGAATTGAAACACAAAGCCATAGAAAAGACTTCCATATGTCTTCGAGAAATGTTTTATGTCCCTCTGCTCAAAACCTGCATGAATTTTATTTCAGTCATTAACGGCAAATCTTCTGCAAACCTGTCCTTAAAGATTTTCAGTTGATGGATGCTTTGCAATCATTTACATTTTAATTCTGAAATCTGAAAGGTTATTCTACAGATAAGTTATGAGGAAAGGCTGACATTTTTTATTATTGCAGGTTTGTAGAAAAAGCCACCATACAAATGGTTCTTGGAGATTATATACCTATATTTTAAGGATATTTTTTCTACATTTTAGAATGTTATCAGAACATTAAGTTAAAATGCATACAATATGAATTATACTACATATGCTGCTCTCTATACTTTAAAAGTCCATTATTTTTTTCTCTGCCTCTGGGCATTATATTTGTTTTATTGCGACTAAGTTAAAGTAGTTACATAACTATTTTTTATTTAGTGGGACAAAAGCACTACTGCCAATGGGTCTTGCTAACCTAAGTGAAGAGGTCTTTCAAGTAGGTTTCAGGCTTGATGGACAAAACTTGCAGGTTTAATGTGGGGCAGGGGAGAGGCACACAAGGGACAGGGTGATGAGGGATTTTATTGACTGCTTTCTGAGGAAGCGATGCGATCACAGACACATCTCAAGTGCTTGTACACAGAGAGCGCAGAGGGAACTCCACTAGAAAATGGCTTTCCTTATGGAGCCTCTTAAAGATAATTTTATGGTCATGTAATCTGTTACTGTATTTATTTGCAAATTTCATGATCAGGTTACCATACTATAGACTTTTAAAACTGAACTTTGTGGTTCAGCCTCTTGTTTTCCACTGCAGACAGTGAAGTTTGCTTTTTGCTGCTTGTCTGTAGAACGGACAATAAAGAAACTTAATGAGAAACATGTAAGAAACACATTCTAAATTGTGGGGGTTTGTTTGTAAGTCTGTGTGTTTGCGTTTTTGCTCTTTGTTTTGTTTCTGTTTTGGGGGTTGTTGGGTATTTTTTGTTTGGTTGGGTTTTTTTTGTTTGTTTTGGGTTGTTTGTTGGTGAGTTGTTTTTTTTTAATGAAAGCAGTGTATAGGACATGCAGAAAATTGCAAAGCTGGAGTGTATGTAAGAGCATTGCATTAAACACTGGCCAAGCGTGACATTAGAAATTTGTGAAAGTTGCTGCTGGATAACCAGCAAATTCAGACTTGTGGAAAATTAAGTTCCAACTTTGTTATGAAGCTGTTTCTCAATGTTGTACTCTGTAAAAAAAAATAAAAATCAGACTATATAAAAATGTCTGCCTCTCAAGGGGAAAAAACTAAGCATTCTCAGCTTGATTAAAAAATTATTTGTCACTGTTGTATTAATTACTGATGGCTAAAACAACAGTGACACAAGAATATGTGGACATAGTAGTAGCCGAAGCCAAAGCCGTTTATTGCTATAGCTGCAGTCTTTTTTATATGCCGCTCAATGGATTGTGGCAACTCTACAAGTTGTGGAATACAAAGATTGGATAAAATATTGGGTTTTTTAACATTCTTATTGGATAACACTGAGGTGTTGGCTACCTTGGCATAGACTGCTTTCAGTTCTTTGTTCTAAATTTGCTGTGCTTCTGTACAAACCTTACTCCAGGCGACCACTGCAGTTTACTATGTTTCTAACCTTAATCTCCCTGTGTCAAGGGTACACAGGGGTGTGTTCTAGCTGACTCCCTTCCTCATTTCCCACAATGTTGAGGTGTTGGAACGTGTCCAAAGAAGGGCAACAAAGCTGGTGAGGGGCCTGGAAAACAAACCCCATGAGGAGAGGCTGAGGGAGCTGGGAGTGTNTAAATAATTGTTCTGGATATGTTTGAAAACTTTCATTAAAGGCACCTACTGAAAACATAAAAACCTCTCCTAATTAATGAGCAGAGGGCTGATATCTAGATAGATTATTTTCTTTTCTTTCTTTTTTTTTTAATTATTATTTGGACTTCTGAAAAACTTTCATAAATGAAAACCGTATCCTTGGGAAAGAAGCTACCTTCAGATTGAGAAGTTCTTGTATAAATTAAGTTATAGCTAAGATAGCATACTGCCTTTTTTGATAGACAATAGTATTTCCTTTCTCAAACCAGGTTACTGCCTGGAGGGGATAAACTCATTTTCTTTACCTTTTACTTATGAATGTGATTGATTAAAAACCTTATTTAGCAAACACTGGTAGAATTTTAAAAACAAAACTTCTGTTTGTTTATGAAAATTTTTGTTTGGGTTTTGTGTGGGTTTTCTTTCTTTTTTTCTTCTTTTCTTTTAGAATTGTACTAGTTTGAGCCTAGCTGGGATATTTTAGTGAGAGGAATTAGATTATAGGCTGTGAAAAGGAAACAATGGTGATGTCTACTTCACTCATAGGCTCGCTGAGATGTATAAAAACAAGAACACAAACATAGACAACAGAGCTGCTCTCTGGCTTTGGCTGCCTGCGCTTCTCTCTCTCTAACCTCTGCTGTCTGTGTAACTGATCTGTGTGCTTACTAACCCCCCTGGCTGATCCTTCTAACTCACCTTGAACCTAAGGCAAAGTCTGGAATAAGACAAGGAGCAATGGGTGTAAGTTGCAGCAAAAGAGGTTCTGCCTCAACACAAGGGGGAACTTCATTACTGTAAGGGTCACAGAGCACTGGAACAGGCTCCCCAGAGAGGTTGTGGAGTCTCCTCCTCTGGAGACTTTCAAGGCCTGTCTGTCTGTTCTTCTGTGATCTGTGTTAGATAGCATTGTCCTGCTCTGGCAGGGGAGTTGGACTATATGATCTCCTTGGGTCCGTCCCAACCCCTTAACATCCTGTGAGCCTGTGATAAGGTAGAGGGGTGGAAAGGAGGTGGAAGGGTGGTTGAGAGCCCCTCCTGGTGACTCTGGTTTCTGGGAGGGCTGTTGCATTTCTCTATTACTTTTTAACTTGTGTATTTCTGTATATAGTTGTAGATACTGTAAATATCTTCTTGTATATCATGCTAAGCTGTATATATAGCTTCATTCTTTAATTTCCAGCCACTGAGTCTAGACTGAGTGATTTCTTAAGTGTGGGGGGACAGGTAACACCCAAACCACCACAAGAATAATGATTACAGCTAACGGATTCTGATTTTAGAAAATCTTTAAAAGTATTGTCTGTGTAATTAATTTCCATTCTGTTTTGTTGCATCAAATAATTCTCAACTATTTCAGAGGGATGTGAAAAGCAATAGCTTTCATTTAGAAACATATGAAAATTCTTGGAGTTATACTTCACTTTCCACATAATTATTTTATTAATGGAAGTGGTTAATTTGTTTTTGATCTATGATAAATATGTTTTAATAGTGAATATAATTTTTGAAGGTCCTAATTTTCATCAACTGCCCATAAAATCTGAACGGTTAGATCACATTCTCACAGTATCACCAAGGTTGGAAGAGACCTCATAGATCATCAAGTCCAAGCCGTTACCACAGAGCTCAAGGCGAGACCATGGCACCAAGTGCCATGTCCAATCCTGCCTTGAACAGCTCCAGGGACGGCGACTCCACCACCTCCCTGGGCAGCCCATTCCAGTAGCCAATGACTCTCTCAGTGAAGAACTTTCTCCTCACCTCAAGCCTAAATTTTCCCTGGTGTAGCTTGAGGGATGTCATTAGTTAAGGCAGCAGAGGAGACTCAAGATTCTGTAGAATCACAGTATCACAGTATCACAGCATCACCAAGGTTGGAAGAGACCTCACAGATCATCAAGTCCAACCCTTTACCGCAGAGCTCAAGGCTAGACCATGGCACCAAGTGCCACGTCCAACCTTGCCTTGAACAGCTCCAGGGACGGCGACTCCACCACCTCCCTGGGCAGCCCATTCCAGTGTCCAATGACTCTCAGTGAGGAATTTTCTCCTCACCTCGAGCCTAAACTTCCCCCGGCGCAGCCTGAGGCTGTGTCCTGTTGTTCTGGCGCTGGCTGCCTGAGAGAAGAGAGCAACCTCCTCCTGGCTACAACCACCCCTCAGGTAGTTGTAGACAGCAATAAGGTCACCCCTGAGCCTCCTCTTCTCCAGGCTAAACAATCCCAGCTCCCTCAGCCTTTCCTCGTAGAGCTTGTGTTTGAATCACAGAATGTTAGGGGTTAGAAAGGACCTTGAAAGATCTTGTAGTTCAACCCACCTGCCAGTGCAGTCTCACCCAGAGTGGGTCACACAGAACACATCCTGGCTGGTGCTGAGTGTCTCCAGAGAAGGAGACCACAACCTCTCTGAGCAGCCTGTTCCAGTGTTCTGTCACCCATGGTGAAGTTGTTTTTCCTTATGTTTATGTGGAATATTGGAGTTTCTGTAGATACAGGCATATGTGTGTATATAGAATAGAATAGAATCAAGCAGGTTGGAGGAGACCTCCAAGATCATCCAGTCCAACCTAGCACCCAGCCCTATCCAGTCAGCTAGATATGTGTCTGTATGCTTTGTCAAACCAGGTAAATTAGTTTTTCACCACACTAAATGCTAAGTGAAATCAGTAGTTAATGCTATGTTCCAGTTTGGGTCCACAATCCTACCTGGGACTGGAGGACAGAAATGAGTCTTACACCTTTCCAGGAGTAAGAATGAGGATACTGCACACTGATTGGAAGTTTAAAGAAAATAGCTGTTTACAAGAGCATATATACAAAAGGTAATCAGGTAGAATAAATAGAAAAAAAAAAAAACCAAACCAACTGTTGAGCCCAAACTGGCCTTCTAGAATCCTCCATCCCTTCCACCCTCAGTTGGCCTGAGGGTAGGCCAAAAACTGGGGCCTACAAGGCCTCAGTGGCTCAATTCCCTGCCAGCCATCTCCCCCATGAACCATCAGATAAGGGTGCTGTTCCCAGAGAGAAGCGAAGGGAAGAAAGGCAAGGAAGGGAAGGGGGAGAGATCAGTCAGGCACTATCTTTTAAGCTGTGATACCAGAAGATGGAATAGAGTAACAATACTACAACATCCAGGGACGAGCAGGTCCCTCCCCCTGAGATGGGCCTCTGTCCCTCTGGTTTTGTTAAGGGAGACCTAGGATCCCTCAAACTACCACACTTATATTAAATTCTTTTGAACAGCACAGGGATTTCACAAAGAATGGATTGCTTCTTAATGTAAAGATCTATTATAATATTTAATTGAAAGGTAGTTATTAATGTGTATGCTTAAGAGCAATAATTAATGACTGTAAAATGCTTTAAAAAGAGGCAATAGAGTGCTGAGTCTTTTAGATTGCTTAGCTAATTTTCTGAAATAAGACTGTCTGAAATTTGACAGAGCAGGCAAGAATATGTCCATAATTGTACCTGAACTACACTGTAAAGGATATGCCATGAATTTTGTACAGTCTCTGCAGCAAAGATCAAGGTATACAGGTATTACTGCAGGCCCTCCCAGCTGTTCTAATGAGTTACTTCAAAAGTGGCTCAGTTTACTCAGAAACTTTATTGACTACTGAAAAGATCAGTGCTTGCAGTTGGAAAGCTGCTATATTTGTTTTGTCTTCCGTTACTTTCAAGAGTAGATAACATGTCTGTTACTCTGTGATGAGTTACGTAGCACAGATTAACTGTTCAGTACACTATAAATATCAGGCAGATAACATGATGCACTGGATAACAGATAACATTGTGTGCCGGATTAAAGCTTGATCTACCATAAAATCTGATTGAATTCCCATTGAAATCCATGAATTTGCATGGTGCATAAATCACTGATAACATTGCCTGTCTTTGATCATCTGTCTTCTTGAAGATCATAGCTCAATATTTATTTAATGTTATTGTGTATACTGAAGCATACAATAGTAACAAGAAACTTAAAATGAAATAAGATTAACTAGAGAAATGAATCTAAAAGAATTATTATGAAAAAGGAACAATGGTTAGAAAGGAAGATGGTTAGAAAATAAAATATAAAGTTGTATTAAATTGATTTCTATCAGAAATTATTTAAGTGCATTTATGGACATTTATGATATATATAAAACTACCTGAAGGGAGGCTGTAGCCAGGTTGCGGTTGGTCTCTTCTCCCAGGCAATCAGCAATAGAACAAGGGGACACAGTCTCAAGTTGTGCCAGGGAAAATATAGGCTGGATGTTAGAAGGAAGTTCTTCATAGTCAGAGTTATTTGCCATTGGAATGGGCTGCCCAGGGAGGTGGTGGAGTCACCATCCCTGGAGATGTTCAAGAAAAGACTGGATGAGGCACTTAGTGCCATGGTCTAGTTGACTGGATAGGGCTGGGTGATAGGTTGGACTGAATGATCTTGGAGGTCTCTTCCAACCTGATTGATTCTATGATTCTATATATATATAAAAAAAAATTAAAAAAGCATGTGTCTATGGATATAAAGTGTATGCCTATAAAAAGAAAAAAAATCCCAAACCCTCAAGACCTTTGTACTCTCATAATCATCACTCACATCATAATATCAGTGGTACTCCCTCTGCATAAGAGCCCTTATGCATATTCAAACATAGATCTTCATTTGAATTCATAATACCTTAAAGTGCTTTTCAGAGCCAAGCCTCCACTCACATATCTCTTTGAAAAATCTTCTCCTTCCAGCATATGATTAAGATCAGAGAAGTGTGTTTGGAAAAATGACATCTCAGCAGTAAGCACATTTTTCACATTTATGACTTCATATCACTATTGCAAGTTTGTAGGTTAGATAAATTTTCATGGTACATGAAAAAAAAAAAAAACAAACTGAAAGGGTGAGACACAAATTTTGAAAGTAGATTGCTTTGTTTACATGTCAAGTGTTAGCTATGTAATTGCATAATGTCTATCAAGTCTTCACTGAGGTATTGTCTTCTCACCATGTCTGTGAATGTTTTTATCTGTATTTGGTAACCGGAAAAGAAAAGAACAGAAAGTGCTACACAATTCTTTCAAGGCGTTTAGGTGCTTAAACTGCTGTTGAGGTATTATGTTTTGCTTGAAATGAGTGTAGTGTTAGGCACTTAAGTGTCATTGAGGACTCCTTCCTCAATAGTTTGGCAGAGGCAATTAAGAAAGTTGTGGAAAGGCAGTGAAAGAGATTTTCAGTGCTCTGAACAGAAATCGCTGCAAAGATTATCCTTCTTTCTTCCTTATTCATATATTATTGGGTTTGTTGTGCATTGATGAAGATGGGCTACTGCTAGTCTTCAGAAATGTTCTTAGCAGTTTTCTTTTGTTTGCAATGTTTCTTGATGATATCTAAGCAATTATGCTATTTCAATGCAATGGAAGTACAAGCACTAAAAGTGAATTGCATGGAAGTAATTATTACATTTTCTTTTACTTGTCAGTCTTGTGCACTACAAAATCAGTGGTAAAACTGCTGCAGTCAACTTCAGCATTTGTCAATTTGCTTGAGTATCAATTATTTTTTTCAAGTGGCTTCACAACTTAAGATGGCAAACATTTTCATGGATGTAAGCTTTTGCTTTTGAGGGTATGACTGCAAGACTGTAATCAAATCACAAGTAAATGAAATTGTAGGTGGAAGAATATGAGAACACAGCACAGTAATTCTGTTATTTATTGGACTAATGCTTGCATTAGAGAGGCTCAGGTTATGTCTGATGTGATCAGAGTTATATTTACAGCATTTAAATGTAGCTAGTGTTAATTTTATGTGTAACAAATTTGCTACAAAAATCAGAACAAAATATGTGGTGATTTGTGTGGGCCACACTGGCAACAGTTTCTAAAGGAATGTGGCTCAGAAATGATGGACATGAACATTGGCAGTCACTCTATTATTTTTAATACTGATGAGTATGGCAACCTTTGTAGTGAAAAACGTTTTTAATATTGCAAGGAACTAGGATAGGTTTCTCTATAACTCATTTGTAAAAAGAATAACTGTGAGTTCTGTAGTATAATATTTTTCAATGTTTTTGAGTCTGAGAGAAAGCTACTCCAAAGTTCTTAGTCTTGTAAATTACTTCTAGTTTTCTGCTTTAAACTGGTTGCATTTTGCATACTATTTGCCTTTCCACTTTGCATAATGAATTTATGACATTTTGCCTATAAAAAAATTCTCAAATCAGTACTTGTTTAAACATACTTCATTTTTTTTTAACATCAGTATACAGATCCTTCAAAATCATCCAATCTGTATATTACTTATTGTTTTAATGAACATTTTACTTCTTTGAACTAGCACTTAACAAATATTCTCCTGACTCTCCTTAATACATGAAAACCAAGTTATTACCCTTTTCATGGGTTTGGGGGTTACTTATTTATTTCTATTATTATTCCTTTTACAGCAAAGGACTTGGAAATAGGAAGCTTGAAACTTTTATTGCATTTAGTGGTTGTTAAATGCAGTGGCTAATTAGTAAGATTAAATCGAAGATATGCTTTTCCTTTATTTTTTCTATCTCGACATATAATAATTGAGTAGAATTTTTAAGAGACAAAACCTGGTATTTTGAACTCTTAAACTACTGTAATTAAGAAGTTTCTTGCAATCATTAATTTTTTTTCTTTCCATTAGAAGTGAGTCATTATGTGTGCCAGAATTCTTGAAAGCTATTGTTCTGTGATGCTATACTCCTTTGTTGTTTTTTTTTTTTTCTTTATTCTTGTCATTAATTTTACAGCAGTATTGACTGTTTTTTCAGGCTCTAGGGCAAGTTTTATTCATGTTAGCACTCAAAGCAAAGAAGAGATTTACTTTTCAGGTGTGCTTTGAAATTTGGATAATAAACTGAATAAGTAATGTGGTACATTGTTCCCATCTAGTAATATGGTATTTCATAGACACAGAAAGATTCTGGTTGGAAAAGACCCTCAGGATCACCAAGTCCAGCTGGTAACCCTACTCTACAAGGTTCCTCCCTAAACCATATCCCCAAGCACCACATCTAAATGACTTTTAAACACATTCAGGATTGGTGGCAGCCCATTCCTATTTCTGTAGAAGTTATTTGAAAAGTTGCCTGGGAAACTAGTTGAATCATCATCCCTGAGGGGATTTCAAAGATGCGTGGATCTGGTGCTTAGAGACATGGTTTAGCAGTGGACTAGTTCACTAATTGGACTCAATGATTTTAGAGGTCTTTTCCAGCATAAACAATTCTATGCTCTTGTGGTTTCTGAAAGTATTTGCTCTGCATTCACAATCAATTTTATTAGCTCACAGAAAAAAAAAATTGACATGAGAGCTTCAAATCCATTTTTTCAGTTATTAAGAATACATGTACCATTAAGATAAAAGATACAAGATGTTAGTCATATTTTCTTCCCTTACTGAATGAAATCTGTGAATCACTATTTGGGAGTTGTTTTATCATAGAATTAGTTTTGTTGCTGTTAGAACTGACATTGTAAAGCTCCAAAATTTACCTAGATTATTCAGCATAAAATTATATGTCAGAAAACAGGTCATTATTGTGTCATTATTTGTCTGATCGAATTCTTTCGGATATGCCATATGTGCAGGATGTAAAGTTTAATATTGAATTTACTTATTTAAGGGTAGTTGATGCTGCACAGGACTTCTTTAGAGGAGAAATACAAAGCATACTGCATAACAACACAAACATAGAGTCCACTTAGCAAAACATAGAAATTGCAATCTATATGGCTATAATACGCTCACCAATACAATGCTGGGCATCACCAGTTGCTGGAAGGAATGAATGCATGGATTAAAGCCAGCTCAAGTCCCTTGTTTTCTTCAGAGTTCTTTTATTAGTTGTCTGGGGTTTATACTCATATACTGGGCTAAGCTAAATATTCACGTCCCCATGCTTCTCTAGCTAACCCAGGGAGACATTTAAGCTCCTATTGAATTTAGGGAGAAACATTTCTGCCACCAGTTAATCCACTCAAAGGCCAAACTTTAGTCCTCTTTGTATTAAGATAAAAGTCAGATTTCTTGCAACAGCTGTGCTCAGCCCCACCCTGTATTATTCCTCTGCACATTTTCTCTGAATTGTAATCCATTTTAGAGATTTATGGCTTACTATTTATAAGTTGTGATCATTAAATAGCTTTATTGTCATTTACATATCATGAAACTTTACATATTTAGGTATATATCATGTATTACGGTGGTTGCATTTCAAACACTTGTCTATTAAAACTTTCACTCATTAAAATGAGTTTGAGGTAAACATCTGAGTTTTGAAAATGTCTTACAGCTGACATTTGGGAAATCAGCCATGCATGGCTTTGATCTGACAAACTGATCAGATGTTTGAAAATTGGAAAAAGATGGTTGGAAAACAAACTTAAACATTGCTAGGTGAACACTAAAATTAAATATGGTAATACAGTTAGCATAAGATGGGTAGGATGTTCATGCTTTGTTTCAATTATTATGAAAATCATAAATTTACAAAGTGTTGGAATGACAGGATGAGAAGTAATGGGTTTAAACTGGCAGAGGGGAGATTCAAACTAGATGTTAGGAAGAAGTTCTCTACAGTGAGGGTGGTGAAACACTGGCACAGGTTGCCCAGGGAGGTGTTCAAGGCCAGGTTGGATGAGGCCTTGAGCAACCTGTTCTAGTGGGAGGTGTCCCTGCCTATGGAGGGGGGTTGGAACAAGATGATCTTTCAGGTCCTTTCCAACCTAAACCATTCTATGATTCTATAAATAGTAGATTGTAATAACATGTGCTGGCATTAGTAGTATAATTTTTAAATCCTTGACATCTTAACTTTGCAGCAGCATTCCAAGTCTAACACATTAAACATCAATTCTCAATGAGAAAGTGTACATATCTAAGGGGTGATTTTAATGATGTTTATGTTTTCTTTTTTAACAGCTGAGGATGCATGTGGAGGTACTATGAGAGGATCTAGTGGTATCATCTCAAGCCCCAACTTTCCTAATGAATATCACAATAACGCGGATTGCACATGGACGATTGTGGCGGAGCCTGGGGATACTATCTCACTCATATTTACAGATTTCCAAATGGAAGAAAAATATGACTACTTAGAAGTAGAAGGTTCTGAACCACCTACAATATGGTAAGTCAACTACAGCAATTTCACTGTGCTAACAAATTAAAAAAAAAAGATGATATGTGAAAACATAACTTTTCATTTTGTCAATAGGTAGTTTTGCTTAAAACAAAAACAAAGAAAGAATCAAACAAACAAACAAACAAAAAAGGACCAAACAGAAATCATCCCAAGCAATATTGATTCTTTCTGTGTTATAAATGTTGATATTTTAATTGCAGCTGTAAAATAATTTCCAAACTTATTGCAAGGGTGTAACATTCAGATTAAAGTCTTAGGCTCATTTACCTCTTTGTCTCTAGGTCTAACTATTTAACCATTATTGTATCACAAATGTGTGTGTTTAGAACCAGAATGGAATGGACTGCTGTGCTAGTAAGTTGTGCCGGGAGAGGTATAGGCTGGATGTTAGGAGGAAGTTTTTCACAAAGAGAGTGATTTGCCATTGGAATGGGCTGCCCAGGGAGGTGTTGAAGAAAAGACTGCCATGGTCTAGTTGATTGGACAGGGCTGGGTGATAGGTTGGACTGGATGATCTTGGAGGTTTCTTCCAATTCTATGATTGGTTGAGCCTTCAGAGAGTGTCTAATGTCACAAAGTGAATAGCATGAAGTTCTTTCAGCAAAGAGCTTGAGGAAGCAGTGTTGATCACAAGTTGTCTCTAAAAGAATTTCTATACAAGAGGACTGTGTATGTGGTCTCACTATATCCTGTGTGTGGGGTATGACTACTGTTACACTTAGCTAGAAATTTCCATCTTAACCTGAGTAGCCACAGCATTTTCTGTTTGGGATTTTATTCCAGGTACACTGCCATCGTCTTTCCTTGCCTATTTGTTAACTTAGCAGTAGTAACAGTATTTTTGGTAAGGTGGCATCTGCAATTCTTGATCTCAGTGTGATGCAGTTAGCAAACCAAGTAGAAAAAATAAAATTGTAAACAACCTCTTTCAAGATGGGCTTCAGTTAAGAAGAGAAAATAAACCATATGCTTTGTAGTTTTTCAGCCTGGTAGTTTATCGTAGGATACCACCACAGTACTCGAGAGTCATGCAAATATTACACATATTTGTGTCAGTTATATTTGGTTTAAATGTATTATAAGTTCACCAAAAAAGGAGGATGTACATGGAACCATAAATAACAGTGATGTTTCCCAGTGAAATCTTAAGTTCTGAACTGATTCATAAAGCATTATTAGGGTTCTGCACAACAGACAAATGGCATGTGTACAGTGGGTGACACAATGAGCGACTGGCTAGCCACATTAAAGTTAGTCTTATTATCAATACAAAAATCAAACATAGCTTAGAGAAAATACATTATAAATTTTAATATTTTTAATTTTACAATAAGACAATATCCCACATCAGAAAGCCACATGTTTTTGGGAACATCAGTTTCAGTTTCTATGTAATTGTCCTTACTACTTAAGGGCATAGTAAAAGCCTATCTAATAGGTCTCAGCTTTATAAAGAGCATTTCATCATTTGAGTTAAATTGTACTACCACCTACATAGTTAATTGCCTGTATTAGAATATTACTTAATTGCTGTTGAGTTTTTCAAGCTGTTAAACTGAAATCTTTTGAACTAGCTGTCAGTTAAATAATTCTTAAACAATTTATAACAATTGTTAGTGTGGTAATACCAATGACATACAGAAAAAATTACTGTCTTGCATAGTTAAATGTGCATTCTGTTCCTCATGAACATATGTATTCAGTCCTGAGCTTAAAACAATTACTTATTTTTTTTTCACGTGAAAGTAATTATATATATATTTATTTTTAAGATAATATATTTTTATATATGGAAATTCTCATCAGTTTACAAAACATAAAATCTTATATTAATAATTGCTCATGTAGAGAACAGATTGAGAGCATGTTCTTTTTTTTTTGTTGAGTTTGTCATTTTTATTCCCTAAATTAGATTGATGTATTCAGTTATGCAGAAGTATTCCCCCCATATGTTAGGAAAGAAATTATTTGGAAATCTTATTTAGCAACAATTTGTTCATTAGATTTACAGTGGTAATACTTTAAAACAGCTTCGACTGTAGCTTGAGGTGTAGTTCAAGATAGGTTAGTTTTTAAAGTCACATAAAAGTATAATTCTAAAACCAAAAGCATGTTTTTGATCTTGATTTTGGAAAACATCTAGTGCATAATGTGTGAAATTGCTTAAAACACTTTGGTTGATCTGGATACCAAGTACTATTATAAAATAATTTCTTAGATATTTTGTAACTTTCTGTTCCATATACTGATTTATTAAAACCAAATCAAAACTTTTGTTCTTCAGTGTATCTGCTGAACAACAAAATATCACTGCTTTTTGGTTCTAAGATAAAGATCTATAACATACATCGAGGAGATAGTCTAGGGTTATCCAGGAGGCATGGAATTCTTAATGAAGTGCTAAATTTTCACACACAGTTTAAAGCCCTGTCAGTCAGCCCCACAATCTCCCAAGGGAAGATTTTCTTCCCCCTTTAAGGAAGGTGTCTCCAGTTTGATATCAACAACTCTGGTGCTGTGTAGGCCATACCGTAGTTGAAGAACCCAAATTTGTGGTGGTGATACCAGGCACAGAGCCATGTATTAATGGACTGCATTGGATTGTTCATTCTAGTGTCACTGTTGGTGACTGGAAGATCAGAAGAAATAATGACCTGTACCTCAGGATCTTTCGCCACTCATCCCAAGACCCTAAAGTCTCCCTTGATTGATCTTGGACTAACAATTATTACTTTCTCTCCACCTACATGGAGCATCAGTAATGGCTAATAATCCAAGGAGGCTGCCCTGCTGGAAAGCAGCTCTGTGGGGAAAGCCCTTGGAGTGCTGATGGACAGCAAATTCTGCATGGGCCAGCAATGTGGCCGTGTGGCCAAAAAAGCCAACGGCACCCTGGGGTGCATCAGGAAGAGTGTGGCCAGCAGGTCTAGGGAGGTTCTTCTCCCCCTCTACTCTACGGTGGTGAGACCACTCCTGGAATACTATGTCAAATTTTTGGCTCTCCAGTGAAAGAGAGACAGAGACCTGCTGGAAGAATGGAGAGCCGTAAGGATGACTGGGGAATTTGATTATCTGCCCTATGAAGAGAGACTGAGAAACCTGGGGCTGTCTGGAGAAGAGAAGGATGAGAGGAGATCTTATCAGTGTGTACAAATATCTGAGGGGTGGGTGTCAAGTGGATGGAGCCAGTCTCTTCAGTGGTCAGCAGCAGTAAGACAAGGAGCAACAGCTGCAAACTGGAACAGAGAAGGTTTCACCTCAACATGAGGAGAAACTTCTTTACAGTGAGGGTAACAGAGCACAGGAACAGGCTGCCCTGAGAGGTTAAGGAGTCTCCCTCTCTGGAGACTTTCAAAAGCCATCTGGATGCATTCCTGTGTGGACTACCCAAGGGGATCCTGCTTTGGCAGGGGTGTTGGTCTTGATGATCTTTGGAGGTCCCTTCTAACCTCTAAAGTTCTGTGATTCTGTGACTGCACCAGGCTAGGAAGTTTCCTAGTGACATCCCTAACCCAAGCTCCAGGGAGACAACAGACTTCACTGTGAGAAGGGTCTGTTTGGCCTCCCTGATACTCCTCAACCTTTCAGCCTCCTCTCACGGCTTTGCCACAAGGCTGAGTAGATTTGCCACCTGTTCAGAGTAGAAGCAACAGTTCTCATATCTGCCGCTTGTTGCCAGAGCAAGGCTGTGGCACTCCTTGCAGCCCTGTGACCTGGATAGCTGCATATTTGTGTGGGACCTCTGTCTCAGTTGCCATATTTCTTTTCACAACAGATTTGTCCCAGGTAGCAAACATGGTTGGTTCTGCCCACATAACCTTCTGCAAAAACTGCCCAGATGACTCACACACCACTTACCTTGACCTTGCTCCTGGGGTGTTTAAATAATCCTCTAGCTGCAGCTCTACCCACTTATCTCATGAGACTGGCCAGCTCGGTGAGGGGGCATTGCTCCAGTTTCCAGGTGTAACCTGGCTTTGGGAAAAAGAAAGATCCTCTCCACCTGATCTCTGCTGCTCTGCTGAACTGCTATGGGAACAGCTCATCTCCAGAGGCTGTTTGTAAAGAATAGAAGAGATAAATGCAGACATTTTTAAGACCAGTCTGTGCAGGCAGTAATAAAGTCAGTGTTTCAGATGAGAAAAGCAACTCATGGAACTTCTAAAGGTTCAATATAATTTTCATAGATACAGAGTTTAGTGCCAGAAAGAACTAATGAATAATTTAGTGCTCCCTCCTGTAAATGACAGTCTGTATTTCATATGTATTACTGTGATAGTTTCAAAATTAGCCCAGTCTTCTACAGTCTTCACTTAAAAATGCTGAGAGCTACAAACATTGATTATCTTCTTTTCTTTTTGCAAACATAAGGAAAACAAAATATTTTGAATGCATTTTTCATTGCCTTCAGTTGGTGTGGTTTTTTACAAAGGGTTAAAGATCTTTGGTGTTTTTGACTTGTCCTTTAAACTTGATACATTAAAGGAATCTTACACATCGATTTTTGATTGAGTTGTTTCTGAAGACATTACACTTCTTTTAGTTTCTCAGTAATGTCTTGTGTTGTAAAAAACAGTCAACAAGGAAAAGCTGCAGCAATTGGTGCATGCCTATTGTAACCAGAACTAAACTTGTGTTTCTACATACTGCTTCCTTTGTTCAGTGTCATATGCTGCAGCATTTAGCTATATTAAAAGAAGAAGAAAAATGATTAGCTAAAATCAATTTGGGTCACCTGGTGTGATGACCATATTGCTTCTACTGTTTGATTGTCAGTTCATGAATGTGGCCTTGGCTGGACAACAGCTGCCCACCAAGCTGCTCTATCACTGTCCCTCCCCAACTGGACAAGAAAAAGAAAATATAATGAAAGACACTTGGGTTTAGATCAGGACAGGGAGATCACTTACTAATTGCTATCATAGGCAAAATAGACTTGGTGAAATTAAGTTATTGCCAATCAAGTCAAAATAGGATGAAAACTAAACTCAGATCTTAAAACTCCTGCTTCTTAGGCTTATCTTAATTCCTGATTTTCTCTACCTTTCCCACCCTGAGTGGTATAGGTGGACATAAAATGAGGGCTGTGGTCATTTCAACACTTGTTTTTGCTGCTGTTTCCTCTTCACACTCCTCCTCTGTTCCAGTGTGGGTACCACCTATGTGAGATGATCATCCATGAACTTCTCCTACCTGAGTCCTCGCCTTGGGCTTCAGATCTTCACAAACTACTCCAGCATCAATTCCTTCCCTAGAGTGCAGTCCTTCAGGAAAAGACTGATCCAGAATGGGGCCTTCATGGAGTCGTGATTTCTGCCACCAAATCTGCTCCAGCAAGGGCTCCACCCTAGCCCACATGTTCTGCCAGGAGCTCACTCAATTGCTAGTCTCCCACAGGGTCACAGCCTCCTTCAGGCACCTCCACCTGCTCTGTCATTTAGCCCTTGGTGGGCTGCAGGTGGATCACTTCTCCACTATTAATTTCCATCGGCTACCAGGGTGCAGCCTGCCTCACCATGATCTACAGGGAAATCTTGGTTCTGGTGCCTAGAGCACTTCCTCTTCCTTCATTGACCTTGGTATGTATAGAGTTGTTTTACATTCTCACTCCTCTCCTCTGGCTGATCTTGCACAATATTTTTTGTTCTTTCATTTTTTTTCCTTCCCAGTTTTGTCCTAGAGTTTTGTGGTGAACAACATAACCTCTCTTTATGCTTTAGAATTTTCTTTTTATGCTGTAGAGGATGGTATTGATATTTATTAAGCACTCTGAGATGAAAGTTCTATAAAATGATCAAGGAAGATATTTATTATCTTACAGACATTGTAGAAGAGGGGAAGGTCTCTGCAGATAAATGTAGGCAATTTTAAAATGTAAATGTTTTATGTGATGAATTCTGTAGAATTGGGAGATCAGGTGTTTAAGAAGAAAGTTGCACCAAATGTAACTGAGAAAGCTATCAATTCACAAAAAAAAATGGAAACTGAGACAAATGGTTCTGTGAGTAATCTGCATGGATTTCATGGCAGCAATTATATTTAATTGTGCAATAAGAGTAGCCCTTTTCGACAGATTTCAATATCTATCTTGATACATTTTCAGAGGCAGAAAATAGTGCACTCAAAAATATCACCTGCACTTTGAGCAGAGCTGCATAATTTTTATCCTCTTAGTTTGTATTGAGTTGTTCTTCAGAGGCATTTCAGGACTCTCACTGTCTTATCACCTTTAAAAAAGATGAAATGAAGTAACTGACTCAGACCTAACATGACAGCATTTTGAATTTTTATTCTAATGTTAAGCAACAGCTCTTTTAAGATACCTTTGCATTTGGATTTAATACCTAGCTATGAGTAACTAGAGTGGCAGATACTCAGGAAAACTTTCAGATTATAAAAGTACTTTTTTCTAACAAGACCCATGGGGTCCCTAATTTTGCTGCAGAGTGGGAGTAATTTGACTTATAATTTAAACTATCTCCAGCCAGAGTTTCATGCCAATTTCCCTTTATGTTGTGTAGAAAATATAATTGGAGTCTTTCACCAGTTTGAAGATTGCATACCTATATGTACTTTTCATTTCAACTACTGTAGTTGCATGAAGTACTAAAGGTTAGGGAGAGGAGTTAAAAGAGAATTAGCTGTAGGGAGTACTCCTTTGTTCCTACTTCCGATGGCTCTGAGTTTCTTCAGTGTGAGTATGACTTTTGCCTTGTTACTGAGAAGTGGCCACAGGCTTTGTATTGATCTGACAGGGATCTGTCTTAGGATTCTTCCGAGGTGTCTTGGCATGAGCTAGTTTTAGCTTATCTGAGCTCTGACAATTGCTTACTGGTCAAGAGATGACTGTCGGCCCACAGCCTGACAGCCTTAGGCAGTTGCTGTGTAACACCTTGATCCTCTGTTAACTGTGTTTGAGGAAGACTGAAAGTCAGTGAGATAAAAGCAGGCTCTTTTAAGAAAACATCACATAGCCCGAAGATGGTTCAGTGTTTTGGAAGGGAATGTTATAATTAATAGCTTTCCAGGAATGACTTCAGGATGATGCTGGGTAGATTCTTTTCTGTGTGACCAAACCCAAGTGGTTTTCAAGGATTGGACTCAATCTCTGGAGGTCCCTTCCAATCTCTGGCATTCTATGATTCTATGACTCACAGTAAACATTTTCCCTTTCTGTTTTGGAAAGAACAAAGTACTGATCTCAGGACACTGAGATCATATCATTAGAGAGAAAGGATTGCTATTCAAAAGATTAAAGAAGTTACTAGTACTGTTAATGAGACTTTTTAATTTTAGGCTGCCTATTAAATGTCTTTATACTGATTCTGTGATCTGCCCAGAAAAAAATGACTTCTAAGCATGAGGTCATATTTTACATGAGGTATTTGTATCACGTTTATGAATGACTCCTTCAAAGTCCCTAACATCCCTATGAAAATCAGAAATTTATAGTAGTCCTTTAGGCAATCAGGACATAATACTGACCATCAGTGTTATGTATATTACTTCTGTCATAAACAGCACATTACTCATATCACTGGTTAACATTTCAGTATGTGTTTGGAAACTTCCCTATACCTTTCATGGTACTCCATTATTCTGCCAAGTCAACAGATTAATTGGAGAATCTTTGGTGTGTGAATATCTGGCATTATAAGATGCAATCCACTTCTGCAGTTAAAGTATTTCTTAATCTTGGCACTTCTCAGCATTTCAAATCCACAGTGCTACAAACTTTTGTTAATCATTGGTTGGACCTGTATCCAGTCCTTAATGGTCATGCAGTCGTTTCTCATAGACTTGCTTTCTATGAGAGTAACTTCAAAACTGAACTTTTTCAACATTGCGAAGGCACAACAGGGCTCTCACATATTTCAGTAGTGACATTTTTAAAGCAAACAATTTTCATCTTCCAAGCATCATAATGAACTTGACAAAGAGTCACAGGGTGAATTATTTTTATCTCTCTAGCTGAATGAAATTAATCAATAGATTGTTAAAGTACTTTATAGAACAAGTGACATAATGTAGAACTTTTCCTCCCTTTTCCTCAAGTATTGGCTTATTTAAGTTTTCATTTGTTATATGTATCATAAATAAATGATTACAGTGGAGTTTCTACCTAAAACCTAAGTTTGTTCTAAATAGCTCATTAGGTTAAATTTGAAGAGTAGTAATTTCTTGTTCTAAAAATAAAAGACTTTTTGTCAGTCAGTTGGCTGCAGGTCTGAGATTTGGAAACAGCAGTCAAGGCTTCATCTAGATTCAAACTTGTCAGTGTCATGATACTTGGTTAAATAATGCATAGTTCTACTATAGACAATGTTACATGAACTGACCTTAGGAACTACACCTTTTACTGGCTTGTGCCTTTAACCATTTGAAACTTAGATGATGTATTACCTTCAAATTGCTAATAGAGTGTTATATTTTAGACTCTTTTGTTTTGGATGTTTTTCTTTTTTTTTTTTCCTCCCCTGCACATGTAATTTTCAGAGAGGGATGGCTTTAGGGAGAATTTCTGTCTCCTTTCCTCCAAGATCAAATTAGTCATGTTTACTTTCTCCTCTGAGAGACATGTTGTGTCATGCTTTAGGACTAATGTGGTAGTTCAAGGCTCATTTGAAAATTCCAGGAGGAGACATCAGGACTTTCTTGAAAGTTTCATGCAGAATGTAAATAAATTATAACATTGGTTGTGGGGGAAAAAAAAAGATAATGTCTGTATCGTTCATTGGTTTGATAATTGGTGTAAAAAGCTAATATATAAACAATTTGGCACCCCTGGCTTTTGGACACTGGCTCTGTCATGGCTCCTTCACCTCTCTAATTCCTCCACACTGTGTAATAACCTTGGCTGGCCAGATAACACATGAGATCTTTCTGTTTTTCTGTCTGGGGGGAGAGACAAAGTTAGCCCCTTCTGGGCTTTTCTTTGTCCAGGGGGAAAGATTGGATTTCTGTATTATTTCTGAATTGTATATAGTTGTAAATACATGTAAATATATTTTGTATGTATGGTTGTAAATTTAGCTTTGCTGTAAAATATAGCTTTATCTTCCAAGCCATCTGAGCTGATCTGGTAGATTTTACTGAGGAGCAGAGGAGAATTTCCCAACCCACCACAACTAGACATTGAAAGAGAGTAACGCAGAAGGTTAACGCGGCTCCCCTCCTTGTTTTCCTTTCTTGGAAATGCAGCAATCGTGTAAATAATATTTTTTTCTTGATGTGTGTGGGTTTCTTTTTTCTTTTTCATTAATTGAAGATTCAACTGGCTAACTTCTTTTGCTATTGTAATTACCTTTCAAATTAGTCTATTTTCTCAAGCCAGTCTGTTATGTCACTAGATAGTCAATTCCTGAATTGCCCAGGTAGTTAATGACTTGATCATACTGGATGCACACATAATAGAACCCAGATATCCACCTACAGCTTGAGTTGCATGTATACAATTAAATGAAATATTCCACTTATGTAAGTTCCATAGCTTCTGCCACAGAGACAACTCTGAAGTCTCCCCTAATACAGCTATATCAGTATTACATGTTAAAGCTACATAAAAGTAATGCTGCAACTACAACTCTAGGAAACCCACAGCTCTTACAATGCTTTCATCTAAATTGAAATGTTGTTAGATATACTTTCATGGAATAACAATGTACAGGCAATTATCCACCTTGTTGATCTTCCTTGCTATCCAAAGGTAACTGAAAATATCTATTAGCATGGAATATTTATCTGATGTCTTCAAAAAAGTCAAATATTGAGTTCTTAGGTTAGATTACAAAGTAAGAGAGAGAGGTATGGGTTTTTTTGCCTGTTTGACAATAGACATCGCCGTGTCCTTGCTGAAATGATTTAATGTGATTTGGATAGAACATTTCCAGGAAAAAAGTGAGGAAAAAGGCCAGTTGTGCAATAATCGTTCACATCTATAATGACTGCCATTAAGACTCATTTATCTCATCCCCAGAATTAGAAACAAAGGATATCGATAGGCCTAGTCATGCAAAAAAACCTTACTTGTTAGTGCTTACCCTTATTTTAAGGATTATGTTAGTTTCTGATCCTTGATGTAAGTTCTTACTGGATTGATGAAATGAGAGATATGTTAACTTTATCCTTCAGGAGCTTTCAAGTTAAGTAGTGTCTTAAAGATTCAGTTAGTTTTAGCTTTGCTTCTTCAACATGAGATTAGCTCTTCATAGAGAGTTAACAGATTGTTAAATCAGAGACCTGAGTTTTTGCCTCCTATCGACAAATCAGTGTCCTTACACCTACACTGTAGGGGTGTGTTCTTTTTCTAAAGATATGGTAATTATGAAGCTTGCTACAAGAATTGTTTTGAAATTAAGGCTGTCAGGGAGAGGGAAGAAAAGGACACTAACAGTCTTTGCTAATGAGTACAAGTTGTATACAAGTATAGGAAAGGCAATAAGCTTGAAGTCTTTGATATTTCATATTTAGTATACCAGAGCTCTCTAATTTAAACAAAATTTAACCAAAACAGTAAGTCACTGGTTAGGTGCTTTTCTATCTCTAAGGAGGCAGAAGGCTACGGTCTTCTGTGGTTTGTGTAACACTGTGTAAGTATTTAGCCCCACGAGTTTGTGTATGGATAATGCATGATAGGCCTTACTAAAATATGCAATACTTCACTCTTTTCAATCAAAACTTTATATGCAGTAGTTTTAATTCAACATGCAAATACTGCCTGTGAGAAAGGTCCCACACAGCTGCAGTTAGCAACAAAACAAGAACTTATTTTGCAGTGCATGTGAATAATTTGTGTGCACCTAGTTGTACTAAGTGTGTGTTAGCCTAAGACTTTGGTAGTACTAGAATGAATGTCAGAAGTACTTGGAGATGGGATATTGACCTCAAATTCCATTTTTGATCAATTCAGTTTCTGTGAGTCTCCTGACTTATGGGGACGTGTAGGAAATATATGCTTCATGAAAAGGTTTTGTATGAGAAACTTCTATGTTTGTGATGATTTGGGTGTTCCCCGCCCCACCGCCCCACTTCAGAAAATCACCCAGACTAGACTCAGCCCATCTGGAAAATTAAAAAATGAAGCTATATTTACAGCTTAGCACAATGTACAAGCAGATATTTACTATATATATATAGCTGTATAAAGAAATACACAAGTTAAAAAGTAGTACAGAAGCACAACAGCCCTCCCAGAAACCAGAGTCCCCAGGAGAGGCTCTCAACTACGCTTCCATCTTCTTCCCACCCCTCTACTTTACTCCCGACTTTGCCTTCCATTCAAGGTGAGTTTGGAGAGTAGGCCAGAGGGATTAGGAAGCAGACGGATTAGTTAGGCAGCAACTTAGAGAGAGGAGTGTATGCAGGCAGAGGCAGAGAGAGCAACTGTCTTATCTATATTTATGTTCTTGTTTTTATACATCTCAGCAAGCCTATGAGTGAAGTAGACATCACCATTGTTTCCTTTTCACAGCCTATAATCTAATGCCTCTCAGTAAAATATCCCAACTAGGCTCAAACTAGCACAATGGCTTTGCAGCAATCATGCTTTTGCTATTTGGATTTGTTCTTTAATGTGTTTTATGCCTAAACTAAAGCATTTATTAGTGAGGCTTTTGTGCTTATTTGTGCTTGAAAGTTAATGCATGTTTTGCAAATCACTAAAAATTCCTGGTTGACAGTGGTTTCTGCTCCAAATAAATAAGTTACAAAGCTTAAATTCTGCTGGCTTTCCATACAGAATAAGTGTATTTATTTTGTATGTGTATATCCTTCCTTGAAGTTTATACACCTTTATTAGCTGATCTGATTTTGAACTTTTTACTGGACCTCTGCAATCTGGGCACTTTTTAGACATAATATGGATGTGAAGAGATAAATTACTGCTTCTGTATGTTGTACATTTTTATCTGACTAAGCCAGAATAAGCTTCTGAGCCATTTGACAGGCAGTCAATGCACATAAGCAATATACAGAAAAAGAAAGCCACAGTGTGAATGAAAGTAGTTGTTAAATAGTTTGGCTGTCATTTCTAGAATAATGAGGAATACCATACCTGCAATTTGTACAAAATCAGGTATTTTTGTCTTATTAACCATATAAGCTGTCTTTAAAGAAAACAACAGTTCTTTCTGGTTTAATTTCTTTGTATAAACTGAAGTTTTAAAATGTGTAGTTCCTAGTAACTAAGTATAGTTTGATATGTGAATTGAAACAAGGACTTTAAAGCTATTTGTCAAGGTTATAGCTAGCTAGTAGAGTGCATGTCAAGTGTTAGTGTATAATATTTTGTCGTTATGACTCTGGAAGAAGTGAAGGATGTGCACTATGTTATTAAAATACCCAGACAAACCAACCCTGAATTCTACTTTGCAGCACAGGGTGAGAATTGCCTGTTAGATTTTTTTTTTTTTTTTTTTCTGAGGGAACATGAGCCAGCAGTGTGCCCAGGTGGCCAAGAGGGCCAATGGCGTCCTGGTCTGCATCAAGAATGCTGTGGCCAGCAGGAGCAGGGAGGTCATTCTGCCCCTGTACTCTGCACTGGTTAGGCCACACCTCGAGTACTGTGTCCAGTTCTGGGGCCCTCAATTTAAGAAGGACATTGAGATGCTTGAATGTGTCCAGAGAAGGGCAACGAGGTTGGTGAGAGGCCTCCAGCACAAGCCCTATGAGGAGAGGCTGAGGGAGCTGGGATTGTTTAGCCTGGAGAAGAGGAGACTTTGTTTAGCCTGGAGGAGACTTGGGGAGACCTTATTGCTGTCTACAACTACCTGAAGGGTGGTTGTAGCCAGGAGGAGGTTGCTCTCTTCTCTCAGGTGGCCAGCACCAGAACAAGAGGACACAGCCTCAAGCTACGGCAGGGGAAATTTAGGCTTGAGGGGAGGACAAAGTTCTTCGCTGAGAGAGTCATTGGCTACTGGAATGGGCTGCCCAGGGAGGTGGTGGAGTCGCCGTCCCTGGAGCTGTTCAAGGCAGGATTGGATGTGGCACTTGGTGCCATGGTCTAGCCTTGAGCTCTGTGGTAACGGCTTGGACTTGATGATCTCTGAGGTCTCTTCCAACCTTGGTAATACTGTGATACTGTGAAAATAAAATCCCAGTTTATTTCAGGAGTGGAGTTAAGCCTAAAGCAGAGTGATTTGTGAAAATTACCTCCTAACCAGAATAAAAAAGAAGGGAATGGAGGCATGATGATGTAATGAAGTGCAAGAAGAATAGAATTTGAATTCTGAAAAATGTTCCTGCCTTAATTTTTCTGTAAACTAATTTACCAACAGTTGCAAAACAAATAAGATGCAAAGATAAGAACTTCACTGAGACAGCTACATGCATAGTCTTACACTTATACTAATCCCTTGATTAGCAACAAAGGTACATTACTTCGGTAAGCACTTCTTTTTCCAATACATTTTACATGAGATAACAGACTAATGTAAATGTTGTTGACTACGCATTGTGGTGTGATTCTTTAATCTCTGGTTCACAATAAATGATCTGAAGGTTTCCCATGAATATTTCTGAGAGTTTATGAAAGTCAGCTGCAGAAAGGAAGTCTACTGTCTGACTTAAATTCGCCATGCAGTTTAAAGGGGAGCTACATTTTTTGAACTACAAAAAAGATGGGACAGCTGCATTTTCTGTATGGTAGATATGGGTTTTGCTTTTGAATTTTAGGGAAACGTTGTAGATGATGCAGTGTTGCTATGCTTGGAATAGTAGCTGGCACAGAAGTAGGTTGGGCTGCCAATGCATTATGGTAATGATGAACAGCTTTATCATTTGATGAGAAGATAAATTGACATGAGAAAAGGGAGTTATATGAGCAGAATAAGCAATCATTTTCTGCCATTTGCTTTTATAAATTCTGTCAGTTTGCAAATCTGCTTTCTGGGAATAGTCCCATAGAAATCATGATCTGTAAAGATCAGAATCAAGGAATGGTGATCTGAGTTACAACTTGGATAATAGCAGTATCTGTGTAGTTAGAATTGTCTTGAGCATAGTCCATATCTGTCAACGACAGAAGTTTTAATGATTAATCGATTTGATAGTTAAACTTAACTGGACATCATCTGGTTTAAAAATAAAACTGGTCTTTCACTATAAGCATATTTATATGTCTAGGGTGAAGTTTTCTCTTCTCTCTCTCTGGTCAATAAATTTGCAGTCCATTTTACACATTTTCATGGTTATTAAGAAGCAGCCTTATGGGGAAAATACGTACTATAGAACTAGTGTCCAGTCTTGGGCCCTTCACTTCAGGAAGGACAGAGAACTGCTTGAGAGAGTCCAGCACAGAGCCATAAAGATGATTAATGGAGTGAAACATCTCCTTATGAAGAAAGGCTGAGGGAGTTGAGGCTCTTTAGAGAGGAGAAGACTAAAGGGTGACCTCATGAATGTTTATAAATATATAAAGGGCGAATGCCAAAAGGATGGAGCCAAGCTCTGCTCAGTGACAGGACAAGGGGCAGTGGGTAGAAGTTGAGGCATAGGAAGTTCCATGTAAACATGAGGAAAAATTTCTTCACTGCAAGAGTGACAGAACACTGGAACAGGTTGTGCAGGGGTTGTGAAGTCTCCCTCTCTGGAGATATTCAAGACCTGCCTGGATGTGATCCAGTGTGATCTGCTGTAGGTGGTCCTGCTCTGGCAGAGGGCTTGGACTGGATGAGCTTTTGAGATCCCTTCCAGCCCCTAACATTCTGTGATTCTGTAACTAATACTAATGCTAACTAGTACATTGCTAATACTAGTACAAGATCTTTCTTATCCATTCACTATATAATTTTGTAATCTCATAGTATCATCATAATTTTTTTTTCTTTATTATTGCCATTCACATTCTGTGGATCTGGGATTTTGAGTATATTTCTTACTATTAAAGTTCTCCAACTGAAATGAGTAAAATAAGCTACTATGTTTCCATAGTACAAATACAATAAAGTATGTTAAGGAGCTTTAATAGCCTGTGGTGCCATACTTTCATTTTTATTGGTGCCTCAGGGAAAGAGGGTGGTAACACTAAGAAATGTGGAAAGTGGTCTTAAATGTTCTGTTTCCAGGTAGTGTAGTTGGGAAAAAAAATGGAAAGAATGCTATCTCTACATTGTTCTTGCAAAAGTTGTCTTCTCAAAATAGGACATAGATGGGCTTAACAATTTGTTTAAGCAATCAGGTGGTTTGCTATTAATAAGAAGTGATTCTGTGAATAAAGTTGACATTAAAGGTGCCTCACCCTTTATTTTTTATTAACAACCTTAAAGCAACTGAAAATGTGATTGGTAGAGTGAGGCATATTCCTTAGGGCTGACCCCCCAAATAAATTGGTTTACCCTGAGGATGGAAGCAATTTTTTTTTTGTTGTTATGCAGGTCACTTGCCCACTCACCCCTGGCACAATTTCAAAGGAAGTCTGTAATAATGTGAGGTAATCAGAAGTACATCCTGATCTAGGAACCGTGTAGATGCTAATGAAATAATGAGAAAAATGAGCAATGAGTACAAGACGAACAAGAAATAGCTGCTACCTTCCAAGGCAAGGGAGCCTTTGACATTGAACTTTTGGCCCACTTGTGGCAGTGGGCACCTCTTCACAAACTGGTCTGTCCATTTGTACTTCAGCTCATTGTGGTAGGACCAACTGGATAAGGCACATTATATTTTCATGATTCTTATGAACAAAGCTTCAATAATCAGCAATAAAAGATGAAGAGAGGAGCTGAGGGGCAGCTAGCCATTTCTTAGAGACTGGCTAACTTGACCTACTTGTTGGATGTGGTGAATGACTGCCTTTGCATCACTTATTTTTGTTGTCCTTTTTTTCCCCCCTTCACATACTAAACTGACCTTCGAAGAGTTTATTTTGGTCCAGGAGTTTTCTAGGTTTGACTCTTCCTATTCTCATTCTTCTGCTGCTGGGGGCAGGAAGGGGAGTGAGGAGTTATGTGGTGTTTAGCCTCTCACTGAGGTAAATTCACCACGATTCCTTACGTGTCATGGACTTTTAAAAACTTATTTTCAGATACACTGAAATTCATTATACCTTGAATTTAAGAAAATGCTGACTCCTGAGATTGAGTTTTAAGTAGTGGCTCTCGTAACCTAAACTCCCTTGTTTCATATCTTGAACATGAAAAACACTGGGTACAGTCCTTTACCCGGTGACCAGAGCAGTGTTTTGCTTAATCTGTGACCTGGATAAATAAATTCCTTCTAGCATGAGTGTTATGATGGTGCTACGCCTTATCAATAATGTGACTGTATAGTTTCCGGGTTAGTGCTGATTTGTATCCCATCTCATGGCTGTGCGTAGTGGACAGTCTTGTCTGTTGATATTTGTCATAACACACTATTCATTGATAAATAAAAGTCACACAGAGAGCATGTCAATAAACATGTGAAAAAAACAGGTTTTCATACAAGAACTTACCAAAGCTTTACGAAAATCTACTTATCTACATCTCTGATGATGGTTGAATTTTTTTAACAATTGTTGTTTGTTTTGATTCAGGCTCTCTGGAATGAACATACCTCCTCCAGTTATCAGCAACAAAAACTGGCTCAGACTACATTTTGTAACAGACAGCAATCACCGATACCGTGGATTTAGTACTCACTACCAAGGTACATTGCCAGAAAAATTGTTGTTGTTGTTGATTCTTGATTTTACAGTTGTTGTTAATAACAAAGTGCCTGAAGTTGTAGAGTAAAAGGGGAGGACCATTTATATATACATATATATTTAAAAAAAAAAAAGAGTATTAGAAATCCTCCTAAAGCTGTAGTTTGTATTTGCACAGATGATAAATTCAGCTGTGCACCTATTACATCAAGTTACAGAATGTCAGTTTGACTAGTGCATTTAATGTATCTAAATACAGGTATAAAAAGAATTATAACAGGTATCTACTCTATTCAGTGCAACTGCTCAGTTTTTAAAATAGTCCTGGTAGTCTGAGAGGTACTCAGTAACTGATATGGAAATAGTGTTTTCATCATTAAAACATGTGTCTCCCCCTGTGGTTAAGTCATGTTTGCAAAACAGTGAGTAAATTTCTATTTACTAACAAAGTATTCAATCATTACCTATTTCTGAATACATTCAGGGTTTTTATGAAGAAGCATTATTAAGAATGAGAGCATCCTAAGCATTAAGTTTGGAATATCAGCAATATGAATAAGTTCATTCTAATGCTGAAGTGCTAATAAACCAAACTTCATTAATGTATGGTAATATGGTGTGCTTTTTTCACAAGCATTACTATAAATAGCATTTTTAAATATCTACAATACATCAATGCATCTTCAGGGTTCAGTTACCTTTTATATGTTTCTGCACTTTTCCACTTATTTGGTGGAAAAGAAAAATAAAATAAGATTAGTTCAGGAATTTCTTTTACATTTCTCTATAAGAAATTTGTCCTAGAAGATTTTAGCTCCATACATTTTTGTAGGATCTGATAAAACTAATCGACTAATGTTAAAATTGCAACTAACAAAAGACTGAGACTAATTTTTAAGTGTAACTGATCTTTTGTAATAGCAAACTTCTTACAACTCTGTGTAACCGCTTCAGATAGCATATTCCGTGCAAAGCCAGAACAGATCTTAGTACTACTTTGGCAAATACTGCATATATCTACTTGGATTTCCCGAGTTCAGTGATGTTCTGGAATGTGTATACTTAGTTAATTTATGTAAAAGAGGCTTCATACTTTAGCTGTAAGGCTGCTGTAGCTATTTATGAAAAGCATTTTTTTTTGCATAGTATCCTTCATATCAAATATGACAAACAACACTATTTACTGAAAAATTGCCAGCTTATGGGACCGTGTAAAGATCTAAGTAGGAACTCTTTAATATATCCTTCACAACTGAGAAGCTGTGATAAGTAGTTCCGTAGTATATGTGAAGTAGTTGGGATTGTTGAGATGTTAATTTTGAACTGCTGAAAAAAGAACAATCTCAGATGACACATGTACATTCCTGCTGAAAGTGTGAGGTAATAGTTAATGACAGAACAGTTTTTAGTTCCAAAATATGTTTTGTGCAAGTCACATAAAACATGTGAGTTAGTAGGTACGGGAGGCTGAATTTACTATGCATCTTTTCTCTTTACCAGCTAAGTATATAGCAACTACATTATGGAGAGTTTACTATCTTTTTCATTTACTTCGTCAATTTTTAATGGCATACTGCTGAATCTAGGCAATTCTGGCATATAAAATCACTAAATGTGCATACTTAAGCAGATATGATCAGAAATGAACCTTGATAGTAGAGAATTGAAAATGAATTGTCAGGTAATGTGGAGGTGATTCATTGAAAATGAATTGTCAGGTAATTTCTGCCAGTGGTAGGCTAAAGGAGAGTGCATGTGATAGTATTATAAGCAGAAGTAGTAATTTCTTACTACTTCATCTACTTTAGCTTTATTCTGTTGTCGTATCTTTCAAAGGACACAGACTCTACATTCTGAACTCCAGAACACTGCATAATTCTTATTTCATCACTACTTTGCACTTCAGTACTCTTTTCACCTAATCACTCCCTTGGCTTGCTGGTTTTGTTTGCACAGTTGCTCTTTTTGTACATTTGAGTGGTGGTTGGCCCTGTGTGGAAGCAAAGCACCCCTATGACCACTCACTCTCTCTCTCATCCTTGCAGTGGAGCAAGACAGAAAATTGGAAGAGCAAGGATAAGTAAATTTATAGGTTGAAATGAAGATGGGGAAGATCACTCAGCTATTGCCTATGGCAAAACAATCTTAATATAAAATGTGTAATTATTTCTTTAGGTGTTAGGAACCAAAGAAAAAATAGCTAACCAGTAAGGGAAAATACTTTTCTTCTCCCTTTCAGAGGCCTAATTTCATTTCAGAAGCCTCTTCTTTCTCTTCATCTACTCCAGATTATGTTTTGTCTCTGGGTAATGTGATGGACAGTACAGGAGATTCAAGTCAAGGTGTGGGAATGCCTTTCTGCTCATTTCTCCTCATTTCCCACACTTCTTCCATTCTTCTTACTGGTTCCCTCTGCTCTGATATGTGTTGACAATGGGCTGCAGTCTCTCAGAGGAGGAACCTGCTCTAGTGTGATTTATCCAGGACTCAGGCCCCTTTGAGAGTCTTACTAGCTCTGGGATGGAGCACTTCTGCTCTGGCTTTGTTACTTTCTCTCAATATTTATTGACTTAAATACATTTTCAAAGAGATGTTACAAGATCTGCTGATGGGCTCAGTTGTGGTGGGTCCATTGAAGAGCTAGCTGTGACCAACACAGGGTACCCCATGACCTCTCATCAGTCATGTGTGCCCTCTTCACCCCCCACTATCAGGTCTCTACCATTTATGGCAATTATATTCTGAAAACAAGCAAACAAACAAACCACAAATAAACAAACCACCAACAAGCAAGCCCTTGTTCATCATTGCATTCAAATAAAATAAACAGATTTTATGTCTGCTTTTTGGTAGGATATGAAATAACCAAATTTTATTCAGTTCTTTCCTCTTAAATTTATAAAAATGGCTTTAAAAATAGTTATCACAAAGCAGCCTCTCATGATATAGGCTTTAGTGCAATATTTTAAGCTACTGTGGCCTAAACGTTTGGAGAGAAGACTAAAAAGTCTTAATCTGGCTGCATATGACATAAAAAAAATCAACAAAAACCCAAGAGTATTATATAACCTTTCACAAATATCCTTTTAATTTCATTAATTATCATTTTGCCTTGCAAGCACCTGTGAAAATGTTTAATTTGGCTTATACAGAACAAGTGACATTTTCCAAGGTACATGAAACTATTAATAGACATTTTAATGAAAAAAATATTGAGGTGTACAATATTTAAAAGATGTTGGTAAATGATAATCAATGATGTATGTCAAGTAGAAGAGAATCAAAATGTTTCCCTGTCAAGGTTGTGGTGTCATAACCAAGACATTTATCCAGGCTTAGCCAATCACCCATGTTTCAGCACTTTCCTATTCACTGAGTTCTTTGCTTTGATATTTTCTATTTTTATTGCTTTGTTAATGCTCCTTTTGAATTAGAAGCTGTTGGCTGAAGTAGAACCAAAGCTTCTTTGGATTTTTGTGAAGCTGCTGCTTCAGTGTTTCTTGGCAGTGGTAGTCCTTTTTCTTTTTCTGATTCTAAAATTGGTTGTGCTTTTTTACTCCATTTGCAATGCCTGTAAAATTTCCCTTTTCTTACTGCTTTCTGTTAGTTGCTCTTTGCATTCAATCAGTTACGTATGGATCCCTATTATCTGAGTGGACAGAAGGAATTAAGTTAGCTTCACAGCTTCCAGTCTTACAGGCTGGTGTACTCAAATTTCAGTAGTATTTCTCAAGCATACCCAGACTATGAAAGGGCTTTCAGAAAATAATTTTTCATTTTTTGATACTTAAAAATTACTTTAAGAATCTACAACTTTGCTGTTTTTTTGAGATCCAGCATCTTTTCTCAGTCTCTTTCTCCTTCCTTCCTCCTTTACAGCTCTGGAAGGTTTCAGTAGTAGCCCTGTACTTCCTATTTATTTCATTTGTGAGATCAATTCCTTAACTGTTTTGCTTCCTGATCTACTGTGAGTTGTCCCTGCCCATGGCAACGGAGTTGGAACTGGATGATCTTTGAGGTTCCTTCCAACTCTGACAATTCTGTGATTCTCTGACTCCTTGAACCTTTCCTTTACTTCTGTTTAATCTATGTAGAAACAAATGCTTCCAGTACCAACAGAACTGTATTGATTGAGTGCATGATTGGATTTTCCTTCCATTAAGAATCATTGCTTATAGAAAAATACAGGTGAAAAGATGAAATATATCCATGAGCTTTTCAGAACAAAATGAAATTTAGCTGTCAAGCTATATTGACAAGCATGAAAAAGGTTATTCTGCTTAATACTTGACAGCCAACTATGTACAGGTGAAATTACATAAATGCCAGCACTACCAGCTTGTGATGCAATGTGAATAGAAGAGATGTTGAAAAGTTTTTTTCCCCTCTGTTTGATTTTCCATTGTTCTTTTCTTTTTGCTTCTGTTCTTTTGTATATGAATAGAAATGAATCTTCATTCAGAAATTATTCCTGGAGTTAGACTTTTTTTACTTTTTTTTTTTTAAATTTTTTTTTTTCTTGCAGAATTTTAAGCTATTAGCAATCAGGTAAAGAACAAAAGCAAATGGTACAAAGCAGAACATCATGAAGAGCATTTCCAGAGGGGGACAACTGTCTTTATCTCTTTTCCAGAATGTCTAGCAATTTAAGCAGAATGAATGTGATGAGACTGGTGAAGGCACTGGAGGGAAAGTCTTATGAGGAGAGGCTGAGGGAGCTGGGGTTGTTCAGCCTGAAGAACAGAAGACTCAGAGGGCACCTTATCACACTCTACAACCACTTGAAGGGAACTTGTAGTAAGGTGGGGCAGGCAACTTGTGACAAAATGAGAGGTCATGGTCTGAAGCTGTGCCAGGGGTGGTTTAGGTTAGATGTTAGGAAGCACTAGATCATGAAAAGGGTAATTAGACACTGGAATGGACTGCCCAAGGAGGTGGTGGAGTCGCCATTCCTGGAAGCATTTAAGGAGATTGGATGTTGCACTTAGTGACATGGTCTGGTTGATATGATGGTGTTAGGCTGGACTCGGTGAACTCAGAGGTCTATTCCATCATCAATAATTCTGTGATTCTGTGAATGACAAACTGTTGCAATAAACAGTGCACAGTACTGTTGCCAGACGAATCAGCTGTCACAATGAAGTCTTAGGTGAGATTTAGCTCCAAGACACCAAAGTGTAGATGTTGCCTATAGTTTACACACCTATAGCTGTCTAAATACCCATTTAAATCTGGGGAGCTGTGGAACACAGCTCATCTGTACATGAATATATGTGCATTGATGTGTGAAATCACCCAGGGTATGCAAGATATTCTAATGACACTAGCAGAACTGAAGAGGCTTTTCTGGCAGACATGCCAAGGTGTTGCAAAGCAGCATGCTATGAAGTAGCAAACCTGCAGCAGCCCAAATTATGGATGGGCAACTGAATCTTCTCCATACTTAGCTACTTTTGTCAGTGCAAGTCACAGTGATTCAGATGACGACGTGATAGGGATTGAGTGGAGAGGTGCTCTACTGTAAATAAGACATCTGCATGGTATTGTCAAATAAGAATTTACAACAGACCATGCTGTTCTGGCACAGAAACTAGGTGAGGGAAGAACAACTGAAATGAAAGCAAACAGCATACAGGCAGTTCTTATGTCCTGTCCAAGGTGTGTACTTTAAGGTGAATTACAGCACATTTATCTGACTACACTGACTATTAGAATATATTCTAATAAATTTCCACTTACTAGAATATATATACAATATGCAATACATAGAATAGTTTATATGCCTAATGCAACTGTAGGCATACCAATGTAGATGTCTTAATACACTTAATGTGACTACTTACTGAGATGGCATTTTACTACCAGCACACTCATGGTCTGGAGGTTCCCTGGGGGAAATCAAGATGTGCATTACTTGGATCACCTCTGTAGATGTCAGCTACTTAAAGGCTGTGGCTGTGTCTGCTTAGTAGAAATAACTTTACTGGTTGTATTGGTAATTTATTTGACTGATGATAGACTTTATTGTTTTCAGGCAGATATTTAGTTCAGAGAATTTATAAATCAGTGACTTTTCAGTCCCTGAACTTGTATTGTCAAAACAGCCCTGATTCTGCAATGGATAGAGGAATCTTCTTTTCAGAGAAGACAACAAAATTAACAGGGCTTCTTAGTAAATTATTATGGTTGTTTTTTTTTTCCCCCTTCAGGCATAAGAAGAACTTTACTTCTGTGACAATATAAGGATTTTTATTTTTTTTGGTGGATTTTGACACTTATGGTTCTTTTAGCTGTCCTTTATCTTATACTGAGCTATACTTTCTGAAAAGAGCATTCTTCACCTTTACACTCTTGAGATGTCTTTCATTAACAACAATACACCTACACAATGACAGTGCTCAGAATGACACAGTCAAGTCACAGAGGAGAAAAAAAGCTGCATTTTATTAAACCTCTTTCATTTTAAAGAACTTATGTTGAAAATTCTCTCAGTTTAGGTTTTAATAACATCGTTGGCAATTAGTTAATTTCTTCTGATATTGTATACAGACCTAGCAAGAGCTGTTTCTAAACTTTTAATTCACTTTTTTCTACTTCAAGTAAGAACTTTAAAAAAAAGTCAGTTGAACTTATGTTAAATATAAAAATGTGGCAGACTGTGCTAGTGTTTGAATTGACAGATTGTAATTGCTTTTGAAATAAATATTAATAATAAATATTAAAGGGCAACAAAGATGGTGAGAGGCCTGGAACATAGAGCTATGAGGAGAGGCTGAGGGAGCTGGGGTTGTTTAAAGCCTGGAGAAGAGGAGGCTCAGGGGTGACCTTAATAAGATGTCCTTACCATTTTTTTAAATTATTTTTATGGATGAGGCTTCTTAATTTAACAGTTATCCTAAAGAAAAATCTCTAATACTTTAGGTACATTCAAACATTCTAATACATTTGATTCCTTTACACATTTTTGTCATCACTTAGAAAAGAGCAATTGCTGAAGTTTTATGTACTTCTGACTGTAGGTAATTCCATCTCCTCTGTAGAAGAGAAAATGTACTGAATTGCTCTTTACTTCAAGTGCTATTTAGTAGATGATTTTCATAGGAAAACGATAGCCAGATGCACAGAACCAAATACTGTACTTTATAATGAGATTCCATAAATAATTAGGGAGAATTCTGCTCCAAGTATGGATTTAAAGACTTTTCTGAAGATAATTTGACATAGTGCTATGATTTGAGAATGATTTGTGTGAGTTGCTTTTATATAGGAGAAAATAGGAAACTTGGTTTAGACACATTTTTAGTTTGTTTTGGTTTGTTTTTTTTTTTTTCCTTTTTCTGGTATTAATCCAAGTAGAACTTCAGTGATAATTATTTCAGATTGTTAGAATTTGACATCCTTAGTGATTATGAAATTTTATATACTGCAAAGAATGTTGTATGACTGTGTGGAAAAACAATCTTCTACGGATGAAAACACAAAGAAACTGTTCCTCCTTACATTTAGGATTATGTTTTTCCTTAGGGGTATTATAGAATCATAGAATGGTTTGGGTTGGAAGGGACCTCAAGGATCATCCAGCTCCAACCCCCTGCCATAGGCAGGGACACCTCCCACTAGAGCAGGCTGCTCAAGGCCTCATCCAGCCTGGCTTTAAACGCCTCCAGGGAGGAAGCATCCACAACCTTCCTGGGCAACCCGTTCCAGTGTCTTACCACCCTCAAGAAAGGACTATTATTCATTTAAAACTTTTGAAAATAATATGAAGAAATAGGAATCCAAACAGTGGCAGAAGACTGGAACAGGCTGCCCAGGGGGGTTATGGAGTCTCCCACTCTGAAGATATTCAGAACCCACCTGGATGCATTCCTGTGTGATCTGGTATAGGTGATCCGGCTCTGGCAGGTGAGTTGGACTGGATGAGCTTTTGAGGTCCTTTCCAACCCCTGACATGCTGTCATTCTGTGAGGGGGAAAAAAAAGAGAGAAACAACTGAACAAAATCACAAAAAGTCCCAAATAGGCATTAAACAAACGAAAAAACCCAAATAAACAAAACAAAAAAACCCAAAACAACAAACAAAAGTTTAGTGACACTCTGATATGGGTCAAGAACTGGCTGGAGGGCCGCACCCAGAGAGCGGTGATGAATGGTGCCACATCCAGTTGGCAGTTGTCACTAGTGGTGTTCCCCAAGGATCAGTGCTGGGCCCAGTCTTGTTCAATATTTTTATTGACGATCTGGACCAGGAGATTGAGTCCAGCATCAGTAAGTTTGCAGATGACACCAAGCTAGGAGCCAGTATTGCTCTGTTGGAGGGTAGGAGAGCGCTGCAGAGAGACCTTGACAGGCTGGATAGGTGGAGGCCAGTGGGCTGAGACTTAACAAGGCCAAGTGCAGGGTTCTGTGCTTTGTCCACAACAACCCCAAGCAGCGCTGCAGGCTGGGGACAGAGTGGCTGGAGAGCAGCCAGGCAGAAAAGGTCCTGGGGGTGCTGGTAGATAGTAGTTGAACATGAGCCAGCAGTGTGCCCAGGTGGCCAAGAGCACCAATGGCATTGCAGCCTGGATCAGGAACATTGTGGCCAGCAGGACAAGGGAGGTTATTCTGCTCCTGTACTGAGCAGTGGTCAGGCCACACCTTGAGTGCTGTGTCCAGTTCTGGGCTCCTCAATTCAAGAAAGATGTTGAAGTACTGGAAGGTGTCCAGAGAAGGGCGACAAAGCTGGTGAGGGGCCTGGAACATAGCCCTATGAGGAGAGGCTGAGGGAGCTGGAGTTGTTTAGGCTGGAGAAGAGGAGGCTCAGAGGTGACCTCATTGGTGTCTACAACTACCTGGAGGGAGGCTGTAGCCAGGTGGGGATTGGTCTCTTTTCCTGAGCAGCCAGCAACAGAACAAGGGGACACGGTCTCAAGTTGTACTGAGGGAGGTATAGGCTGAATGATAGAAGGAAGTTGTTGCCAGAGAGAGTGATTGGCATTGGAATGGGCTGCCCAGGGAGGTGGTGGAGTCACTGTCCCTGGAGGTGTTCAAGAAAAGACTGAATGGGCACTTAATGCCATGGTCTAGTTGATTGGCTAGGGCTAGGTTGGTCTGGATGATCTTGGAGGTTTCTTCCAACCTGGTTGATTCTATGATTCATAACACCTCTAAAAAAATTCTTTACATCAAAAACCTATTAATTATTGCATAACCCATTGATGCAAAATTGGGAATTACCACCATTCACAGAGGAGAAGGTTTAGGGAATAATCGTGTTTTAGTATTTACGATGGCTCAAAGAGCCTTGAATACCTGTATTCAAAGCCTTCTGCTTTCTTTTATGTCTTATTTTGTCAGTGGTGGACCTTTAAAATGCTGTCAATTTAGTCCATTGATTTTGATTTCAGGTATTTTCTTTAACTGTCATTTTCTCATCTCAGCAAGATTCAGAGGAAAACACATGGAAATAACTCCTGTTATCTGCAGTATCTTGTTGTTGAATGTCTGATTCTGAGTTTAATATCAGTGTTCTTGAATAAGTATCTTCATTTGAAATGTTGCATGACTCATTGTTTGAGTTTAAAAAACCCTTCCTTTTCCTCATATGCAGCCTTTCTCTTTGAAGAAAACTACATTCAGAAGCAACCTAAGTTCAGTGCAGTCTCAGCTTTTAATTCATATTTTTCTATAGTAAGGAAAATATATTAAAAATTCTGCACAATGTCTCTAAGTCTTTTTCTGCTCTCACTAAAGTGGGAAGCATCCCTTAATCTATTACAAGAAATTAATGTCTGAAGTAAAGAGCATTTCAGCCTTCTGATTCTATGGGTTACTACTTGTTCTTTTTTTGTTCTTTTTCAAAGTAATCTGCCTTAATGCCAGTCTCAATTTCTGGCTTTTATTCTTATTTTTGTCTTTGCTTACCAAAACTTGTGTGGTAGTCTTCATGATCAAAAGATATGGAAGTGTCTTCTATTGTAGTTAGTGCTTTGGGGGTGGGTTATTGTTTGTTTGTTTTAACGGAGGCAAAGAAATTGCTGAAAGCAGACTTCCTCAAAACAAAAAGAGAGCTTTGGGATTTGGCATGACTCTGGCAAATTCTGTGAAAAATATTGAATTTCCATTTTTGCATGGAACAATAGGTTTTGTGATCCAGTCCAGGAATCTATGTATCCTTGATTTGGGTAAAGGAGACATTGCAAATAACTTGAGGATGGATAATGAATTTCCATTTTTGCAGAGAACATTCGGTCATGTGATTGAGTCCAGGAATCTAAATGTCCTTCCTCTGGATAAAGGAGATACTTCAAATAATTTGAGCAAGCTGGATGGCTTGGAAGATTATTTTACTGTTTAAAAAAACTTAACAAATGTTAATAACGTCAAGCAAATTGAGTTTTTGGGTATCGGCAGGGGGCTACAAGAAATCTGGGGGGGGACAACTTTTTAGGATGTCAGGTAGTGATAGGACTGGGGGGAATGGAGCAAAACTAGAAGTGGGGAGATTGAGATTGGGTGTTAGAAAGAGGTTCTTCACAATGAGCTTGGTGAGAGACTAGAACAGATTGCCCAGGGAGGTGATGGAAGCCTCATCCCTGGAAGTTCTGAAGGCCAGGCTGGATGAGGCTCTGGCCAGCCTGATCTAATGTGAGGTGTCCCTGCCCATGGCAGACGGGTTGGAACTTGATGATCCTTGAGGTCCCTTTCAACCCCAACAACTCTGTGATTCTGTGTGACACACGATCTTAGATAGTTTGGTGGGCTTTTTTTCCCAGTGTTACCTTTGGTTTATTTTTTTTTTCCTGGAAAATAAAATAATAAGCTGACCTCCCGACCTTGTGTCCAAAAATTATTTTCACAGGAGCCATTTCATGAGAAAATGAAAAAAACTGAACACTGTGTACAGTGTATATTGTCCTAAATTTCTGGTTCAAATGGGCACTTCAAAAAACACCCAGTTTTAAAGAATCTTAAGTTTTCCTGAAACTTCAACAGATCAATATTTGTTTTAAAGAAACAAGAATGTTGGTGCATGTGTGTGTGAATACCTGATGAGAGAGAGGATTAAAGATGGAGCCAGACTATTCTGAGTGGTGCCCAAAAGAAAGGATAAGTGATAGGAGGCACATATTTGGAAAATTGTTTAGAGAGAAGAAACCTTTTTCCTGTAAATGTGATCAGAAAAGTGGAAGAAGTTTCCTAGGAGAGTTGTGAGAGTCTCTGTAGAGATATAAACTGGACTTGAAGTGGGCACTATTCTCAGCAACCTGCTTAAGTTGACAGTGCTTTTAGCAAGTGGAGGTAGACTATAGTGTCTCGAGGGGTGCATTCTGCCTTTGTGAAGGTGTGAAGTGTTCATATGTGCTGAGAAACCAATCTTCTCATGTTTGACCAGGTAGTGGCCTTGCAGTATCTGAAAGGAGCCTACAGGACGGCTGGGGAGGGACTATTTACAAGGTCTTGTAATGACAAGATGAGAAGTAGTGGGTTTAAACTGGCAGAGGGGAGATTCAAACTAGATGTTAGGAAGAAGTTCTTTGCAGTGAGGGTGGTGAAACACTGGAACAGGTTGCTCAGGGAGATTGTGGCTGCTCCCTCCCTGGAGATGTTCAAGGCCAGGTTGGGTGAGGCCTTGAGCAACCAGTTCTAGTGGGAGGTGTCCCTGCCTATGGCAGGTAGTTGGAACTAGATGATCTTTGAGGTCCTTTCCAACATTCTATGAGTCTACAACCTTAGATTGTATAAGATAACGAATGTAAGAAGTATCCAAACCCTGTTGCCCTTCTTATAAATCAAGTTACCTTACTTGATGTGTCAGTATGGCTTTCTCTTATGTCTGTGAGCACTTGGACAACATAATGAACTGTACACTGCTGAGGAAAGATACTTGCAGGAGCTGTCTTGGATATTAGTAACCATTTTGGCTGTTGAAAGGGAAGTCACTCATTACTGTCATTGCATTGTGGAGCAGAATTGCTTGAAATCCTCATTCAGGCAATGCCTAGGTAACTCTTAAGAATATTTTTGACATTTATTTTCATGTGTAAGCATTTAGTTCAATACATCTTGAAATTGTTGATTAGCGAATCACTGGGTGCAGCTCACTGGGAAGCTTTTCCTGAGGCAAAGGTCTTGTTTTACACTGGATACCTGCTTTGTAGCTTAAAAGTTCACTTACTGCCTACTTTATGCTGTCAACAAGTAATCTGCAGGAATAGCTTTTTCTTGGTGAAGTGGACTTTGAATCAGTTTGTATACTGAAAGAAGAGTCTTCCTTCCCAGAAATTTGTTTTTATCTCACTTAGGATCTGACCTTTCTTTAAAAGTATTTTTTTTAGCCCATCTTGACCTTTCAGATAAAATCAAAAAGTAAAAGATGGTAAAGTTTCATTTAGAAATAGTTCATCTTTGCATTACTTTATAATCAACATTTACTCTATTTAGACACTAACCTCATTTATTTATTCTGAGAAGAGAATATCTTATTAATGCTTTTTTTTTCATTTGTAGCCATATTTTTCAGAGTGATTAAGATATTAATTGTCAGAGTAGAGCAAGGGCTGAGTTTTCTGGACCCCACAGTTTAATAGGGACATAGAAGTGCTTGAGACAGTTCAGCGCAGAGCCACAAAGATGGTTAAGGGAATGGAACACCTCTCTTATGAGGAGAGCCTTAGGGAGCTGAGGCTGTGCTGCTTGGAGAAGTGAGGTGACCTCATCAATGGTTATAAATACGTAAAGGTGAGTGCCAGGAGGATGGAGCCAGGCTCTGCTCAGTGATGCCAGATGACAGGACAAGGGGCAATGGGTGGAAGCTGAGCCATAGGAAGTTTCATTTAAACATGAGGAGGATTTTTTTTCACTGCGAGGGTGACAGAGCTCTGGAACAGATTTCCCAGAGAAGTTGTGGAATCTCCTTCTCTGGAGATATTCAAAACCCACGTGGATGTGTTCCTGTGTGATCTGCTGTAAGTGATCCTGCTCTGGCTGGGGTGTTAAACTGGATGAGCTTTTGAGGTCCCTTCCAGCCTCTGACATCCTGTGTTTCCGATGCCTCCTTGGTGAGCTGGAGGCCAGAGGGGATCTGTGTGGGTGCTTCCAGTGCAGTGCATCACAACCAGTGCTGATGTCACTGCCTCATGGAGCAGGGAAAGGTGGGAGGCAGGTGGAGGCATATCCAACCCTGGGCATGAGACTCCTCCACGGGAAGAGGAACAGAACACCTTCAGGCAGATGCATTAGCCCCATGGATGGGCAGGGCAGGTCTTTGGGCAGGGGAGGGGGACAGAGTTCAGCACTGCTGTCATCACTAAGGCAGCAATTGATAACTCCAGACTACAGATCCTGGGCTCCTAGAGGCCCAAGGGATAGAGACCAGTGCTGCCTAGATCCATTAGAGCTCTCAGAGTCTCAATAGTCTTTGAACAGGACTTGCACAGTGAAATAAGATACATAGAAATATTAATTCAGATCTGAAGTTTTCCAGATTGTAATGCACTTGTATAATATGGGATGCAGAATCTTTTTTATGGCATAAGGGAACAAAATTTATATGAAGTTAATAATCTATTATTATTCTAATTAAAGTTTTAACAGTCTAGTAGTCTAAATTATACAGTATTAAAAAGCTTCAATAATACTACACTAGAAAATTTAAGAGCTGCCTTCCTACTCTACACTGTTTTTCTCCTGTCTTATTTTCACCCTCTTTGCTTACTCCTGAGATAGGGAATTTATATTTATGGTAGTGATGGGGTGGAGGCAGGCTGCTGCCTCAGTCTTGGGACTTCAGATGTTTCTCTTTTTCATAGAATGATTTGAGCTGGAAAGAACCTTAAAGATCATTTATTCTCTAACCCCCTTGGCACGGGCAGGGACACCTTCTACTAAACAAGGTTGCTCAAAGTCCTTTTCAGCCTGGCTTTGAACACTTCCAGGGAAGAGGCAGTCACAGCTTTTTTGGGCAACTTGTTCTAGTGTTTCACCACTCTCACAGTGAAGAATGTCTTCCTTACATCTCATACGAATCTGTGAATCTACTCTCTTTCATTTTAAAGCCATTACCCTTGTCCTGTCACTACATCCCTTAAACATCCCTTTACAGCTTTCTTGTAGGACAGGTACTGGAAGACTGCTTTATGTTAGATGTGTATAAATTTACACATGGTTTCTTAACACAGGCTGCTTCTTTCTCATTGTTCTTCACTAAAAGCTGTTGTTTGCTATACAGTGATTATGTAGCTTTACCACAGCTCTACTGTATGCAATATTCTCAGAGTACAGCATTCCCAAGTGCAAACAGGACAGGGAATACTTGACCACAACAGATTATCAAAACAACCTCAGGCCAAGGCAAGCCTGCACAGGGTCAAAATAATTCCTTGTATTACTAATGGCAAAATTATGCTTATTAAGCTACAGTCTTCAGAATGTCTATATAATTATCTTTTAATGTTGCTAGACACAGGTAAATGTAAAATATGGCTACATATTAAGATCTACAGTCTTTCCTATGCAGTGAATATAGTTTTCCTGCAAGCTGGTCTTTGCCATTTGGCTAGTAAATGAACAGTTGTTCTGAGAACAAGAAGTACTAATCTGCTTAAAAATAAAGAAATAAAATTACTAGGTCTTAAAATAATCTTTCCTGTAAGGAAGATTAATACATTTGATAAGTTTTTGAGTCTTAAACTACTTTAGTAATTGTTAGTGATAAATTTATGGTAACTCCTTGATGCCTAGATGTCCTTGATGACTGGATTTAGAAGAGGAACTTTGGGCATTTAGCCTATTTAGGGTAAAGATTAGATTAGTCCTTGATGACTGGATTTAGAAGAGGAACTTTGGGCATTTAGCCTATTTAGGGTAAAGATTAGATACCTGATACTTACCTAGATATTTGAAAGAAATCATGTAAACTTTTGTTGTTTGATTATTTTTTTTTTCATATTAAAAGAAAGATGGTTATTATGGCTTTATCATTCATTATTTTTCCATCTATCTGGACTTCACTGGAAAAAAAGGTGTCAAAGTCATATCAGTATGCAGTTCCAGCTTTAGCAATGTTGTGCTATCTGGCACAGTGTGTTTGATTGATGCATGCTATTTTATGCTATTTTACTTTCTCACAGCACTGAGCAGCTATTAGGCTACTAATTTTAATGTCCTTCTGGCACTTAAAAGAGCAGCATGAATTTAATTTTGTTGGTAAGAAATAAGAGTACTACAATATGATGACAGGGCCAAGGTGAAGACAAGAAACAGAATTAGAAATCAGAGCGCTTCCATTTTAAACTTATAGAAACCTTGGATTAAATGTCCATGATACATTTTCAAATCAAAACAGCTATTGAAAAGGTACATACAAGATTTTATAATAGTTTTTAAGCTGGTTTGAACTATTTTTGTCTGTTTTTTCTTGTTGGGTATTTTTTTTCATTTGGCTGGTTTTTGAGTGTGTGGTTTTTGTTTTCTTTCTTTGCTTGTTTTTGCCTTTGATTGGGTGATTGTGTGGTGTTTGGTGGTTTTTTTCTCAAAAAGTTGTTATAGCACACATAGCAGACATACCAGCAATAAATTAAACTTGTAATATTTTCACTGTTCTTTCTTGTTTCTGCTACTTAATCTCAGAAGCAGCTTTCCACCCCTGTCTAAAATCCAGTCATTAAAATCCCACGAGCCAGTAGTGTGCTCAGGTGGCCACGAGAGCCAAGGGCATCCTGGCCTGGATCAGGAGCAGTGTGGCCAGTAGGACAAGGGAGGTTATTCTGCTCCTGTACACAGCATTGGTCAGGCCACACCTTGAGTGCTGTGTCTAGTTCTGGGCTCCTCAATTCAAGAGAGATGTTGAGATACTGGGACGTGTCCAGAGAAGGGCAACAAAGCTGGTGAGGTGCCTGGAACACAGGCCTGTAAGGAGAGGCTGAGGGAACTGGGGGTGTTTAGCCTGGAAAAGAGGAGGCTCAGGAGTCACCTCATTGCTGTCTACAACTACCTGAAGGGAGGCTGTAGCAAGGTGGGGTTGGTTCTCTTCCCCCAGGCAACCAGCCACAGAATGAGGGGACTCAAGTCTCAAGTTGTGCCAGGGAAGGAGGTACAGGCTGAATGTTAGGAGGAAGTTCTTCCCAGAGAGAGTGATTGGCATTGGAATGGGCTGGCCAGGGAGGTGGTGGAGTTGCCATCTCTGGAGACTTTTCAAGAAAAGACTGAATAAGGCACTTAGTGCCATGGTCTAGTTGACTGGACAGGTCTGGGTGCTAGGTTGGACTGGATGATCTTGGAGGTCACTTCCAACCTGGTTGATTCTATGATTCCATGACTTGCCTTGTAAGGAGCGGTTGAGACATCTAGGCTTTTCCGTCCTGGAAAAGAGAGGAAAGCTGATAGCAGCTCCCAACTCCTTGGGTGCTACTGAAAAGACAAACTTTTTATAGTGGAGCATGGTGTGGGGATGAGAGACAAATAAGAAATTTTGAAACAAGATGTAAAGAGCATCTCTTAGGCACTTAAGCAAATTGCTCAGGGAAATAGATCATCTTTAGATGCATTTCATACCCTTAGTAGTAGCCACTCAGATTTTACTGACTGTGCTTTTTTCTGTGGAATTATATCTGGCTTGCAATAACAGAAATTACAATAACATACTTCATGTCAAATCTTTATTTTAAAATGGCATTGCACTGGGAATAGTTTGCTTCAGTCCAATCAGTGGTTAATATCTGAAAGCATAGTAATTTTGTGACTTCTCACTGTCATTGAGTGAATTAATGGATTTTCCATAAAATCCTGCTGACCTGTATTTCTCAGTTATATCTTATAATAAAGAATGGCAATTAAATATTGGTAGTGTTAATTTTATAGGGAATAAAAGAGTAAATCTTAAATCATATGTTAATGTATGTTGGCTGATCACTGATATTCTTGTGGAAGCTTGTGGAGCTGGAAGACAAAAATAATTCTGGTTTAATAGGAGGCAACAGCCACAGCTGAAATCTGCATCTTAATCTGGGACTGAACATAACCTGATAAGATAGCACAGAGTTTGAAGTTCCTAAAATGAACATAAACCTCAAATTGTCTTGTCTGAAAATAATCTGTTAGCAAAACATTTTATTTCTAAAGTGTGTAGAGATTCTAATTAAGAGCTATAACAAGAATTGCATCTTTCTGATTTTGCTTCCCAACACACATCAATTACTCTGACTACACTTTTTCAGGCCTACTGTTTCTAGAAGCTGTTAAATTTAAATTTTAATATTGGCACATTAGTTACAACTTCCAGGAATACATTTTAAATTTCTATGCTGATTGTAGAGAGAAAACAGCTTTTTTTCTAGCGTGCCCTGTTAGAAAAGGAAGCTTTCCCAAATCATAGCTTTCTGAAAGGGAAGAAAAACTATCCTCACTAACTGGAAAAGGGGAAGCATAACACCCATTTTCAAAAAGGGTAAGAAGGAAGAACCAGGGAACTATAGGCCAGACAGTGTCACCTCTGTGCCCAGTAAGATCATGGAGCAGATCCTCCTGAAGGCACTACTGAGACAGAAGAACAGAGAAGAGGTGATTTGGTAGAGTCAGCATCGCTTCACCAAGGGCAAATCCTGCCTGACAAACCTGGTGGCCTTCTATGAAAAGGTCACAACATTAATTTATGAGGGGCAAGCAACTGATGTCATTTCCCTGGACCTGAGCAAAGCCTTTGACACTGTCCCCCACATCATCCTAATCTCCAAACTGTTGAAACATGGGTTTGATGGATGGACCACTAGATGGAAAAAGAATTGGTTTGATGACCACACACAAATAGTGGCTGTCAATGGCTCCGTGTCCCAGTAGAGGTCAGCGACAAGTGGAATCCCTTAGGAATCAGTCCTGGGACCAGTCTTGTTTAACATCTTTGTCGGTGACATGGACAGTGGCACTGAGTGCAGCCTCACCAAGTTTGCTGATGACACCAAGCTGTGTGGTGCGGATGACAGCTGGAGGGAAGGGATCCATCCAAAGGGACCTGGACAGGCTGGAGAGGTGGGCACAAGCCAACCTCATGAGCTTCAACAAGACCAAGTGCAAGGTCCTGCCTCTGGGTCAAAGCAATCCCAAGCACAAATATAGGCTGGGCAGTGAGTGGCTAGAGAGCAGCCCTGAGGAGAGGGACCTGGGGGTGCTGATGGATGAGAAGCTCAATATGAGCTGTCAGTGTGCTCTTGCAGCCCAGAAAGTCAACCCGATCCCAGGCTGCATCAAGACAAGTGTAGCAAGCAGGGTGAGGGAAGTGATCCTCCCCCTCTACTCTGCACTGGTGAGACCCCGCCTGGAGTACTGCATCCAGTTCTGCAACCCCTATTACAAGAGGGATATGGATGTGCTAGAAGGTGTCCAGAGAAGGGCCACGAGGATGCTCAGAGGGCTGGAGCACCTCTGCTGTGAGGAGAGACTGAAAGAGTTGAGGCTGTTCAGTCTGGAGAGAAGAAGGCTCTGAAGTGACCTTATCGTGGCCTTTCAGTATCTTAAGAGGGCATACAGGAAAGCTGGGGAGGGACTTTTTAGGTTGTCAGGTGGACATAGGACTATGGGGAATGGAACATAGCTAGAAACGGGTAGATTCAGACTGAACATTAGGAAGAAGTTCTTCACCATGAGGGTGGTGAGGCCCTGGAAGGGGTTGCCCAGGGAGGTGATGGAAGCCCCATCCCTGGAGATGTTTAAGGCCGGGCCACGCCAAATGAGATTCTAGACAGCCTGATCTAGTGTGATGTGTCTCTGCCCATGGCAGGAGTGCTTGAACTAGATGATCCTTGTGCTCCCTTCCAACCCTGACTTATTCTATGATTCTATGAATATAATTCAGTAAAAACATTTTTCACTGTACTAGATAGTGTTTTCCGCTTTATTTTCTCTATATTTCCCTGCCCCCCAACCCGGGATTATTTGTAAAGAGTGAGTCCATTAGACTAATTTACATAAGAACTTCCACTTTATCTGGGTAAATTATTTCCTTTGCTATCGTATTTACAACAGGAACCCTGTGTACACTTGTAGCATATTGCGTATGCAAAGTGTATGCATCTAGAACAGATTCCTCATCTATTTTTGGAGTTTTGTCTCAGGCAAATGTCAAAGGCTCTTGCCTTTTTCCTTTACTAAAAATGATCTTAGAATCGGGAGCAACCTCCACTTCTGTATAAATAGAAAGGCTTATGGGCCTCCCATATGTTTGCATTACACAAGGTCTTAGTAGTCACGACAGTTTTGAGTACTGGTTCATTCAGATCACTTTTCTGAACTGACTAGCTCCCTAAAGCACAATGTCCTTCCACTTCTACATACTTGATTTTTTTGGTGTGTAAATATCACTTAAAATCTTACTTCACCTAAGCAATATAATTTGATATGTGAAAGGTCATTGATTTTACTGATTTGAATTTATTCTACATCTGGGAGTCACTTAGAGACATGATTGTCCTGCCTGTTAGGTCTCAGACTGCTTTCATGTGGGCTGGTCAGGTTCAATTTCTTGGTGAATCAGTGCCTAAGCAACAATTACTTGTTCTTGACTCCACATCCTTATTGCTTCTTCCCATGGTGCATCCTGGCAGTTCCCCAAGCTTCACATTTTTTCTGTTCTGATTGTGAATTTGAGTGATTACCTCCCTTGGAGTTGGTTCGGTTGACTGTAAATTGTTGGCTTAAGCATTATCTAAGTAGCAGAAATCAATCTTCCTTTCTTCTTGTACTGATTTTGTTGCAAGTATTTTTTTTTTCTACAAAAAAGGCTTATGGAAAATTAATATGTAAGGTTTTGAGGGATTTTTGTATCACATAGAAAAATAATATCTTTAAGAGTATATCTCTGACAAGTCGAAAAGTCAGCTTTGACTGCAGGTGGTTGAAATGGAGAGTATGGTACATTGTCCATACAATATAAGCATTTTGTTTGGTCTGAGCCTGTTTTAGTAGAACACTAAGACAGCAAATTTCATACTGTTACAGATTACAAATGATATTTAGGCAAAAACAAATGCATTTATTCTATGCAGTAACTAATATTTACCAGATTGCTTATTCATTTGTGTTAGTGTCTAGGTTAATCATACCACACATCTTCTGAATGAGTCCTTTTTTTTTTGCAGTGTAATTGGATATGGGGGCCTAAGAAGTTAGGTGTTTTGCTTTAAAGTTGTCTCTGTATCAAAGCAGTACAGTACAGTATAGACTTTAAAGCAAGTATGTGTTTTTCATGCTTTTTTTCCTTAGAGATGAACTTTCTCTTAACTTGTTTTTGTTTTAAATGCCTCTTAAAAGCTCTAGGGAATAACTGAGATTCTGAATACTATTTTGCTATGAGCTTGATATTGGGAGTAGGTGTTCTTGTACATGTGGTTGCATGATAAAGGTATGTCTGCATAGATTTTGCTTTAATAATAGTGGTCATGTAACATGCAATAAGTTTTCTTTGTTTTAATTAACATTATCCTGTTCTAGAGTAGCTCTTGACCATGCACTTGTATTTTCTGTGTTTTAATCTTGATAGCAGTCTGTCCAAATTTACTGTAGCCTGAATCATAACTAAACTAGTCCTTTGATATTTTTCAATGTTTTGCAATTTTCTTCTTTCATTCTGAAATAAAGAGTAAAACATAATCTAGGTCTATTTTAGTTACTTATACCGCTGTCATCGTAGGGTAGTAAGCAGCTTTTGATTCCGTCTCTGGCATGAACCTTACCTCACGCTTTTATCATCACTTAGTTTTGCCACTGTATTTAGAAATGTTGTACTGCAGAACAGTAATGTAAATACAAGATAGCCAAAAAAAACCCCAAAACTTACTCTCAGCAGCTTTATTAGTTGTCTACGTAATGTGTCAGTACTCAGTTATGGTAGTATTTTTTTAATAGCATTGCAAATAAAGCATTTCACCCTGTAGTAGTAAAACCTCCAGACTTTATTAGCAAGACTACATATTTCTGATACTAGGATCTGTTCTACATTTTTTTTTTTATATACAGTACATTGGATAATTCTGTCAAGAGATTTGATATGCTGTGTACATGAAAGGTGCTATATAGTGCTTAGTTCCTCTGAGAGGCTCATTTCCATTTTTGTAGGCTACAAGTTCATCTAACAGTGCAAAAGCTCTGGTTTATTTCCATCCTGTCATCGTCACTCTCTACACTTAGAAGACAGGTCTCGATATCTTTGTGAGAGGACAGCTCAGAAGTAAGAAGAGAAGTGTGGGATGTTATTCCTCTACTGTTCACAGACCTCATAATCATTATTATGGAGTCAAAATCCATGCTTTAAAGATAACATAGTACAGAGCACACTACATTTGCTTATGCATTTTTCTATTACTAATAATTTTATTATGCATTCCTCAGTCATTTATTCCTTCCAGTCAAGATGAAATTACTACTTTGTCAGATGTTCTGAATGCTTACAGGTGAGAGACATAGCTTCCAAACATTTGCAGCCAAATCTGAAGAACAAGGAAGGATGAGAAGGTTAATAAAATATTAAAAATTCCCACATGACTTCTACATTTTAGCTGCTAGACAAATTAGAAATATTAACTTGATATTTTCACAAGCAGTGCATGGACATTTTTTTTACTCAGCAAAAACTTTGTGGGTAGGTTTTTTGAGTAAAATAACATGACCTATTACAGGAATCAGTGAACAAAAAAAGAATTACAGATGCAGCATTTATCCAATATCAAGCATAGAAAATTATGTGCAGATATTTTGTTTAAATGCATATATTTTACTACCCATCGACCCTTGGCTTTGTATCAGGTCTGAAAGACTTTTAGTGCCCTGTCAACCTTTGGGGAAAAGAATAAAGTGTGTGAACGTATTTGGCAGTGTCATTGGCAGTTTCATCTACTGCCTGGGTTGGTATAACATGCTGCTATTTTCACTCCTCAAAAGGGTGCTTATCACTTTTCTGCACATGGGGTCTCTTTAATGATACAGCTGAATGTTTTCCTTTAGCCATGCTGATTTCAGGACTGGATTTGCCGGGGTGGAAATTATGTGCTTCTGTTCTGACTGGCACAAAAGTTTTTGAGGACAAATGAAACTAAATGTGTAACAGCACTATGCTTGCAAAGTGTTCACTAGCATTAAAACGTGTTCTGAGTTTTTAAATAAAGCCTATCGACTTTCCTCTTTTTATGTCAGCTGTCTTTACTGTGTTAAACAGAGGGAAACTTAATCTCTTAGGTTGACCAGGAAAACAAAATTCTAAAGAAAAAGTTAGCATCCAGTGCTACTGTGTGTCCCACAGGTTCTTCCACTTTGATCAAAACTGCCTCCACTGGTGAGTTAGAGGAGCGTATTGCGGACACAACTGGTGCTATTACAGTTGCTAGTGCATCTGCTGATGTTGCTGTATCCAGTGCAGTGACCACCTATAGACAACCTCCTGAAGAGCAACAAGTGCAAGCTATGAATATAAGAAAAACCATTTGGGAGTCGGCCACTTCCAAGGAAGCACTCTCCCTTCATCAAGCAGATTTACAAAGCACAAGAAGACGACCAAGAAATGCTGAGCAGATAGAAAGAACTAAAGAACTTGCAGTTGTTACTCATAGAGGTATTGGATATTATTTTACTTGTGCCCATGTAGTTACAGAAATAAATATTTTGTATAAATTAGAAGTGAAAGGTCAAGGTGTACATGTAGAAATTTAGAAATGTAATTGAACCAAATGGGAAAGGGATTAAGTTTGTTTTAAATTGAGTTCTAGGGGGGCAGCCAGATGGAAAAATGAAATTAAGAATAATATTGTCATAGTAATTTCAATTAATTTGATTTGCAAAAAGACAAAAGAGAAAGATAAGAACTTTTTTTAAGTGTTACTTTATAGCTTGTGTCTTTATAATTCCTACCAAGCATAGTGTAAATAAGGTCTGATGAAAATTTAGAGAACTGTGATTAAAACCTGAATTTGTTCTGTATGTGTGCTTAGCTATAATCATTAAAAATATAAATAGCTACTTTGTTCTGAAAGAAACAGTGATCTGATTTTAATAATTTCCCATCTGCTTAAAATTTCAGCAGCATTTTGGCTTAGCAGCATTTTGACTTTTCAAAACATCTGTAAATCTTTATTCTATCAAAATGTATTTTTTGTCCACCACCACATAGTGTTTAAAATACTGGAAGATCAAGAAATACAAATTTGGTATGTGTTGTACTAATGCAGTGTGTTAATGCAATAATTAGTAATACAGTGCAGTAAATCAATACAGTAATGCAGTATCTTTAATGTGAAGTATAAGTCTTCCTTAGAATTTAGGATTGAAAAGGGGCATAAGGGGGCAGAGAGGAACTATGATCAGCTCATGTGAAAAGCAAAAAATGAAACAGTATGAAAAATGGATGGTTCACTGCTTCATAGTTAAGAAATAATTAACCTACAGCTGATGCTGTACTACAAAAAATTGTGACAATTCCTTTGTTCTAAAGCCAACTTTCAAGGTGCAGAAAGGCTCAGGAAGACAGTTCTTCATCCTTCACTGTGTTGGGTCACAGTGAAGTTTCTGTGGCTCATCACTAGGTTTAGAGATTTTTAATGTAAATTTCTGATTCCATCAGCTTAAACCCAAGTAAGTCACTATCTTTCTCACCCCCTCACCTCCCTGGCAATCTGTTCAATCCCTTGAAATGCTGATCCCCAAGATATCTTGGTATCAAGCATTTGTGTTATCAGACTTTGGAAGTTGTGGACAATTAGGTGCAGCATATAAACACAAAGTCTATTAAGAGGAAAAAAAAAGAAAACAAAAGGCACTGATCTGCGTGTGAGTAGTGAGTTCTGTGCGTTCAGGCTGTGGTTGTGCTGTGCATAAGGCTGAGTTTTCAGAGGAAATATAATTAGACATATGCCCAAGATGATGTAGAAATATCATACATCATTTATAGGCACATAAACACCAAATAAGGGAAGTCCAGAGTAGGTGAGACACCTGTTTAGTTCTTTAGAAACAGCAATTGCTGCAAGTAAGATCTTCCATCAGGAGATATTGAAGTTCTTGAATAATGAGTGAATTACTTGTTCCACACAAGCTGGACTCAGTTCTAGACTGTATTCCAAACAAATGTATTCTGTCTCTTCAGAAAGCATTTAATATGTTGGTTATTGTTTCTAGGGTAACATAAATCCAGCAAATACAGTTATTGTGTAAGATCATCTAATTCTGAGTCTACAACTATTTTTTATGTCAACTTGTGTTCCTTAACATCTGGATCCAATGAAAAGTAAAGAAATGGTACTGGGTGTTGTTTCTAAATAATAGCAAGGCAGTGAGAAGAATTTAGAGAATGCAGATTCAAAGAGGGAATTTCTGTCTCAAGATTGTGAGAATAATGAAAAAAAAAATAATCTTGAGATAATGTAGTCTCAAAACCTTTCACTTTAGAACTTCTTTTAACAGTTGTTTTTATTTCAGACATTCTCAAAGGGAACCCCTTGCAGTTGACTTTAAATAAATGTCAAAGGTGCGAAGAACACAAAGAACTGTAAGAACAGAAGAACACAAAGATTGTGAAGGGACACAAACCCTTTAATTTCTAGAGATGCTTTATCTATATGCAATACAATCATTTAGGTACAGTCAAATATGCAGTCTACTTGTTCAGATAATCTTATACCTCTGCAGATGTTATGTAAGAAGATTTGTGTGTGCAGTCTTGGAATAATGGCTTTGATGTTTTGGTATCTTTCTCCATCTCCATTAACTGAGTGGTAGTGAGTATAATGTGAGAAAAGTTCAGATGAGGAGAAGGGCTGTTTCAATGTTTGAACTACTTTGAGCTGCACCCAAGTATACAAGGTCAAAAGAGGCTCTCATTTCCATCATTAATACTCTGTATAGTTACTTGTAGTAATGCAACCTGAGTGCCTGTTTTGGGTAGCATTGTGCTGGTTTAGGTGTGTGTTTTAAATGTATCTTAGACTTCATTTAGAAGATTTTAAAGCATGGACAGGACAAGGTGGTCTACTTTATTTTTTTTACATAAATGCTGTTGCCTAATTTAATACATGAATTTGTGGGGGTTAAGTGTTTTAAATAGATATTAAACTGCCTGCTCATGCCTTGCATGAGCACATGTTCTGCTGGATAAAACACTGGCTGGACAAAAGGGCCCAAGGGATAGCAGTCATTGGAGTTAAATCCAGCTGGTGGCCAGTCACAAGTGGTGTCCCCCAGGCTTAGTACTGGGACCACTTCTGTTTAACATCTTTATTGAAGCTATAGAGTGTATCAGCAGCAAGTTCGTAGATGATACCAAGTTAGGTGGTGCTGTTGATCTGCAGGAGGATAGGGAGGCTTTACAGAGGGACTCGGATAGATTGGATTGATGTGTCAATGTTAATGGTGTGTGAACTTCAGCAAGGCCAGAACAACTCCAAGTAACAGTACAGGCTTGGGAAGTATGGCTGGAAAGCTGCCTGGCAGAAAGTGACCTGGCAGTTGTAATTGACAAGCAACTCAATATGAGCTAGCAGTGTGCCCAGTTGACATAAAATGCCAGTGGCATCCTGGCTTGTATTAGAAATGCTGTGTCCAGCAGGAGCTGGAAAGTGATTGTCCCTTTGTACTCTGCTTTGGTGAGGTTGCACCCTGAATATTGCATTCAGTTTTGGGCACCTCATTACAAGAGGGATGTGGAGGTGCTAAAGTGAGTGCAGAGGAGGGCAACAAATCTGGGGAAGGGCTTGGAGAATAAATCTTGTGAGGATTAACTGAGGAAGTTGGAGCTGTTTAGTTTGAAAAAGAGAAGGCTGAGGGGAGACTTCATCACTACCTGAAAGGATATTGTGGAGATTGGTGCTGGTCTCTGCTCACAGGTAAATAGTGATAGAACAAGAGGGAATGGCCTCAAGCTGTGAGTGGGTAAGTGTAGATTGGACATTAGGATTTCTTTTTTTTTCATGGAAGGAGTGGTCAGGCATTGGATTGGGCTGCCCAGGGAGGTAGTTGAGTCGCCAATCCTGGATGTGTTTAGGGGTTGTATGTATGTGGTGCTTGGGAATATGGTTTAGGTGTACCTTGTAGAGTAGGGATATCAGTGGGACTTGGTGATCCTGAGAGCTTTTTCCAACCTGAATGTTTCTGTGATTCTGTGATTGTTCACATGGCTATGTACACTGATGCTTCATCTCATAAAAGCTAATTTTCTAGCATTATCATATCTGAACTATTATTGTTGAGATAAATGAGGGTATAAAAGTTTAAACTTGTCTCTTGAGAAAGTAGGTACCCAAGACAAATTAGGTGACTCAAGCTCTTACAATGTGCATTTCTCTTCATGGACTAGCTTGAATGTGTACAACCACACTGTTTGCTGAGATGAAACTGAAGTGAAATCCACTTCCAGTACTTAACTGTCGTGTGTATGTTAAAACTGGTTATGAGCATGTGCAAAATAATGCCTAGATTCCATATGTATGTGCATGTATATGCAGCCTGGCACACACTTTAGTAGTGGTATGTTTAGAACAGATACCTTTCTATAACTATTTCAGAGTGTATTCCAAAGATATTGCTTGATAAATTGACATGCAAACCTAGATAAAAATAACATTTTTGTAGCATAAGGATGCTTCATAGGTCTCAGGTTGCTTGTTTTCTTAGTGGTATTTAATAGCTTTAGCAAGGTGATGTAAATAGTTATAAAACTATCTTACTATCTTTAATGTATTCACCAAGTCACTCTTGTACCTGCTTTCAGTTCCATCTTAGATCTTGTGAACTGTTTAGTATATGTAAACTGTAGCTAGTCCATTTAGGTGTTTGAGGATGAGTAGAAACATGGAGAAAAAAAACCCTAAACCAATCAATCTTCCTTCTTTAATGTGTTATTTCTGAGAATAAAGGACAAATATCTCCCTAATGCAATCTTACCTTATGTTAGGGTTAGGTGTCCCAATTTTGGTGACATAAGATATTTACACCCATGCCAGCACCTGAGGTCATGTATCAAGCCCACTCACCTTTTTACTTAGGTGCTGGAAGAATAGCTATACCTACTGATGCTCAGAAAAGGCCAGAAGAAGCTTTACAGCTGTAACCCTGCACTCATATTTATGTAGATATAGCATCTTAGAAATCTCACACCTGAGGAAACGTTACTTTTATTACAGTATGGATGTACTGTGTGAAGGTATAGTTCTTGGGTCCATGTCTTCCACCGAGGATAGAATTACTTATGGACTTCAATTGTTATAGTGTGAGGGGAAAGCTTCTGGTATGGTTTTAAACAGAAAAAAACCCCAATCAACCAAAACAAACAGAAAAGCAAAAATCCTAGATCTATGTATATATCTATACTTACATATAGATATATAAAATGTAGGATTTTGTGGCAGCTGGTCCATTTTGCTGCAAATAATGTATTTCCCAGAACCACTGTCAATATTTATAGGTTACATTATGATGATACACAAGAAAATTGATGTTTTGTCTCCTAATATAAAAACCTTTATGTATTTAGAAGAAAGTCTCTTCCATTAGAAGTGTAGGAGTATTTCTCATCTCATCCTTTGTATACCCCATAAATTGTCTTTCTTGGTAGTATGCTATTTTATCCTGACTCTTGGTCTGCTATTCTGTATAGCTTATTAAAAAAAAAAATCAATAGCATTTTGCTACTTCAGTATTTATGTCTCCTGTAAGAGTTTCTTTGACTATTCATTGATTTTTGTATAAGTTAACAGGTGCTGAGGAATGCTTTGATGGTACACTGCCTAACTTCTCACTGTAGGCTTTCTCAGATCTAGTTCCTTTAATCTCTGCTGTGTTCATCAGCAGCCTTTGCTTGTAGCCAATGTAAAACATCTTCTTCCATATCCTTTTTAAATATATCTAATCTATAAAGGCACTTGAGTATAATGACTGAAAGATGTTTCTTGTTCTGTTTTTACTTTATTCTCTTACTTTTTGTTATCACTAAGCTTTTTTAAATTCTCTTTTTATTATTGTTTTATTTCATATATTGAGGCCACATAGTTTGTCTGGATTAATTGCCTTTAGCATAAAGCCAGTCCAAAATAAGGCCTTTACAGAAACAATTGACCTGGGGCCTTCAGGATGAGGTGGGAGCCATCTTCCTTACACATCACACTTTGCAAATAAAACTTTTCTAAGCTAGAAAGAGGACCAGCTGCAGAACCAACACTAGAACAGTAGTTTATTTTTTTTTCATTTAAATCTCTGTAGTTAAAATAGAAATTCACCTTTTATGCTTAATTTAGTAATGTAGTTCTACAATCAAAATATTTTTTTTTTGTCTCTGTGATCTAAGCACAGATGAAAAAAATCCCAGCATTTGCTAAATAAAAAATATTATTCCATACTAAACCTAGGAATGTAGCTAAGGGCAATTTTGAAAACAACTAGTGCAGATACTTTAGGAATAGGGAGCTAATATGGGTGCCTATGGATCTTGAGAGTGTATTTCCTTTTAGAAAGGAAATGTCTAAGAAAACATTGCAATTTTTCAGCTGTCACCACTGGTTGGTCTTTTCCCTAATGTAGCACTGAATTTTAATGTAAATTATGAAGCTTAAATGACAGACAAAATATGTTGAAAAACAAAATCTGTTGGCATTTCTACTACTGATTAAATCTTACCAGAATGAGTGTGAATTGATTAATACATCCTGCAAGCAACAGAGGATGGGATATATTCTTATGGATCATGGAATTTTTATTCAGGTTCCTTATGGAATTTGGATCTGAGCATATTGGATTTCAGTCTGCCTTCAATGATGTATGATAGTCATCTCTTTTTTTTTTTTCTTTTAAGTTCTTTATCAATAGAAAGAATCATTCAATTAACAACAGCAACACAAAAACCCTCTTTATTTTAAAAGATTGCTGTCATCTCAGTACACAGATAGAGTGGGTGGGGTTTTTTTGTTGGCTTGGAGTTTTTTTAACTGGTAGCATTTAGTTTTTTCTTTTTTTCTTTTTCTTTTGTTTTTCATTCTATCAGTGAATGAAGCAAGGGATAAGCACTGCTGTTTCTCAATACAAAAGAAGCACCACATAAGATTGAACTGTTTAACAGTTTTAGGGGAAACATGTCTGTGGTTCTTTTAATTTTCCAGGTTCCAAATGTGTGACATTGTACACAACTACATGGTGCATGGAAGTAAACAGTTTGGGCCATTTTTTCCCCACCTTGGTTTTGCAGAATTAAAATGAAGATACAAATCTTACTTCTTTCTTTTTGTCAGATGTATATATTGGTCTCAATATTTGCTTTTGAGAATTGTTTTCCATCAAAGGTACACAGTATGAACTTATTAGGTAGTTGGTACTCTACATGATAAAATTTGTCAAGTATTTTAGAATATATTGCCTGATACATGTTTTTGTTTGTTTGTTTGTTTTTTTAACTAGTGAAAAAGGCCATAGATTTTAAATCTAGAGGATTTAAGTTGTTTCCAGGGAAAGACAACAGCAACAAGTTTTCTATCTGTGAGTGTACCCCTTTTTTGTTACTTTTTTCTAGTGCAAGAGTGAAGTTTGTGCTGTCTGTGGTGTTTGTGTGTTTTCAAAATTGTTGATGTATTTATGATGGTATAACTGACTTCAATCTGTTTCTTCTGTTTGCATGGTGGATTTCTAAATATTGTTCTACTCTAAAGGCAGGTTTCTATAAATCTGGCATTGTGGAAAGACATATTATTTTGTCAGCATTTACTCAATATTTGCAGAGAAAGAAATATTCAGCCTCTCAGATGTCAGCTGAAATCTTAGCTGTGACCAGGAGATGTATTTTAATTGAAAATGAGTACTCTCAATAGAAGGCTGTGCTAACCAAAGCCTGTGCTAACCAAAGCCTGTATTCATTTACAAGTGTGCAAACATCTTTTTTTGTTTGACATGACACACAAGGTCACTTTCAGATTTCCCCCCCCTCCCCCGCATTAATTTTGACATTTTGAACTGGTTAATTAACTGTAGCTTAAAAAAATTCTGGAGATGCTTACTGCCTTCAATTTTAATCACAGGAAATAGAAACTGAAAGTGTTTGGTGTCTTGGAGGCCCAGTCCTGATTAACTCATAAGGAGGAGTCAGGCAACATCCTAATACAAATTAAACAAGTGTGACTCTAAATGCATTTAAGAGGCTGTCTTTTGCAAAAGAACATGCCATGTTTATAGAGTTACTTTTTGGACTAGAACCACATTATAAAAATGGAAAATAATTGGTTAAAATAAAGATGGACTAAATGCTTAGCCCATGTCTGCTTGGATCACGTTTCATTATTCCTTGCAGGAGTGAAAGGACTTGCTATTGAAGCTCCTTAAAGTTGGACACCTTTGCATTATTTTTTCCACTTAAAGTGCCAGTGATGAACTGAATTTACAGAATTTGTCAGAGCTTATTGGCCTAATTCTCAGTGAATTTTTAGGTTTCAGCCAACATATAAGACGTGATTATTTTATAAAGAGGTGTCTTCAAGCAGCAAGGCCCTTTAACATTTACTGATTCAGAGAAGTTAAAGCAGAACATATTTCTGTTCAGTCTTATAATGGAGCATATTGCCATATTCACCCTTTCTGTACACTGTCACACAAAAATAACTCCTTAAAACATTTCTGGTTTATTTGAAAGGTTGTATCAAGATATTTAAAAATAATCATTATTATGTATATTGGGTGCCTGGAAGCTAGAGTGATAATACAACAAAAAAGTAAGGTAATTACAGTAGTGTTTATAAGGTACATCACTAAGAAGTCTGTCTTGTGGTCCATCTGTGCTTTCATAGTTACAAATGAGAACAGAGCATATAATTTATTTAGGAACTATTTTGCACAAATTGTGACTATCCCACCATATAAAGATTAATAGTGACTGCAAACTACAAAGAAGTGCATTTGTGATACCTAAAGGTGATGAATTTTATCAATATATTCTTTAAGTCCTTTATCTAATTTTGTATATTGTAATATTCTGTGTAAAGCTGACACCTTCTGTATCTTGTTTTATTGGTCATGCAGAATAGATTATCAATATGGAGGCAAAATTTGTACCTTTAGTTATCATAATCTTGTCACAAAAATCTAGCTAAGACTTTATATTGTAACTCAGCATTTGGTTAGCTAGTAGCTAAGGTAATTGAAGGAGAGGTATTTCTTGAAAAGCCAATGTATTTTATCTGTTGACTTCAGATAAAATTCCCTCATCTGGATATGTACTTGGGTTACAATGACAGATAGGGTCCTTCAAAAAACAGAATGACCATCATTCAATCAAGTGTTAGGGGAAATAAGATAAGGCTAAGGAACTACCTATTTTATATTATTCCTTGTGTGATAAGTATGTCTTTAGAAATTAACATCTAACATTTCCTCATGTATGTTTCTTTTCCTATTTTACTTTTTCTAGTATATCAGATTTATAACGTTCAACACTAATGCATAGGTGATTTGCACATACTAAAGCCAGAATGCTAATATCTGATGTGATGACAGTCTTTGAGATAAGTGTGAAATCAACTTTGTTTTGCCAGTGTTCAGATTAACAAAAGTATCATTGTGGGGCAAAATTAAATCTAGATTAGAACTCTGGAATTTCAGGCTCCCAGTTCCCGTGACCAGATCATGAATGAATAAGCATTCATTCTTAGAGGACCTTTTAATTTACTACAGGAAAACTTTTCGTTGTATGACTATCTGGAGTGTAAAACTAGGAAATATAGACAGAAACCTGTGGGTCTGCATAAAGCTATGTTTCAGTAGACTGAGAAATCAAACATTTGTGTTGTGAAAAATAGAATAAATTAAAAAAAGAGGTAATAATTATAAAACAAAAAAGGTTGTGCATTGATTTTTTGCTAAGAGCTTAACAGAGACCTGAATGGGTATAAGTTTATGCTTCAATGCATTTCTGATTTGGGATCAAATCAGAAATCAGTGGAATGACTTCTGCTTTTTAGCCTTTTCTTCTGATTTTTTACCGTGCTACCTCTTGTTTTAATTTTGTCGCTGTAATTGTTTTGTTAAACTTCTTTAGCATAAGCCTTTTAATTTTTGTCATGATTATTAATGCATCCATAAGTTATATTTTTTTTAAACCCATTTCATAAAATATATATATATTTTTTTTTAAGACTGGAAGTTTAGGTGTCAAAAATCAATAGAATTTTCAAGTGTCTATTTTTGGAAGAAATTAAATTATATAACAGCTCTTGTGCTTTGAGATTCAATAGAATATCCTTCCTTTATTTGAATATTCACTCTGTCATCCAACTATGGGGAAATACAGTGTACAACAATAAAATAATTATTGCAAATATTATAACATGGATTGCAATAAATGGAACTAGTTCAGCTTTAATAGGAAAGAATTTCTTCTCTGTGCATAAATATATGATACAGGCTCAGAATGGAACCATTTTATTTTAATTTCAATAATATTATTATCAGGCACCGTGAATCATTTCCTCACAATAGTTTTAACATGTGTTTAATGTCAGGAAAGTTAAAAGGCTGTCAAAAAAAAGAGGTGTTTTTTTCCCTACTTGTTGTCAGGTATACTTCCTTTCCCTTCCTGCATTATTCAGTGAGTCCCAACTGTCTCTTCCAAGGTTTTTTTTTTAACTATAGAAAATCATCCACATATGTCTCAAAGAGTTCATTCTAAATGTTCATCCAACAAGTTCCAACTAGATGGCCTTGTGAAATGCAGTTTGTGGATCTGTATTTCTCAGCAATATATATATTCCAACACTAGCAAAAGCTTGAGTTTCTATAGCTAGTATCACACCTACAAGTACTGGGGGAAGGAAAGACTGAAGCATGGTAATATGAATGGCTCTAAGGAAGAGCTCTTCTGACCCAGAAGTCCACTGAGTATAGAGTTGCAGACAAACAGAGGTTGATTTAGTTTGCTATTAGAACAACCATGAACATGATCGAGGTCCTTCAGGGCAGAGAAGGATAAACACTGTGGTTACAGCTGTCAGAAGCAGAGCAGGGTAGTTTTTTAAGCAGTGTGTTAAGTTGAGATGTTTTCATGTAACCCTTTGCAATGTTTTCTTTGCCATCCTCAGGGATACCAAACCAGTTCATCCCTTTTTTGTGTGCATAGAAGACAAATTCCAAGCAAGGAAAAGCCCACAAATATTTTGAATGTTATTGTCCTCATTAAAAGCTGAAATGTGATGACCATCCTTCAGAAGAATAGTTAGAAAGTTGGTGTCATGTCAGCTTCTAGTTAGAAAAAAAGTGTTCTTCTATCAGTCTATGAATTTACTAAGTAACAGTGGACCAACCTGTTCTGGGAAACTTCTACCTCCAGGTTCAATGAGATTCAACTATTAAATACAAAAGTAATAGAATTATTTTGGCTTAAAATTATTTTTGTGTGATATACTTTTACAATCTGTAAAAAATATAACAAAGTATATAACTCATTGAAAAAAATACAGCTGAAAAGGTAGTTGAATATGTTGAGGGAGGGTGAGATTGCTACATGTAAATATCTGGAACAACTCACTAGGAGGTTTAGAGGAAGTTTGACTCAAGATCCATTTTAGTTTATTGTAAAATAAACATATGCAAATTAAACTGGCATTTTGAGTTTACCTTCAGATAATCATATTTTGGGGATATCTGCATTTTCAATACTGATTAAAGACAATTCTGTCATTATGAGCCTGTGCATTTAGCTTTTATTATAATTGAAGGAGAAAAGGTCAGCACTTAGTGGAGATGACATTTATTAGCTTATGTTCAAAGTGAAGTCTTACAAGCTTCAATTTGATGAACACCCCTTTAAATGTTAATGCTTGTAAAGGAATAGTATAATAGCGTGGGTTCAATAACATTACAAGTAAACAAAATAGCTGATTAGGATGATTAAAAAAAACAACAACCAAAACCAATCCAAAAACCAAACAAAAAAAAAATCAGGATATTAATGTTTTGCTTATTATCAGGAAAATAAACTTATCTATTGAATCTGGAGATTTTATAAGTGATGGTATTCTCTAGAAATATCTGTTCTGAAGGATGTAAAATGGATATAATGCACTTTTGTTTTGTATTTCTTAATTGCTTAATTCTGTATTTTCTAAAAACTGTATTATTTTATCTTTTTTTGTTGTTGTTGTTGTTTGTTTTATTTTGGTTTCTTTGTCTTTGTTTTTGCAGTAAATGAGGGAGGTATTAAACAGGCATCCAATTTGTGTCCAGATCCTGGAGAACCAGAAAATGGAAAACGAATAGGCTCAGATTTTAGGTAAAATATAAATCCTACCATAGTATCATTAATACTGAATATATGTGAAGGTGGAAAATGTGACTTTATATTGCTGTTTGTTGAACTACTCATTCAAAACTGAACTCAGTTAAAACATAGCATGGAGTTCTGCATAAAATTATGTAGTGCTGTTTAACATGTACTTAGTAAGCAAAGAAGATAAAATATCTACTTGGAAGAGAGCATATATCTCTGATTATCTGGCTAAAATTAGATTAGCTTTATTTATTTATTTATTATTTTAGCCTGGGAGCAACAGTGCAGTTCTCCTGTGACGAAGATTATGTGCTACAAGGTTCAAAAAGTATCACCTGTCAGAGGATCGCTGAAGTCTTTGCTGCATGGAGTGATCATAGACCTGTGTGTAAAGGTAAAGATGATTCTTACCCTTCTCGTAATTTGTCCCTTTTACATCTAGCTCTTGTTTGAGAGCCAATCCTATTAAATGAAATACCTGAAGTTTTAATTCTGGTGTTGCTATTTTGTTTGTAAAGAAGGTCTCACCTACACTGGTTTGTTTAGTATGATCTTTATTTGTATTTCAGTATGTTTGTTTTACTTGGTAGCTTACATTATGAAACTTGATTCATAATAAGCTGATGAAAAATTAACTCATGCTAGACATAGAGACTCAGTAAGATGGAATTTGAGTTTTCAGTGCTTCAATATACAATCAGTAGCTCTTGAAGTGTTTGCTGAGAAGATGAGAAGGAGTTGAATTCAGGATTGGTAAGGAATATGGTACTAGATCTATACCTGCTTTTGACCCTGACCAAATGGAGCAAGGGTGAAAAATATGAGAGAATATATTTGATGAATGTATTTGGTGTCCAGATGCTGCAGCTTTTGGGAATTATAGCCAGCAAGCGTAAGTGGTGGTAAAATGTATTGCTCTTCATTTTTTAATAGGTTTTGAATTGTAAATAGGTACCAAAGTATGTAAGTATGAAAGAATAATCACATTCTTCAGTCTGTGTGTGGATCTTTTCCTGGTATATTTAGAATGATAATTATACAATTATTTACAAGCCATGTTTGTAAGCATGTATCTAACCATAAAGTATTGAGACTGAATTAGAAAGAGAAAGCAAGCAGTAAATCCTTGGAAACTAGAGGTTCTGATAAACTCTAAATGTGAAACTGAAGAATGTGAATTAACTAAACCCACCATTATTCATAGGCAGAAGATGTAGTTCATAACGACAAGAACAACATTTGATCTTACACTCACCAGCTTCATAGAACTATCTGAGTCCACCTTGAAAGACAGAGGACCAATATCAAGAAAGTTACTGGGAGNCCTGAGTACACCTTGGTCTAGCCTTGAGCTCTGTGGTAAAAGGTTGGACTTGATGATCTGTGAGGTCTCTTCCAACCCTGGTGATACTGTGAAAGGCAGAGGACCAATATCAAGAAAGTTACTGGGAGTTGATACAGTGCCATATGGTGAAGGGACAGACAGATGGTATAGATATTATAGTTTGTCAAATATTATATGCCTTAGGGTGTCATTGGTTGCATTAAAAATATTGATTTAAATAACTGGTGTGTTTTAAATTTAGTTCTTTTGATCAACAAGATGTTTCAATTAGACTCTTGGATATACTAAAGGAGGAATATAAACATTTCTTCTGCAATGATTATGTTTTCTCTAAGTTTCATGCACAGAAACATACAATAAACATTTTGAAAGAATTTTGCCTAAGTATCACACAGTGACATGAACAAAATAGCTGCAAATATATATATATATATGCACATCTGTTTATTGAATTTGCGTGTCTGTGTACACATAATTTGGGAAGATAAATGTGGTGGTTTGGGTGTCCCCTGCCCCCCCACACTTTAGAAAATCACCCAGACTAGACTCAGCTGGCTCTGGAAATTTGAATGAAGCTTATATTTACAGCTAGCACAATTTACAAGCAGATATTTACAGTATATACAGTTATAGACAGAAATAGACAAGGTAAAAAGGTAATACAGACACAACTCCCCTCCAGAAACCTATGTCCCCAGGAGGAGCTCTCAACCACCTCCTCACCTTCTCCCTACCCCTCTCAACCTTACCCCAGTCCTAAGGAAGAATGGAGGTTTGGCCAGGGGGATTAAGAAGCAAAGGTGAATCAGCCAAAAGCAAATGGAGGGTGAGGTTAGAGAGTAAAATGGAGTTCAGCCAGCAGCCTCAGCTCCCCAGCATGCGAAGAGCCCAGAGCAAAGCCCAGAGCGAAAAGAGCAAGTGACCTAATCTATGTTTTGCTTTTCTTCTTTTTTTTACACATCTCAGCAAGACTGTGAGCAAAGTAGTCATCACCATTGTTTTCATTTCATAGCCTATGATCTAGTCCTTCTCACCAAAACATTCTAGCTAGCTTCAAACTAGCACAATAAATTAGGAAATCATGCACAAATGTTTTTTTTTCTGTGCAAGAAATTAACATTTTTCTTCTGAATTAACATTTTTCTTCTGAACTGATAACAGCTTTACAGATAGTGAGGGAACAGGTGGTATATTAACTACTTCACCTATCATTCCTCAAAATATCACTGACAGTGCAGCTTTTTATCATGTGATGGTTCTTATTTTAAGTGTACAACTTGCAATTGCTTTCATTCGCTTACATAAATGATATTGTGTGCACACCAAAAATCCCACAGTAATGATACATTTTTCAAAGTGGCATGTGAATATCAGTAATTAGTTACATCTGTATACTGCAGTTGGGTAGAGTTCTAAGCAGGAACTTTCTGGTTATGTTAGATATATTAGATTTGTCATCATAAATCCTAAGGAGTTGTTCTCATAGGGCAGATGAGTGGCTGAGTATAACTGCCTGCCAAAAATGAAAGATAAGTCTCTTAAGGAGTTATCATGTAATTTCAGGTGGAACTGGCATAAGATCATATTCATGAAAGTGAATCTGGAATAAATCTGAAGAATTTCTAGAGGAGAAATATACTAAAAAATGGAGAAAGTGAGCTGATGTGTCACTTCCAAAAACCTCAGAATATTAACATCTTTTAGACCTTCTGGAGATTTGGGGGTTTCTGAACCTTTTGACTTCTAGAAGAGACTATGAGCAAGCTGGAAAGTTATACAGATATCCTGGCTAGATTTGCTTGCAGTTGGAACACCTTGTAAATTTCCAACAGTTAACTTTCCTTTTTAATCTCACATAAATAAATAAATAATAAAAGAATATATTTTAATTTCTGCCTTGTATCACCCCGGCTAAATAGCAATTGGTCAGGTAGATAGAACTTGGGAAGAGATAGAGCATACAATCAAGGTGTTTGCCCCATTGTGATTTACAGACAAGATATAAGAATTTGGAGCTACAAGGAAAGTATTACTTCATGTTGTAGGTGAGCAAAGAAATCAACATAAGCAATAGCTGCAAATGAACCAGTCACTTTCTGCATTTTAGTAATAATTTAAAGTGAATTCATCCTCTCAGACACTTGTTTTTTTTCCAGAAGGGCTTGTTCAAGATCAGTGCATCATGAAAGCTGGGGAATCAAAAATATGTTGTAACTTAACTGACCTCATACAAATCTTGTAGCATACCATTGTTACATGACAGCAGAATAAAGCCCAATGCCTTCTAATCTCTCATGAGAAGGGAAAAAAGTCTGAAAAAGTGGCATGAGAATCTTTGCCACGATATTTATTACCCATGGATCTATGATGGCCTGTATTAGGAACAGTGTGGCCAGTAGGACAAGGGAGGTTATTCTGCCCCTGTATTCAACACTGGTCAGGCCACACCTTGAGTACTGTGTCCAGTGCTGGACTCCTCAATTCAAGAGAGATGTTGAGGTGCTGGAACATGTCCAGAGAAGGGCAACAAGGCTGATGAAAGTCCTGGAATAAAAACCCTATGAGGAGAGGCTGAGGGAGCTGGGGGTGTGCAGCCTGGAGAAGAGGAGGCTCAGGGCAGACCTCATTGCTGTCTANGAGTGGATGAGACACTTAGTGCCATGGTCTAGTTGACTGGGTAGGGCTGGGTGCTAGGTTGGACTGGATGATGTTGGAGGTTTCTTCCAACCTGGTTGATTCCATGGTTCTATGATTGAAGTCTGGTGTTTGAAAGATTAATATTTCTGCACTTAGTTATTTCTTAGCCCAGTAAATGCTTAATACATATAGCTTTAATAACATCACTGCTTCCATCGACTTCTCTGTGACTTCATTCAAGGGAGAAAGTTTAAACACATCAGAATCAAGACCCTACTTATTTATCTTCCATGAGATTCAGTATTCCCCTATAGGGCAATGCCATTATTACAAAGCCAGCTTGCTTAAGTGGAGACAATTACCTACTTTATGCAACTATTTTCAGTTGATAAATCTCTTCCTCTCATTTATGTTTCAGGAAACGAAACAGATAGATCTATTCACGGTTGGTCGATTAGCCTTTTTATTTTCATGCCTGCTGCTCCTGTTTTCTGCTTGCTTGTTTCTCAGACCCTGTGAAACATTTATGAATGCTGTCTTTTACAAGTCTTTTTGGCAAGTCTGCAACAAATGCTACAAAAAGTACTATATTTTGGAAAAGCTCATCTAATCTGCAGAAAGGAAAAAGTATTTTCTTCAAATAGTTCTGTGTGTCTGAGAAAACTAGAGGAGAGGTGGGATTGATCATTTAAATCATGGCCATCTCCTTAATAAGCAAGCTGCAAAGTAATTTGTATTGTTTGTAGAGAAAGGAACAACTCATACAGTATGTTTGAAATGAGTTCTGGAAAATGTAGAACACAGATTTTTATGCTTCATATTACTGTTTTGATCAGTTTATTTCACTGACTAAAATGATTTTTCAAAGCACCACCTGAATTTCGGGATTGTCAAAGCATGTCTTAAAACAACAGAATAGAGGAAGCACATAGAATTGACATTAAATAAAGCAAAAGGTGTATGTAGCTCACTTCTTATGTGTCTCTAAAAGGGAATAAAAACTGGATAAAAATCATCTTAGCACTTTTGAAGGTTGTGGTGATTGAGAACAAATCTTCATGTGCTTCATGCAAAATCAGAGGAAGAGACAGGGAACCCATGATATTTATTGACATAAATAATATAGGACCATAGCAAAAATTAGGATGATGAAGGAGAAAACACAGTATTGAGGTTCAGATGCAAATCTAAATTACTGGGAAAATAAATTACATAGTCTTTTTGACTGTGTTTTATATGAATTTTGTAAATTATGGGCTTAAACTTAAAATATTTGTACATTACAATATGATATAGTCATATTATAGTGGAACATTGATTTCATTATACTTTTTTGTGAGCAATAAGTACGCTGCTTCTCACCAAAAGCCACAGATGTGTTTTCATCAGTCAAAATTGCACTGAGATCAAGTAGAGCAATTCAAATCCATTTTTCTCTCTTCTATCCGAAAGAAACTCAATACTAACCCAAAACATGGTATTTTATGTTGTCAGATCAGAAGCCTTCCTAAATTGTAAATAAGTATAGCTAATAGCCTCATCTTTGCAGCTTCTCATATTTGTATTTTCAAATGAATTAAGAGTCATGTTTTCGTCAGTCCTTTTCCCTCCTTGCTCAGACTTAGAAAACCAAGTGATTGGTTTAATTCATTGAAATATTAGAATCATAGAATGGTTTAGGTTGGAAGGGACCTCAAGGATCATCCAGCTCCAACCCCCTGCCATAGGCAGGGACACCTCCCACTAGAGCAGCTTGCTCAAGGCCTCATCCGGCCTGGCCTTAAACACCTCCAGGGAGGAAGCATCCACAACCTCCCTGGGCAACCCGTTCCAGTGCCTTACCACCCTCACTGTAAAGAACTTCCTCCTAACATCCAGTCTAAATCTCCCCTCTTCCAGCTTTTGTTTACTTTTTCTTCTGGATTTCAGACTGTAGGTAAATGTCTGTTAGGTATATTTCAAATGAGTGTGACTCATAGGAATTAGGAGTCAAAGACTTAATGAGGACCGTTTCTCTATAGAATGACATGGCTTTCCTTTCACATACTAACCATGCAAGTACCCTGAGAAATGACATCAGATACAATTCATAACTATCACATAAAGGAGATTTGCTTTACACCTCCAGTCTTCCCCAGAGGCTGAGCTCACATGTTCATATAGAGCAGCAGATTGTCTAGAGCACTCACTGTTCTCCCCTTCCTGACTTGCTTTCCACATGTGGATATGAGTGGCAAAAGTCATGTAGTTTCATATTAAAACCATGCATGAAAAGCTAGGCTCAGAAGTAGTCTCACTCATGATTTCAATGGCTTCAGCTACTGATGGACAGCTTTTCTTTCATCTCCATCCTTTCTTGTTTTCTGGTGTGACTCTGAGCAGACTTTTAACAAACAGTGTTTCTTCCCTGGGGGCTGAAAGGAGTTCAGGTTAAGCAGAAATGGCCACATTCTTTTTGGAGCCTAATGAGAGGGAAGGAACAAGCCTTTATCCATCAGTAGTTGAGCTTCTTGTGCTCAATATTGATCAAATAAACACATTTTGAGAAAAAGTAATAAAGCTATATTGTAATTATGCATATTTTAGTGTGAGGTTTTTTATTCAGTTAGGTATGATTCTCTGTCAGAATACAGAGAAAACAATAATTATTTCATTTCTGCAACTTACTTGTGGTGTCATAATAACCATTGGAGAAACAGGATAAGTTCATGTTTAGCTAAGGTTGCTTGTCAGTTTTACAGCTTCATACAGGAAGTTATACAGTAATGCATTCAGCAAAGATCTGAAATCAAGGAACCAACAATAAAACTTTTATTGACCTCCTCAAACTATGAATTTTGTGCCTTAAAAATTTAATTCACAAGCAGAAAGGACACGGACTATGTCTTTGTGCTATTTGTGATGTGAAATGCTACCTACAGTAAATAAGAACATCTGGTTGTAGGTTTGGGGTTTTTTTTTTAAGAAAATACAGTAAATAACCATACTGACTTTGATTTGTAAATAAATGTCCTTTGCAGCCTTTAAAAACAGAAAACTGTTTTGTGTAAGTCTAACTTGTACAAGTTTTCTTTAACGTTTTCAGTGCTTCAGCTATTGGGTCAGTGGGTCAGATAGTAGTTGTAGAAGAGAAAGATGTTGATATGCCATGCACCAATACATAGCCACAAAAAAGGCACAGTGATAAAAGTGATCTTGATGTTCTACTCCACAATTCTTTGTTCTCTAAGACATTAGGAAATGACATAAGTTACTTGAAGTATTTCTCATGCTGTAGTTACTCCTTTTACTCCAAATACATTAAAGGTTTGGGGTTTTTTTAAGGTTTTTGGCTTGGACACAAGAAAAAGTCTATTTTGCTTTGTCAGAAAAAAGAAAGATGAACTTTTTATGATCTTGTGTGAAGTGGTTCTATGTTCTGTTGATAGTATTCTAATCCTTCACATCTTGATTTACATATTAGAGCTGGGTTTATGAATCTGCTGTATATGGACTTTCTTTTTGCAGTCAAGACTTGCGGATCCAATCTTCAGGGACCTGGAGGCACTTTCACATCACCTAATTTTCCGTTCCAGTATGACAGCAATGCTCAGTGTGTGTGGGTCATCACAGCCATCAATACTAACAAGGTACATTTAAAACTCTGTCTCTACTTTTTAAAAAACACAAAACCTCGTGTAGACCATGACTTTTTTTTTTGCTAATACAGTTTATCTCTACAGTCTAGCTGCTGTACTTGGTGCATTGCAGACATTGTTATGAAAAGGCTGATATTAAATGGATATGGACAGATGTTAAAACTTCTTGTTACCCCCAAGAGTGTTTTGCTTTTCACATGAAAATTAGATGCAGTTGTGTTTTTATGTGATTCTCTAAATGAATTCCCAGAAGCAGCTACCAAATAGTAGGAAGCAGTGTCATGGGTCCACTAATACTGTGCTACAATCAGTAAAGTTTTCTTGTATATATGAATGTCTACATCATATTTTGTCTTAGACTACTTGAAAAATCAGTGAAGATCATCAATTCACTTTTACTTCATGAAGGATTATCCAGAACTTGTGTAATTTATTTCATTATCTGAACACTTGTATTAAAACTCATATAATTTATACCTACAATGTGAAGTGAAAGTCCTAGGAGACTTGATAATGCCAAATGAGTCAAAGTAGAGCAATAAAGGTAAGTAATGACACCAGTTGCCTTTAAATTCAGGTGCTAGGCACCTGGAAGCAATAGCTATATTCTGTTTCCAGGTGTGTCATTTTATCTGAACCGAGCATAATGAACTTGTTTAGAGGTAATAAAACAAAAATTAGATGTACAGCTCAGGAATTTTTTATAAAGGGCTATCAACATCTGTGTTTTTCTGGTGCAGGGATATATTCTATCTCTTCATTTCTGTCTTATATTACCACCTGCATCACAATCCATTAATTGATCAAAGCAACTTAGAAGACTTAATACCTGAGTTTACCGGAAGACTCAATTAAAATCTGATTACATTTCAGAAGCCATTTAGATGCATTTTTCCTTCTAATCTTACAAAATCCAATGAGGAATCCATCCTTTAATTCGGAAGAAGGAAAAAGATAATTAATCAAGTAGCTAAAATATTTACAATAAAAATAGTAGATGAGGGAGAGAGAAGGCAGTGTAAGGGAGGGTTGCTGGTTTTCTTTTATCCTTGTTCCAAGAGCTGATAATCCTATTTAACCAATTTATAGATTATCAAAAATATGAATGAATGCTACACATGATAACAGTTCCCTGAGAGTTGAGGAAAGAAATCTGGAGTCTAGAGCACAAGCATTATGAGGAGTGCCGAGGGAGCTGGGGGCGTTTAACGTGGAGAAGTCTCAGGGAGACCTTATTGCTGTCTACAACTACCTGAAAGGAGGTTGTAGCCAGGTGGGGGTTGGTCTCTTTTGCCAGGCAACCAGCAACAGAACAAGGGGACACAGTCTGAAGTTGTGACGGGGGAAGTATAGGCTGGATGTTAGGAAGAAGTTCTTCACAGAGAGAGTGATTGGCATTGGAATGGGCTGCCCAGGGAGGTGGTGGAGTCACTGTCCCTGAAGGTGTTCAAGAAAAGAGTGGATGAGGCACTTAGTGCCATGGTCTGGTTGACTGGCTAGGGCTGGGTGCTAGGTTGGACTGGGTGATCTTGGACAGGCTGAGTGCTAGGTTGGACTGGATGATCTTGGACAGGCTGAGAGAGCTGGGGCTCTTCAGCCTGGAGAAGAGAAGGCTTCGAGGAGACCTTATAGTGGCTTTCCAGTATCTGAAGGGAGCCTACAGGAAGGCTGGGGAGGGACTATTGACAAGGTCTGGTAATGTCAGGATGAGGGGGAATGGGTTTAAGCTGGCAGAGGAGAGATTGAGACTGAATGTTAGGAGGAAGTTCTTTACGGTGAGGGTGGTAAGACACTGGAATGGGTTGCCCAGGGAGGTTGTGGATGCTTCCTCTCTGGAGGCGTTTAAGGCCAGGCTGGATGAGGCCTTGAGCTCTAGTGGAAGGTGTCCCTGCCTATGGCAGGGGATTGGAGCTGGATGATCCTTGAGGTCCCTTCCAACGTAAACCATTCTATTCTATTCCAACCTGATTGATTCTATGATTAGATGGTGACTCTTCATTTCACCCTTCCAAAATATGGGCTACAAAATGATGCCCTTAAAAGTAACAGCAGGGTAATACATCAATGCAATCACAACTAGGTTTAAAATTAACCAGAGTTGAAGTCTTAAGGATTATACTTGCTGATCTTTTTTTTATTCCCTTGTGACAGAAACTTTGTGGAAAATGTCACTGCTAGAATGACAGCGTTTCTGACAGGTCTCAGTCGTATTCATGCCATATATCTTACACCATCATGTGTTAACGACAAAAATAAGCCAAAGGATTCCTAACAAAAAAAAAAAGAAGAAGAAGAAAGAAAATCCTTCTCTTTTCCAACATTGTAAAGAGAAATTATATATATAAGATTAAATTTAGATAGATCAGAAAAATCACTCCAGGTTCTGTTAGTTATATGTGGCAGGACATTTAAAAAAGAAAATAAAGAAATTTTACATGGTATATTCTTTTATGTTTGTCACTTTCATATTATAAATTTTACATACAGTGAATTTCAAGAAAAAAAAAATTCTTCCTACCTGCATGAATGTATTCTGTAGAATCTAGAATAGGTTTTAAAAGTTGGGCTGTGTTTAAATTATTTTTGTCTGTTGTATTTTGAAATCGATAATGATTTATGCTTGAGAGTTAGGAGATGGTTGGGGTTTACTTTGGCTTTAGTTTTGTGAAATCCAAATTGTTATTTTTACTAAGTTGTAATGGATTGGGTGTTCCCTGCCCCCCACCCCCCACTCTTATGAAATCACTCAGACTAGACTCAGCCAGATGGAAATTAAGAAATGAAGCTTTATATTTACACATTAGCACAATATGCAAGCAGATATTTACAATATATACAGCTATAGACAGGTTACAAGTAGTACAGAAACACAATACTCCTCCCAGAAACATAGTCCCCAGGAGGCTCCTGACCCAATTCCTCCTTTCCCCTCCCTCTTTCCCTCCCTTCAGAAGTAACCAGATCAACCCATATATATCTCAGGTGATAAATCTGGAGATCTGAGGTGAGATGTCAAAAAGACGACAAGGATGTTAGAGGAAAAAGAGTTAGATCAGATTGAGTTAAAGCAGAGGCAGCCACAGAGACCAGACCACCAGAAAGAAGGCACATCCAGAAGTGAGCTGAGCAGCATGTGAGAAGTGTCTTATCTATATTTTGACTAGTTGCGTTTCTCAGCAGAAGAAGGGGTGATATAGGGTATATGTTGTTTTCTTTTCTATCGTCTCACAGCTAAGGACTTAATTTATCTCAGTAAAATATTCCAATTAGTCTCAAACTAGCACAGTTGTTTGGTTTATTTTGAGGATGTAAAATATTTGTAGGGAGTCTGTAATCTCAATTTTGTCATAGTAGCAGATCCTACTGAAAATGTATTACATCTGTCTCTAACTGCTGTAGTCCTTAACTTTCTGAGAAACTTAAAATATCAGGAAAAATCCTTGCAGGATGTTCTGCAAGTCTGGAGAAATTTGTTGAACCAATGACTTGCAACCACATTTATATTTAATTTATTTTTCTTTTAATGTTCTTATGTTCTTATCTTCATTTCCTCCTTGATTATGTTGCTGTTTTCCTCCTGGAAAAACTTTCATCTTTTCATTTCTGGATTTTTCTGCATTTTAGCCAAGCCAAAAATAAGCCAATGAAATTCAGGGAAAAGCTGACTGTTTAGTTTACCACAGCTGTGTTATTTTTGTTAACCATGTCAAAACTGTCAGTGGAACGTTTCCTAAGCTTACTGTCAAACCTAAACACATATTTATTCATGTTAACAGTATAAATCTCAAGCAAGCTCTGGGTACTTTAGCATGAATACAAACACTTTTTTTACATGAAGTCTGTTTTAGTCAGACCTGTTGAAATAAACCACGCTGCAGCTCGATTTCCAAGCAAATATCTGAAATATGACTTCTCCTGTGCCTATTTTAAAGATGTGGGTGTTAGTCACTTAAATGACTTGAAAATATGAGCACACTCTTAAATGTATGTTTTAACCATAATTCTGAGTTTCATCCATGCAGGTTGAAAAAGCAAGCACTGTATTTATCAGTGGCTGATAGCACACTTTTATTCTGTATGAAACTAGGAAGTGTGAAAAACATTTCAGTTCTGTTCAGGACACATTCCATTTCAGGGTCTTGCACCTGGGACAGAACAATCCTCACTCTCAATACAAGCTGGGGAATGAGGTGTTAGAGCAGCCCCACAGAAAGGGATTTGAGGGTGCTGGTGGACAAGAAGCTGGACATGAGCAGACAGTGAGCAATTGCAGCCCAAAGGGCAAATCATATTGTGGGCTGCATCAAAAGAAGTGTGGCCAGCAGAGCCAGAGAGGGGATTCTGCCACTTTGCTCTGGGTGAGACCTCACCTGGAGTATTGCATCCAGTTCTGAAGCCCTCATTATAGGAAGGATATGGACATGGTGGCACAGGTCCAGAGGAGAGCCATGAAAACGATCAGAGGGTTGGAGCACCTCTGCTATGAGGACAGGCTGAGGGAGCTGGGAGTGTTCAGCCTTGGTGGGGAACCTAATAACATCCTGCCAATACCCAAAGGAGGTCTACAGGAGAGATAGAGAGAAGCTGTTTACAAAGGCCTGCAGTGACAGGACGAGGGGCAATGGGTTCAAGCTTGAGAAGAGCAGATTAGATTGGATGTTAGGAACAAGTTCTTTACTATGAGGATGGTGGAGCACTGGAACAGGTTGCCCAGGGAGGTGGTTGAGGCTCCTTCCCTGGAGACATTCAAGGTGAGGCTTGACGGGGCCCTGGGTGACCTGGGCTGGTGGAGATGTCCCTGCTGACTGCAGGGGGGGGCAGACTAGATGACCTTTAGAGGTCCCTTCCAACTCAGACCATTCTATGATTCTATGAATCTTTCTGGTGTTAGCTACACTGTTCTTCTGTATTGATCATGAACCTTTTCATCCAGTCAAAATAATCTACTATGTGTATCCTGTAATTTAAAAAAACCCATATGTGGATGGAGGGAAGATTGTCTCAGTGGAGTGAGAGCATAGAAAGGAATCCATCTATTTCTAAGAGGGAAAGTTAATAGGTTCAGTAGTGAGGGCAAAGAATCAATTTTAGAATGTGAGAAATTGGAGTTCGAAGGTATGTGTATGTGCTTTGGGTTAAGTGTTGGGGAAAAATAATGGAATAAAGGAGATGTGGAATCAAAAGGAGCAGTGCAAGTTGCAGACTCATCTCCTCTTGCAGTTTTACTGTAACTGCACTTTCATTATGAATGGAAGGTCCATTTTCTCAATTATTGTACATTTTCTCTCTCTAAATATTTCCTTGCCATTTCTTTGACTACAGAAGCAATGCTTTGCACTCTAAAAATATGATTGTTCATAGGGAATGTGTGAGAGGTTGTGTCTGTTGCAGTAAATGCAACAGAATTAATTCTTATTTCAGCCATCAACACTATTAGACCCTAACCATAACCTGAATTTCAGTATTAGCTGCCCCTTTGATTAAAATTTTAGGTAGAATTAAAGTTCAAACCTGAGTTTTCATTCTAAATTGATCTGTTTTGTTTCTCATACACTTCAAAAGCAAACATATTTTCTCATGTATACTTATAGTAAATATGCACCTTCGAGTTAGAACTTTTTAAAAAATCATATGTATATGGCAGAGAGACTTTGACAGTTCCAGTGCTTGCACCATGAGCAACCAGTATGTTTCTGTCTTTTTTGTTTGATCAGTTTTTGGCAGAGGAACCTGTCATTTTCCTCCACAGTTGAGTTCATTTGCTTGCTCTTGTGAATGATCTTTATAGTAAATTGCTTTTCTCAATATATACCTTTTTTCCTGTTATTTGACTGGGAAGTGGAGCTGCTGGTAGTTTTCATAGATTCCTAGAATGGTTTAGAGTGAAAGGAATCTTAAAGATCATCTAGTTCAAACTCATTCCTGGGCAGAGACAACTTCCACTAGACAAGCTCACTCAAGCCTCATCCAACCTGGCCTTGAGTACCTCCAGGGAGTTTGCTTGTCTCTTTCATGAAGTGACTCCTTTAAAGTTTCATAATGTCATTCTGTAGTGGGGTTAGCCTTGGCTGGCCACCAGGCTTCTGGGTGCTCTGTCACTCCTCTTCCTCAACAGATCAGGGGAGAAAATATGATGAAAAATATCGCGATTCAAGATAAGGAGAGAGTGATCGCTCACTGCTTATCATTTGCAAAACATTATTTTAGTTTAATGTATTGCAAATCAAATTAGTGCACAATAACAAGAAATAAAAGCAAATGTAAATCAGCACCTTCCCCCCATCTTCTCCCTTCTTCTAGGCTCAGTTTCACTCCTGACGTCTCTACCTCTTCTCCACCAAGCAGTACAGAGAAAATAGCGAATGGAGGTTGTGGTCATTTCATAGCACTCTGTCTGTGCCACTTCTTCCTCTTCACACTCTTCTGCTCCACTGTTGTGCCCTTCCATAAGCTGCAGTTCTTCAGAACCTGCTCCAGCATGGATCCTTTCCATAAAGTGCAGTCCTGCAGGACCGGACTGCTCCAATATGGTCACCTGCAGGTCCCTGGGAGACCCTGATCCAGTGTGGGGGCTTTAAAGGATCACACTTTCTCTTCAGGGAACATACATCTGCTCTAGCGTGAACTAGGGTGAATATCACCTCCACTCTGGATCTCCATGGGCACAAACAGCATCTTCATAATACTAGAAGCTTAACAAAAATGATATAAAATCTTTCAGCCTTTAAGATTTATGTTATCAAAGAGGTATAGCATTTAGTGTTCAGATATTGCTAAAAATCAGCGAGGAAATTAGTTCCAAATATAACAAAACTTCTTGAAATAATTTCTGTTAGTATAAAGTAAAAAACCCTCTATTAAGAGAAAGAAAAAGAAGACTTGTGGCTGTAATTGTTGTTTGAACTTATGCTTATCTGGGAGTGACATTCATCTACATTTTTCTCAAAGTAATTTGGAGAATATTTCTCTAAGACATCTGAAACATGTTCAAAAAACTAGATTAGAAAGGAGTTTGGAATATTAAGAGCTTTCCAATCAACTGAATAGGAAAATACTGTGGAAATTATGTTACTGAGAAAAAAGAATTATAAACTTTTCAGTTTTGCCTGAAAGTCTTGACAAATCTGGTAAACACACAGGTCAAAACCAGCCCTATGTTGTAAGTTTAAATACCTTACAAGTTAAGTGATACCTACATAGGATTTTAAGGATCAGAACTTACATTGTGCTTTGGAACTAGTTTTAAACCTCATTGACATGGTTTTGTGAGGGAGCCTACTGCTGCCAATGGACCTGTTAGAATGAGAGCAGAGGAGGGTCATGAAAGTCACCAGAGAGGTGGAACACTTCGACAAAGAGAAGCTGAGAGAGTTGGAATCGTTCTGACTCAAGAAGAGAAGGTTCCAGAAAGCCCTTATTGTGATCTTGTATCATATAAAGAGCTTTTATAAGAAAGACTGAGAAAGGCCTTTTACCAGGGACTGTAGTGAAGGCACAATGGGTAGGAGTTTTAAATTGAAAGATTTAGATTGGATGTAAAGAAGAATTTTTTGTGATGAGGGTGGTGGGGACAAATGTTCCAGACTTGTGGATGCCCCATCCTTGGTCAGGTTGGACAGGGTTTTGTAAAACTGATTTAGTGAAAGACCTCCCTGCCCATGACAGGGAGAGTTGGAGTAGATGATCTGATGATCTTTTCCCTTCCAGCCCAAACCATTCTATGGTCTTATAATTTTATGACTCTATGATATTATGATTCTATGATTAGTACTTATATTTATAGAGTCCATATATATATATATATATATGGACAAGGGCAAGGGAGGTGATTCTCCCCCTTTACTCAGCTCTTGTCAGACCCCACCTGGAGTACTGTGTGCAGTTCTGGAGCCCCCAACACAAGAAGGACATGGAACTGCTGGAGCCAGTCCAGAGGAGAGCCACGAAGATGCTCAGAGGGCTGCAGCAGCTCTGCTATGAGGACAGGCTGAGAGAGTTGGGGCTCTGCAGCCTGGAGAAGAGAAGGCTTCGAGGAGACCTTAGAGTGGCTTTCCAGTATCTGAAGGGAGCCTACAGGAAGGCTGGGGAGGGACTATTGACAAGGTCTAGTAATGTTAGGATGAGGGGGAATGGGTTTAAGCTGGAGGAGGGGAGAATTAGACTGGATATTAGGAGGAAATTCTTTACAGTGAAGGTGGTAAGACACAGGCACAGGTTGCCCAGGGAGGTTGTGGATGCTTCCTCCCTGGAGGCGTTTAAGGCCAGGCTGGATGAGGCCTTGGGCGAGCTGCTCTAGTGGGAGGTGTCCCTGCCCATGGCAGGGGGTTGGAGCTGGATGATCCCTGAGGTCCCTTCCAACCTAAACCATTCTATGATTCTATGATATATATATATAAAGTTTTTATGCTCAGTATTCATGCATATCTTTTAAAAACACCAGCAAACAAATCACAATCCAAACATGCTTTACTAGCTTTTGCAAACTTCAATTTATTATCACTTTAATCTCTGGTATGCAGCTTTTTGTTTAATTTAATGTTTAAAGATATTTCAAAACTATTTTCTCCCTTTCATGGCCTTATTGTCAGTCTGAATTTTGAATCACAGAATCATTGAATCAACCAGGTTGGAAGAGACCTCCAAGATCATCCAGTCCAACCTAGCACCCAGCCCTGTCCAGTCAACTAGACCATGGCACTAAATGCCTCATCCAGGCTTTTCTTAAATACCTCCAGGGACAGTGACTCCACCACCTCCCTGGGCAGCCCATTCCAATGCCAAATCACTCTCTCTGTGAAGAACTTCCTCCTAACATCCAGGCTGTACTTCCTCCGGCACAACTTGGGACAGCCTAAGTAAAAAAAAAAGTGATCTTAATGTAGCTGGATCCTAACTTCATAATATGGCTATACTTTTTTTTTTTTCTTTTACCCCATAGCCATGTGTTTCTGTATCCCATAAATTGTAATCAGTTACTTCTTTTCTCCCCTTTCCCTAAAATCTACCACTCCTTTAATTTGCTCCTCGTGCAACTGTTACCGTATGCATTGCAGGTAGGGCATTGTGTTCAGCTAGATGTAATAGGAAATATTAGCACCTTTTTCTCAGTACAGACATCCCCATCTTTTTCACAGCTGCAGTGAAGATATGAAAAGACAGCTGTGTGGAAGTGAGAAACTTAGTGTAGATCAGTGTCATCTAACTTTACTCAACAGAAGTTTAATTGCCATGGTTGCTAGACCTTTTCCAGTTAATGAACAGCTAGTAGTTTCACCAGAGGTAAAACTAAAAGGCATGTTCAAAAGAGGCAAGATTAATTTTTCTCTACATAGCTTACACTAGTAGCAAGTAAATATTTTTGAGCAGGTGTATGATTTGTGGTTGATTCACTTTTCACAAACTCACAGAATGGTTGCATTTGGATGACATCTCTTGTTAACCTCCTTACTCACACAGGAGACATGATTGCCCAAGATCATGTCCAGATGACTTTTTAATATTTCCAAGGAGGGAGACCCATAACAGGAAACTTGTGCCAGTGCTTTTTCACCCTCACAGTAAAAAATTACTTCCTGATATTTAGACAGAGCTTCTCCTGTTTCAGTATGAGCTCATTGCCTCTGGCTGTGTCCTATCAGTGAAAAATGGCTATCCCTGTCCTCTTTGCACCCTCCTTTCATGTATTTCTATACACTTTTAAGATCCTCTGTGAGCCTAGTCTTTTTTAGGCTGAACTGGCTCAGCTTTTTGAGCTTTTACTTATAAGTAAGACAACTCAGTACTTTAATAACTTCAGTAGGCCTCATTGGACTTTTTCTAGTATGTGCACATGTAGACATATGTCACCACAGCTCAGCAACAGGAAAGGATCAGCTCCTGCAATGCTGTTTGCCTTCTTTGCAGCAAGGACATGTTGCTGACTCATGTTCAACCTTTTGGCCACCACGACCCCCAGGAATGATTCTGCAAAGCTGCTTTCCATCTGAATGGCCCCTAGCATGTACTCATGTATGAGGTTGTTCCTCCCTGAGGGACAGACTTTGCATTACCTCTTGCTGAACTCCCTGATCGTCCTGTTCGTCCACTTCTCCAGCTTGTTGAGATCCCTCTTGATGGTAGCATGACTCTCTGGCATATTAGCCACTGCTCCCAGTTTAATGTTATGGCAAACTTCTGCTCTGTCACCCACATGACCAATTAATATTTTAAACAGGACTCATGCCATTCTTGACCCCTTGGAGATGCCTGTGGGCTTCCAACTAGACTTTGTGCTGCTGATCACAGATCTCTGGGCCCAGACTTTAAACCAGTTTTGAATCCACCTCTGTGTTTGTTCACCCAGCCGACAGATTCTTATCTCCTGGGAAATAATACCAAAGGTCTTCAGGAAGTCCAGGTAGACAATAGCCACTGCTCTCCTCCCATCTACCAGAAGAGTAATTTCATTGTAGAATTTTATCAAGGTTGGCCAAGCTTGGCTCTACTTTGGTAAAGCCACATGGAATACTCCTGATGATTTTTTTGTCTTTAATACTCCTTGGAAATGGTTTCCAGGATTAGCAGCTCCATGGTAGTATTAATGTTACATAAAATTATACCTCAGCATGAATAATTTAAATAAAATTATGCCTCAGCCTTATAATAAATGATGGATTCCATGTATTTTCCTACTAAAACTATTCTTCTATAATTGAATATATGATAACACAATTATTTTGATGAAAGAACGTGTGCTTCTATGGAAAATTGTGGAGGTAAAGCCTATCAATCAGACAGCAGCATTTCATTAGCTTCTACCACCAGATATAAATGCATATAATTTACTTACTAAGAAGTAGTCAGGCATCCTCAGCACAAAAGGGCATATGAGGACACACAAATATAAACAGGATGTGTTTTCTTCTCCCTGCCCAGTTTCACGTCTACCATTGAAGAAGGCAAGCAAAGAATTTGTATTGATTGATGAGCAAGGGTTGGGTGTGACATTATTAGCAGTCTGCAGAGGGGAGTTTATTTTTCTCAAACAGTCAAAGTTGATGAAAGTAGAAATCTTGTGGATATGTTTCAGTGAGGTGGACTTCTTCTTGTTGCTCCTGTGCCTGGATCATTAACACAGTTTTTTTTTTTGCAGAAATGCATTTCTTTGTAGAGCATTAATAGATGTTCTGGTACGAGAGAGGTAGACAGAATTTCCAAGTTCAGCATTTCCCTCTCCTGCTCTAGTCTCAGTATGCCGTGTTAAAATGGCTACTAACAAACATTTCCTTCATTGTCTGTGTAAAGAATTCTATCTTCTTTTCTGGCAGCTTAATAAAAATGAGTGAAACTAATTTTGCACACAGTTGCTAGGAATGTTGAGGGATACAATGCGACAGCAATTGCAAAGGTTAAGATATTTGATATGGGTAAAACATAGCAAAGATAAATCTGAAATAACTGCTTAGAGGTAAAAAACAAACCAACAACCAACCACCAAACCAAGCCCCATGTCCCAGTTTAGAGTAGATCCCTCCCCTGGGAGAATAAACTCACTGCAACACAGATGTTCTTGCAAGTCAGGGGAAGATGAAATTGTATTTCTTGTAGTGTAAGTATAACAGTATAAAGAGAGATAAACTACTAGAGAAGAAAAATATATATATAATACCCTTAAGGGAGATGGGGGAGGGGTCAAGCGGCAGCAAAGCAGCAAAAGCAGCAGCAGCCAAAACAGCAGCCGAGGAAGATAGGCAGGCGCAGCTCAAGCAGCAGAAACCATCAAAAGGGGTAGAACAAGCTGTGCTTCTAGACATTAAGCTCTTGATGCTCCAATGAAATGATATTAACTTATCTATTGTTGCCATTATATGGCCTATCCCTGGAATGTTCACCTCTCGCCTATGTCTGAGCTAGAAAATCAGCTCAAACGCCCACACCCCACAACGCAATATTCTGCTTCACAAGGTGCAAGTTATTCTGTTTCACAAGGTGCAAGTTATATAATAATCTGTATTATTGGAAAACATATTAAGACAATGTGTTTGCTTCGTGATTTATTTTGCCCTTCTTAACTTCCCTTTTGTGAATTGCTAGTTCGACTAAATCGTTAAACTATTGTTTCATTTCTTTGTAGAAGGCTCCATTTACAAGATAAATGATATCCATTTTTCGGAATACTACATTTATTAAGCCCTCACAGGTTTAGTAATTGTTGCAGTTAGGGTCTGGCGACCGGAAGATGGCGTGCTGTCACGGAAAGATAGGGCTCCTCTCTGTGCTCTCTCTATGATTCCTTTGTTATACTTAGCTTCCTGTCTGTGATGCATGCAGACGGAAGTGACGTTGCTACCTATCCTATATAATCCCATGCTACACGTTAATAAACGCCATTTTGCTGTCCACCTAATTAGTGTTTGCATGCTGATGACCACGTGCTGCCACTACTGAACCAGGGCATTGTGGCAGAGCGACCACAAGTAATATTGATACTTCTGATTAATTTCAGAAACTCTTCCTGTGATTACAAGTCAGCACAGTACAGGTCATACTTCTATGCAAACAGAAAACTCTAATACGAAGAATAGAATAGAATCAACCAGGTTGGAAGAGATCTCCAAGATCATTATTCAGTCAAACCTATCACCCAGCCCTAACCAGTCAACTAGACCATAGCACTAAGTGCCTCATCCACTCTTTTCTTGAACACCTCCAGGGATAGTGACTCCACCACCTCCCTGGGCAGCCCATTCCAATGCCAATCACTCTCTCTGTGAAGAACTTCCTCCTAACATCCAGCCTATACCTCCCCTGGCACAACTTGAGGTTGTGTCCCCTTGTTCTGTTGCTGGTTGCCTGGGAGAAGAGCCCAACCCCTACCTGTCTACAACCTCCCTTCAGGTAGTTGTAGACAGCAATGAGATCATCCCTGAGCCTCCTCTTCTCCAGGCTGCACACCCCCAGCTCCCTCAGCCTCTCTGCATAGGGTTTGCGTTCCAGGCCCTTCACCAGCCTTGTTGCCCTTCTCTGATCTGTTCATGTATTATCTCTTCCATTTTAAGACTTTCCCTTAGTCTTTTTTTCACAGTGCAAAGAAGGACTACACACTTGGGTTGAATTAATGTGGCACCAAAGTAAATAATTCTAAATTATCTTTATAAATAACTGTAGGATTATAGTCCTCAGAACATACATCAGTTTCTTCAATTTGTCTGTGCTGGCTTTTGTTGGTAGAAACCTCTTCTTCAAACAGACAAGCTCAGTGTAACAAAAAGAGCTTTCAAGGACATGATGTTCATCCCTAAGAATGACTTCCACAGCTTCAAACATGAACATTCTCAGGTCTCAATTATATCAATAAATAAAGACAATTTATTACAGACATAAGCATGAACAATTCCTACACATAAGCAGTCTGTCATTTTGTTTTCCATATGAAGATTAAGGAGCTTCTGTTGTTTCCATAAAGACAGAGTTAGCATGATTGATACATGGGGTGGCAACAGTATGCTTTATTTTCTGTCCTCATAATATCATTGAATTTTGGTGGAAGTGAAAATTACATTGCCTTCTTAAAATGGAGATGATTTTTTTTACCCTTCAATATTAAATATAGATACTATGATTTAAAGGGTAAGATTTAAAAAATGCCCATGCTTCTCATAGTTGTGTTTTACTCATGAAATAAGAACATTACTTTTAGCTTTGATCTAGCTTTATCTTTCTTGAGCCACATAATAGATGTCAGGAGTAAATTATGTTGATTGCATTTGCTCATTGTAGTACAAATTACTCAGTTTTTATTTGAAGACAGTTGCACCACAGAAAGTGCAATTAGTTATGTTGCTTTTTAGGTATATCTTAATCCAAATGTAATGCAATATGAAACATAAAACAACTGTGTAAGTAAATGAAGTGATGGTGCTTTGAGGAACATAGGAGAGTAACAATAACTATTATAATTCACATTTCATAGAATCATAGAATGGTTTTGGTTGGAAGAGATCTGAAAGATCATCTTGTTCCAACCCTCTGCCACAGACAGGGACACCTCCCTCTAGAACAGCTTCCTCAAGGCCTCATCGAACTTGACCTTGAACACTTTCAGGGAGAGAGCATCCACAACCTGCCTGGGCAACCTGTTCCAGTGTCTCACCACCCTAACTGTAAAGAACTTCTTCCTAACATCTAGATTGAATTTCCCCTCTTCCAGTTTAAACCTGTTACTCCTCATCCTGTCATTATAAGACCTTGTAAATAGTCCCTCCACAGCCCTCCTGTAGGCCCCCTTCAGATACTGGAAGGCTACTACAAGGTCTCCTTGAAGTCCTCTCTTCTCCAGGCTGAAGAGCCCCAATTCTCATAGCCTGTCCTCATAGCAGAGCTGCTGCAGCCCTATGAGCATCTTTATGGCTTCCTCTGGACTTGCTCAAACAATTCAATGTCCTTCTTGTGTTGGGGGCTCCAGAACTGTACACAGTATATTTAATAAACAGAACTCATTGGGTTAATTGCAGTTATTTATTGTCAAGTATGCTAAAGTTACATGTAATTAACATGTAAAAATGTTAAAAATAAGATGGGGGGATTGTAAAAATGTGAAGTTAAAGTAGGAAAGTTGTGGAGTCTCCCTTTCTGAAGATAGCCAAACCCAGCCTGGACGCGTTCCTGTGTGATCTGTTATAGGTGATCCTGTTCTAGCAGGGGAGTTGGACTGGATGAGATTTCAAGGTCCTTTCCAGCCCCTAACATCCTGTGATTCTGTGATTGTTAGTTGGAAAAATTCTTTTATTTATGTCATTTATTATATAATTCAGGTACATTTCCTTATTGTTAAAATATATTTACTTCTTTTATTTCCTAGGTTATTCAGATCAATTTTGAAGAATTTGATCTGGAGATTGGCTATGACACACTCACAATTGGTGATGGAGGAGAAGTGGGTGATCCTAAAACTGTGCTTCAAGTGTAAGTCTTTTGCATTTACCATTGGTATGCATTACAGAATATCTTTTGTTTTTTCAATGAGGGCAAACAGTGATTAGAATCTGGTAAACCTCAACAAAATGAAATTAATCTTACTGAGTTTCTAAAACTATCAAAGGTGACAGTTTAAGTACACAGTTATATGTTTACTCTTCTGAACTCAGGAGGAGATGATCTGGACATTGGAAAAAGAAGCATAAAGTAAAATCAGACATTTTGAAAGACAGTCTACATTCCTGTCCAGACATGTAAATTTTTAGGGGCTGGGGAGGGACCTTTTAGGCTATCAGGGAGTGGCAGGACTAGGAGCAAAGCTGGAGATGGGGAGTTTCAGACTGGACATGAGAGGATGATGTCCAGCGTGAGAGTGGTGAGAGCCTGGAATGGGTTGCCCAGGGAGGTGGTTGAGGCCCCATCCCTGGAGGTGTTTAAGGCCAGGCTGGATGAGGCTGCAGGCAGCCTGAACTAGGGTAGGGTGTCCCTGGCCATGTCAGAGGGGTTGGAACTAGATGATCCTTGTGGTCCCTTCCAACCCTGACTGATTCTATGATTATATTGTTCTTTTATAAGTGTGTTCTCAAATTAAAACTCTGCTAGAACACAATTGAAAATAGATAAATATACAACTGATACAGAAATGTTGACCATCCCCTAGCAACTTTAGTATGACAAAAGATGTACTATAGGATCTTGAACTTTACATGCTTATTAACTGTTGTGGGTAACTCAAAAAATGAGTTACAGTGAAGAAACTTCCTACAGAGAATACCTGAGCAGGATATTCCCTAAACCATATGTAATTACAAATGAGACAGCACTGGATATTAATAGGATTTGTATAATCCCATTAGTATTCTTCTAGGACAAGTGAACTTGAATATTTGTGTGTGTGTATACATATATGCAAGCACAGAACTACCATCATCAGTGAAGGAAGAGTTGGCATGCAAGCTATTGCAGGAGCTTGACCCTTACAAATTCCATGGATCCAGAAGTTATTCACCCAAGACTGGTAGGAGAACTGGCTGATATCATTGCAAAACTGCTTTCCATAATCTCTGAGAAGTTGTGAAGATCAGGAAACATCTCAGAACACAGGAAGAAGGCTCATGTTACCCCTCTCTACAAAAAGGGTTTAAAAGACGACCCAGGAAATTATAAGGCCATCCAGTTTTTTCTTCAGTCTCTGCAAATGTGCATTTTTTTAATGGCATTCCCTGCCCCCCCCCAGCTATAGAATTAAGAAATATTATTTCTGAAAGCTGCATGCATTTTACAAAATATATTTGTAACTGATTTCAGAAAATAGAATAAAAACTGTAATGGCTGTTTATCACGGGAAAAATTCTCTCACAAGACAGAGTTTAATATTCCCAATGGATTTAGTATTCCCAAAAGGTACTGTCAATCACAACTGATAATTACCAAACACTGTTAGCCATTACATCACTGTTGTTTCTGAGGAACATCCTGTTAATCCATTAATTTGGCAAGGACTGAACTCACTGAAAACACTTTCTTTTAGTGTGGGAATGTGCAGTTAGGACACTGTTTTGGCCAGTCATTTACTTGTTCCATTCTGGCAAGAGTCTTTGTAGTAGCTCCATCTGTGAACACAGATGTGGGAAATAGACATGAATTTCTCCCACAACAGAGGATTTCATACAGAAATAAGCTAAAAAGACCAGAGGAGAGAACTAAAATTAACTGCAAAATATATTCAAAGTAGTCTATTTGAATTTTCAGCTAGCTTTAAAAAATGGTTAGAACTGAAAAAAAAAAACAAACCAACCAACCAAAAATGAAAAAGAAAGCCAGAAAAAAACCCCACAACAATAACAACAAACAAAAAACAACAAACAAACAACAACAAAAAACCCCAAAACCAAAACCCAATACAACCAAATACAAAAACCAAACAAACCAAAACCCCAAAAAGCCAACAGACAGTTTTTGCTCTTACACAGTCTTATGCTTAGCATCCATTTTATAAGAATGGAAAATGCTTTGGTATTTTCCCCTCATTCTTTTCTAGCTGACAAATTCTTACCAAATTTGAGAGAGGATATTTAGACTAAAGTGTAATAAAAGATAGAGCTACTGCTTTCATAGGCCCTTACGTCACAGTATTTCTTTCAGCACACAGAACAGACTTTCAGGTTTTCATTGAGTTAAAATTTTCTGCAAATAATATGAAAAGCAAAAAGAAAAAAAAAAACAACCCAAAAAACAAACCCAAACCATCAAAACCAACGTTTTAAATTTTTGCCATGTGGTATTTTTGCTAATGAAGGAATGAATATCAGCTGAGTCTCTCAAGAACTTTGTCACTTTCTTCCGTTGTGTAAGAGTTGCTGACAGGAATCAAGAGAGGGCAGAGAACACTAGTAGCTTCTAACAGTGGTAGAAGAAGTGGTAACACTTAAGAGTATGCATAGCCAGGAGGTGGAAGGGTGGTGATTGTATAGCAGAGAAATACTTCTTAGGAAGAATGATTGTATACCAGAAAAATATTGGGCTCCCCAACTCAAGAGAGATGTTGAGATACTGGAACGTGTCCAGAGAAGGGNTATCTATAGGTTAACTGGGAGCTTTGTACCAGACTTAATTGTGAGCATGAGCAGTCAGATGTGGTTGCACCTTCAAACAGATGAAAGTGTTGGCTCAATCGGCTTCAAGGTTAACTACAAAGGTAACAACACATTATTGGAAGTGAATTTATGGTGTGCCAACAACTTTTGTTTTCTTTCATATTGAGGGATCCATTCTATTTTCAGATTTGTCAGATTAAAAGAACAAGAAAATGCAAACTTAGCTGAAAAAAAAAAGAAGAAAATTCTCTTTAAAGGTCTTAAGTCACATGGAACTGGATACATTTTATGAGTCTTCTTACAGCAGTGAATTTTTGGCCTGTAGTTTGACATTTATTTTCCATTATTTCATATTGAAAAATATTACAATGAAATAATTATATGATTATTTAAACCCAAAAGCATAGAGAAAATGAATACTTCCTGCATGCTTTTGAAAAGTAGACATACCTACTACAACAGAAAGAAACCATCACAAGCAAAGAATTCGAATTACTGTTGATGACTGCCAAGGCAAGGAAAAAATTACTTAATAATGTTTTTATTTATGGTCTTAAAATGTGCATGCTCTGTAATGCATAACAAAAAAGGCAGTTGCTATTTGATGCTTTTGGGAGAATGCACAGTTTTCATACAGCATGAACAGCAAAATCAATCAAAACCATAAGAATAACATGCATCTACACTTCAGTATTTGATTATGGAATTTCATTTCTTATTTTCATATTAGATTTAACAGAGCTGTATGTATTTCTTGCCATGAATTATTGAACTGCATTGTTTCTGAGTATCACTAAAAGCAGAAAGTATGATTATTTATCAAGAGTATTCATCAAGGGGAGAGAGGAAAGGCAAATGTTAAAGCAATGTGTATTAAAAGTAGAACTAATTGTTGAGCTCTATATTGTTGAGGATGGGCAGATGGAGCGAGTAACCATACTGAAAGTAAACCTACACAATTTTGACTTCTGGAGTTTTTTTTCCTGTCCACAACTCTCTTCTGGCTGTTCATTTATACTGAAATCTATAGTGATATGGCAGGAATGTGCTTGTGCCCTCTTGATAGTCATATAGTGAACTAAGAAAGATCTTACTACTTTGTTGTATGGTACTTACTGTGACTCAGGATTTCCACACTCCAGACATTGAAAAGGGCATGAAAAATGATTAAAGAATTTGTTACTGTAGCAAAACTTGAACCTTAGTTCAGTGGAAAGAGAAGCTTTATATTTATGATCTCAAATTTCCATAGCTCATGAGAAGCCTCAGGGGGGACCTCATTGCTGTCTACAACTACCTGAAGGGAGGTTGTAGCCAGGTGGGTGTTGGGCTCTTCTCTCAGACAACCAGGAATAGAACAAGGGGACACAGTCTCAAGTTGTGCTGGGGAAAGTATAGGCTGGATGTGAGGAGGAAGCTCTTCCCAGAGAGTGATTGGCATTGGAATGGGCTGCCCAGGGAGGTGGTGGAGTCACTGTCCCTGGAGGTGTTGAAGAAAAGAGTGGATGAGGCATTTAGTGCCATGGTCTAGTTGACTGGATAGGGTTGGGTGCTAGGTTGGGCTGGATAATCTTGGAGGTCTCTTCCAACCTGGTTGATTCTATGATTCTGTGTAGTTGTTTCCATTATTTACAGGATTCTTTTCTAGGAAAATTAATTTTACTCACAACAAATCTAGACTGCAGAAGAGAGAGGGTTATCATCTGTGTCTTACTTACAATGTACCACTATATCTTGTGTTATTCATGAGTTCCATTTATTGTTAGTAGCTATAGTTCTACAAGAATAAAATTAATTGACTATGAATAGGTAGAAAGGGATATAAAGGGTGAACATTCACAATCTCATCTCCATATAATCAGCTTTGTGACTGCACACCTAGATAGTGAGTATGTGTTTCTCTCTTGCCTTACACTGGTACTTTACAGTAGCTCACTAATTAGCATTTCAATGTCTCAAGCATTCAATGGGTAGGCATTGTGTGGCTTTTTTATTTCAATTTTGGTGAGTGTTCTCCCCAGTCTAGAGCATAGGATGAATGTTTTAGACTGCTTGCTTTTGCTTTGATTCCTAAAAAATATACATCCGTTAGAGATTCCAGAAAGCAGGGAAATGTTTCCTTAAATCAAATTGGAAGGGGAGGGAGGAAGAAGTAGATTTGAGGGTTGTTTTTTGGAGGTTTTTCTTTGTGTTTAAATCCTTTCTGTTAATGGTGGTAGGCTCTGAAAAGAGACATCTAAATAGGTGTTATTTCAGTTAAACTGCTGTCTCACAATTAAAATTTTGGAACTTCTGAATTGGAAGTTGAGAGAAAATTCAATGAGGTAGGCAGAGTAACTGAATTAGAACAGTGCATTCAGGGGTTTAAGTTGCCACTGACTTCTTTAATGCAGTCAAATGTTTCTGACTTTTCTTTGCAAATTACTCTGAATTACTTTAGAGTATTGTGATTTCTTGCAGTTAGGATCAGAGGCCAGCTTCTTTTAAGTGACTACATGAATTAAAAGACTGTATGCCTAAATTGTTTATATTTCTCTTTAATGGACTAGATCAAATTCTATTCCTGTGACTTGTTCCTTTTCACATCATAACTTTCCATTTTCTATCTAGACACCTGACTATGGCTGCTACTGGATCTATTTATATATATTTAGATCTTGCAAGTTTCTGCTTACAAAAAAAGATGCAACTGTATTAGCATTTTAGATTAGATCCAGTAATGTAGTTTTTGAACTGAATCTTCTTCTGATCATTCCTGCTTACACTGCTTTAGTTTTCATCTTAGAGCAATCTTGAAAGGCACAAATTGCATTCCTTTAAGGTTATTCATAAGATACACTTGAGTAGCATTGGGAATAGCATACCTCATGTGCTTTAGCTCCTAATGCATATTTATCAGGCCCTGATAAAGCTTGTCCAAAGTAAAACCACTAAAGCACGATGAAATGCTAATAGATAAATATGGATACTGTATCTTCTATTGTTTCACTTTGCAGTCTTGCTTATGTCAGAGGTAATTACTTGATAATGTACTTGATAACAGTACTTGTACTTGATAAAAGTGCTTGCTAATAGCTAAAATAATTTCCCACTAAAATGTTTTTGATGCCTAAATCCCTCCTTCTGTGCATTCTGATAGCTAGCTACAGAGGTAGCGGAGATGTGCATGCCTCATCCATCAAAATTCATAAAGGTATTCTTCAACCTACTTGACATTGAGGTCTGAGTCTGGCAGGCATTCTGAAGAATACAGATTCTTCTGAGTGCTACATGGAATATAATGGGAGGAACAGAAAGCTGTGGGATGTCATTACCTAGTGCTCTTTACTTGTTGTCCTCCACGTCGATTTACATGCTCCAGGTGTGAGGTAGAAAGTCACATCCTTTGCCAATAGAATTGAACATGCCACGTCATTCATAATAATAGAAGTAGACAGTGGATTTGTAAATGCCTCTGCATTAATAGGTGTTCAGCTGAAAAAATGTACTTTAAGTTCACATTATTACAGGAACTAAGAGTTACTTGTATTTATCCACCATTTGATAGCATTTACTAAGTTCTTGTGAAAGCATAGAAGTATTTGTCATCTTCTAGATTAAGATGTTGCATGTGGAGGTTTTTAATCTAATTATTTAAATATAAAATAGATATTTAAACATTGGAGAGAATATTATAAAGTCAATAATTTGTTGTTTCAAAATTCCTTTTTCAGCATGCCATAAAATAAAATGACTTTGCAAGGTAGAATAATAAATATTGGGGGGGGGGGGCAGGAAGAAATACATGTGCTCTCTCCTTGGAGATACATTCTGCCTTTTATCTCCATATTGTGCAAGGTGTTTTCAAGCTTCAAATATATATTTAGATTATTTTTAATGTGAAAAAGTGGAATGGGCTGCCCATGGAGGTGGTGGAGTCACTGTCCCTGGAGGTGTTCAAGAAAAGACTGGATGAGGCACTTAGTGCCATGGTCTGGTTGACTGGCTAGGGCTGGGTGCTAGGTTGGACTGGATGATCTTGGAGGTCTCTCCCAACCTGGTTGATTCTATGATTCTAAAAGAAGGGCATAGCTGACTTGTCACCTAAGCTGACTGTGGAGAAACTACTTTGATCTATTTTTAGCAGGGAATTAGTAGAAAAAACATTTAAGATTAGTGTCTTGGAAATTTAAAATTGTTTCAAGAAACTTCAGTGTTACAAAAAGGTTATTCTATTAATTTCTGCAGTTGTACTTCCCCCTCCCCCCTCCCCCCCCTTTCTCTTTAAATGAAACTGGAGAGCCTTGAGCTCTGTGGTAACGGGTTGGACTTGATGATCTGAGATGGTTTTAGTATCCCCCGCCCCCCACACTTTAGAAATCANGTCCCAAGGAAGAATGGAGGTTCGGCCAAGAGGATTAAGAAGCAAAGGTGAAATCAGCCAAAGCAAATGGAGGGTGAGGTCAGAAAGCAAGATGGAGTTCAGCCAGCAGCCTCAGCTCTCCCCAGCAGGCAAAGCAGAAGAGAACAGCCCAGCACGAAGTGCCCAAGTGAAGTGCAGAGCAAAGTGACTTTATCTTTTGTTTTGCCTTTCTTCTTTACACATCTCAGCAAGACTGTGAGCGAAATAGACAACACCATTGTTTTCATTTCCCAGCCTATGATCTAGTTCTTCTCACCAAAACATCCCAGCTAGGCTCAAACTAGCACGTGATCCATGAGGTCTCTTCCAACTTTGGTAATACTGTGATACTGTGATGTTAGATAATAGGTTATTTTGGGAAGCATATTTTGTTAGCTTGGTTGTTCTTTGGTTTTGTTTTTAAATGATTTTATGAAATCAAAGGGTAGAATGTCAATTTAGCCTACATTTTAAATAACTTTAGAAAATGAAGAGATATGTCTGCAAACTAACTAATCTTGATTATTGCTTTTGTTAGCCACTCCAGAATTTTCACTTGAATTGTTTGGATGTTACAGACAGCAATTTGAGAGGAAAATGATCTTCACTAAATAAGTACCGTAGCCAATAATAACCTTATTAAGTGATAATTAAAGTGAGATTATGACAACTTTCTCTGAATATTAATGTTAGTCACTGAGCAAAATACAGAAGTTAACCTGATAGAATTAATAAGTTGACATTAAACAAATGAGGTCACAAGCCAAACAAAATGAACTCTAGGAGGCAAACTTTTATGCATTTTATAATGAATGAAATTAGTATAAGATCTATTGATGATGATGTTTAGAAGTGTCCTCGATTCTTGGAAGAGAAGCTTATTCAAAAATTAAAGTAAGAATTTTGAAAATTTCTGGAATTTTGAACATCTAATCCCTAAAATCTTCTTAAAATCCAAAATGCTGTGTTTGAAATTCATACTGCTTGAAGAGGAATTTCAGAGAGGTGATCCAAAGAGATTAGGATATTGAGTACTTTGCTATCCAGCCATAGCCAAAGGAAGTGATATGAGTGACTTGCAAATCAGCTGTTACATTCAGGTTAATTACAAGCACTTCCTGGACCTCTGGCTTCTGGAAACCCCAAATTTGTGGTTTTTAAAGGCATCTGGTCTTAAAACCATGACAAAAAGGGAACAAAGTATAAAAATACTGAAGTATTTCTTCTTTATCCAATTCACGTTTTAAGCCTGATATTCATATTGTTTAATTAACACAGAGTAACCTTATTAGCAATACAGACATTGTGGTACATGCCCTTTCTAGTATCTGCTCCTCATCCCAGGAGCTATGCTCACCTTTCCAGTATCTCTTTTTGTCCTAACATTAACATCTGCCTTCCTGATGTGGAGGGCAGTAGGGATGAATGTGCTACAACTTATTAGCACCTTGAGGTCAGTACTTGGAGGAGTATGATGTTCATACTAAGACTTCCTTCTCCTTTGGGTCTTCTTAGGCAATTATTCTTCAACTTGGGCAGTAAGAACTTCATATTCTGTTAACACAGCCATCCTTACTTGTAACTCTTTATGTCGACTTAAAGGATACTGGAAATCAGACATTCTAGCTGCAGGCTTCATAAAATGGGAGCACAAGCACAGTGTAACCAGTAATGAATAGCATTTGGCATAGCAGTATGGTGCATTGTTTCCTACTTTAGCACTACATTTAGAGAAAATTAAAAGCTCTACATGGAAGAATTTAAGGGCAGGGCATAGTTTCTGTCAAAATAAATTAAAAAATGTTTCTAAAATGCAATAACCAAGAAATAAGAATCATAGAATCAGTCAGGGTTGGAAGGGACCACAAGGGTCATCCAGTTCCAACACCCCTGCCATGGGCAGAGACACCCTACCCTAGATCAGGCTGGCCACAGCCTCATCCAGCCTGGCCTTAAACACCTGCAAGGATGAGGCCTCAACCGCCTCCCTGAGCAACCCATTCCAGGCTCTCGCCACTCTCAAGCTCAACAACTTCCTCCTCACATCCAGTCTGAATTTCCCCACCTCCAGCTTTGCTTCCTTCCCCCTAGTCCTGTCACTCTGTGATAGCCTAAAAAGTCCCTCCCCAGCTTTTTTGTAGGCTCCCTTCAGATACTGGGAGGCCACAGGAAGGTCACCTGGAAACCTCCTCTTGTCCAGACTGCACAGCCCCAATTCTTTCAGTCTGTCCTCATAGCAGAGCTGCTCCATTCCTCTGAACATCCTTGTGGCCCTTCTCTGGACATGCTCCAGCAAGTCCACATCCTTCTTGTAATAGGGATTCTAGAACTGGATGCAGTACTGCAGGTGAGGTCTCATCAGGGTGGAGTAGAGGGGAAGAATCACCTCCCTCCACCTGCTGGCCACACTTCTGATATAGCCCAGCTAGCAGGGTGTAAAACTGGCCTGGATGACCAGGAATTTTATTAGTAGTAATGGGAGTTACATCAGGCAGGTGGTCAGTCACTATTCAAGAACATGGATTTTATTCTGTAGTGATCTATTAACACAGCATTCAGTCTTAAGAAAATCTCATTTTTCAGTTGGCCTTCTCTATCACATGGGGTTCTGATGAACTATTTGTAAGGCCACTGTGCTTTTGATGATACTGTTCAGGTAGATATTAAATACATGCAAAAAAAAGAAACCAATGGGGTATCATTTAATGAAAAAACATGAATAGTTTTATTTTGATGGCACCAGAAGAAATGAACATTAGATGAAACAATACTTAAAATTCTCCTTCAAAATGGTGTTAATATTTCACATGATGATGCTTTTATCTTTTGCTAGTTATGTTGTTTTAGAAAGGAAGATTTTGAAAGTCAGAACTGCTTTAAGAAGTGGCATCTGTCCATAATACATTCTTAATTGTATCCTAACTTGGGTTTAAAACAACAGTGATGACAAATGTCTCTGTTCTGAACCTAACTGAAACCAGACCACTTTGAGTTGGCTGTCATGGCTATGTCCACTCTCAATCTCTGGCCCACCCCCAGCCTGCTGTCATTCACTCGGCAGGAGGGGTTGAAGGGACAGCATTGATACTGTGCAAGCACTGCTCAGTAGCTGCCAAAACATTTGTGTGTTATCAACAGTGTTCTAGTTACAACTACAAAGCATAGCACTATGAGAGCTGCTATGGAGAAAGCTGACTCTATCCAAGCACTATGAGAGCTGCTATGGGGAAAGCTGACTCCATCCAAGCTAGACCCAATACACTGGACTGCATTATTGTTTGTACAGAGTGTCTGTCTTGCACTGTTTTCTCCCAAGATTTTTCCATAGCAAAATTGGGAGCATTCTATTCTGCTGCACTGAGAAATAGCAGTTGTCCCAAGTTACATTGTCTTTGGAGTATGTGCATCAAAGTGATAGTTAAGAAAGGATTTAATTTCTTCCTAGAAGAGAAATGTACAGGCAAAAATTTCATCACTCCAGGAAGTGCAAGTCATGGGGGAAGCAAATCATCTTCTGATGCATGTCTTCCAGAAGAGCAAAGCAAATCATGTAATTCAATTCTACTAAAAACAAAACAAAATCACCACCAACAAAACAAGAAAGGAACCAAAAGATACACACACAACCTCCACAAAAACCGCCACCACCAACAAAACCACAAAACAAACAAACAAACAAGCAACCAGATGAAAGCCTAAAGAAATTTAAAATGTCCTTTACAGTCTTATAGCACTTAATGAACAGAAGCCTGTCCTAGAAATCACTTGACAGTCTGTATTGTGTCAAGATAACATTTTGCTGTGATTAGCTCCACAAAAATTTGCCCTGATTTACACACCTTTAATTTCATTTTTGTATTAGCATTCTTTTACTGCTTTCCCTAAGATACGCTGGCCTTCAGCAGTCTAACTCCTTTGCTCCTTTGTGCCTGAATTTTAAGGATGGAAGGAAACATTATTCACCTTTATTAATCATTTAGTACATTTTTAAAATGATCTCTGCTAACTTATAAATATTTCTTGACTAAACTGTTCTTCCTACTGGTTAAAGATATTCCTACATGTAATGTAACAGGAAGCCTCTGACAAAGTGGAATACCGAAGAGAATTTGTAGTGAATATCTTTCAAGCTGTTCCTTATGAGATTTCTTTTGCAAGCTTTGTTTCACATTTCCTGTGAGGTTTTAAGTTTCTGCATTAGCTTGAATGTTGTGTAGTGACATTCTGCTGGAACAGCTCTCCTTTTCAGAAAACTTCCAATTTCTAAGAAGGTGACCTTTGAATCATTGTTTGCTATCTAAAAATGGGCTGTTTGGAACTACAGTAGCAGATGAAGTAGTGGTAGGATGCTACTTAATGACCATTTATGGCAAGGCAATAGTTAAGTGTTGCATAATCAATTTGTTCTACAATACCAGTTAAAAGCTTTCAACAAAATATTAATAGGGCAAAGGAGCAGACTGTAAAGGCAGTGCAGTCACCAGGTCTTGCATGAGACTGGAAAATAAACAGCAGTTTTTATTATCTTCTTGTTGAATGTCTAGCTTTGACATTGAAGGGGAAGAGGAGGAGGTGGTGCTGGGGGAATTATAGGCTGGATGTTAGGAGGAAGTTCTTCACATAGAAAGTGATTTGCCATTGGAATGGGCTGCCCAGGGAGGTGGTGGAGTCACCGTCCCTGGAGGTGTTCAGGAAAAGCCTGGATGAGGCACTTAGTGCCATGCTCTAGTTGACTGGTTAGGGCTGGGTGCTCGGTTGGACTGGATGATCTTGGAGGTCTCTTCCAACCTAGTTGATTCTATTCTATTCTAAGAGTTTGTTGATTTCTTATGAGTTAGGAATAGTGCTCTTGTTTCCTGTCACCTTCATTCCTTTTATATTTCTGTCTTAATAATGAAAACAATTAGTTATATTGGAAGTTTTATAAGCTGTTAGTAAGGTTTAATACAGAGAGGGATTGGAAAAATAGCTCACACGCTTCTATACTTTTTATATGGTTGCCTTCAGAGGCCTGTAGTTAACGTGGAACATATTCTTTTAAATGGTATTCAATTACCAGTGAAATATCTTTATAATTTAGGAGCCACACTTTTTGTTCCAGTCAATTATGTCCTCTAGTTTTTGAAGCATTTGAGATGGGATGTGTATGCAATTTGGAATTTTATATCTTTGTTTCATGCTCTAGATATTTTTAAGTGTTTCTCATGTTTAGCTATACACTCAAATTAGATCATTTGTGCATTTTATAGACTGATGTTTACTTCAATACATGGATTGGAAAATTTGCTCTCATCATCACAATGACATCTCTCTGATATTTAAAATTTCTTGCAAACAGCTCAGACACAGCCAGAGTAGCAAACAAAGCTGGTGAGAGGCCTGGAGCACAGCCCTATGAGGAGAGGCTGAGGGAGCTGGGGTTGTTTAACTGGGAGAAGAAGAGGCTCAGGGGTGACTTCATTGCTTTCTACAACTACCTAAAGGGAGGCTGTAGTCAAGTAGTGGTTGGTCTCTTCTGCCAGGCAAGCAGCAATAGAACAAGGGGACACAGTCTCAGATTGTGCTGGGGGAGGTCTAGGCTGGATGTTAGGAGGAAGTTGTTGGCAGAGAGAGTGATTGGCATTGGAATGGGCTGCCCAGGGAGGTGGTGGAGTCACTGTCCCTGGAGGTGTTCAAGAAAGGACTGGATGAGGCACTTTGTGCCATGGTCTGGTTGATTGGACAGGGCTGGGTGATAGATTGGATGATCTTGGAGATCTCTTCCAACCTGGTTGATTCTATGATTCTATACTGAGGAAGTATTTTGTTTAGTTTACATAATCATCTCCCATCCATATGCAAATGATCTTTTGACTCTATATATTTTAACCATAACAGAGAGTGAAACAATAAAGCATATTATTGGTGAACCTAATGCAGTACTTTGACATTGAATAATCATTTCCTAAGTAAGATAAAGAACAGATTAATTATTCTTTATTTTACTACTTAGAAATTTGGAACTTTCACTGTTTAGGCCAAAATTATCTGCAATGTGAATGACTTTCTCACTGGAAGTACATATAAGCAAATTAAAGTAAAACATCTCAGCAGCTTCAGGAAAATACACTGTTTTATAGCCTTTAAAGAAAAAGAAAGCTGGCAACCTTATTAGTAAGTTCTAGCATTCTTGCATATTGGATCAGTGACCTGAAATTTGGCAAGGGGATGAATATCTAACTAGATTCAGTTTGTAAAATTCCAATTTGCATAGGCTTACTCACTTGTTTAAGAGGATTTAGATTATAGCAACTAAAATCCTCAAGAGCTTAGTTCAAACTGTAGTCTAATCAAAGCTTCCAGCAATGCTTCTTTCTCTCCTTTTCTTTTTGGGGAGTAGGGTAGGAGGGTGAGAGCTCTCTATTTGTTACTTGAAAAATCTTCATCTAACAACATTAAGATGCAGCTGTCTGGTGGATAACTTTGTTTGGCTGTCAGATGTCCATCAAGCTGCTCTCATCCCCCCTCCTCAGTGGGACAGGGGGACAAAATACAATTGAAAAATTTATGAATTGAGATAAGGATAGAGAGATCTCTCACCAGTTAGTCACAGTCATGACAGACTCAACTGGGAAAAGATTAATTTGGTACATTGTCAATTAAAAATAAAGAATGATGGAGAGAAATAATTAAAAAAGATTCCTCTCCACTCTTCTGCATGGAAGGCAGCATTTTGAGGATGGTTTTTATGTGATTTTGATTTGCTTTTTAGTCTGCTCTAGTTCCCTTTCACCAGAAGGGAATGAATGATCAGACTAAGAGGTAGCAGAATGAGGGATATAAGCACATGAACAAGAAAGCAAGTCACACAGTCTAAATCCAGCTGAAGACAAAGTTCTGTGTAGAAATAGAGGCCTTTCTGAAATATCCTGGAGAGTCTCTGGAGAGACATGGTTTTACCACTTAAATAAGTGACATATCTCTACAAAAAGAATGTGCTGAATAAATAATTTTGTCAGGAATAGCAGTAGTAATGCAACATACTAATATTATAGTAGCATTTGTCATATAACAGGGTAATACTGACTGAAATGTGTAACAAGTCACAGACAAAATTTTGGCGGTATAAATCCCCCAATAAACAAATATTTTGCTCTAATGTCCTTACTGTCTTGAGATAATGTCAAGAAACTATAATCACAGTCTCACAGTATCACCAAG
>WAAF01005832.1:2462-54752 GCA_013400475.1 Tricholaema leucomelas
ACCTCAACATCTCTCTTGAATTGAGGGGCCCAGGAATGGACACAGGATTCAAGGTGTGGCCTGACCAGTGCTGAATACAGAGACAGAATAACCTCCCTTGTCCTGCTAGCCACACTGTTCCTGATCCAGACCAGGATGCCGTTGGCTCTCCTGCCCACCTGGGCACACTTCTGGCTCATGTTCAGCTACTATCTATCAGCACCCCCAGGTCCCTCTCTGCCTGGCTGCTCTCAGCTACTCTGTCCCCAGCCTGTAGTGCTGCTTGGGGTTGTTGTGTCCAAATTGTAGAACCCTGCACTTGGCCTTGTTCAGTCTCATCCCCTTGGCCTCTGCCCACCCATCCAGCATGTCCAGGTCCCTCTGCAGGGCTCTCCTGTCTTCTCAATGCTGATAAATATTGAATGGGTGAGTGTCAGGAGGATGGAGCCAGACTCTTCTCAGTGATGTCCAGGGATATGACAAAAGACAGTGGGCACAGACTGGAACTCAGGACATTCCATGTAAAAATAATGGAAAACAAAAAAACATCACTTTGAGGGTGGCAGAGCACTGGAACAGGCTGCCCGGAGTGGTGGTGCAGGCTTCAGCTCTGGAGGCATTCTAGACCCTCCCAGGGATGTTTCTGGGTGACTTGTTCCAGATGATCCTGCTCTAGCAGGAGTTTTGGACTCAATGATCTTCAGAGGTGTCTTCCAACCCCCATCATTCTTTGATTCTCTCTACTGAGAATCACTTCAGCTCACTCCTGGGCTGGTGCCTTGCTCTGCTTCTGCTCATCTACACGAAAACAAAGTACCAGTGCTTTGAAATTTGTCCATGCCCTGTGGTCCAATGTGTGAGCTAAGGCTGCTCTTGCTGCTTTAGCTGCTGAAGTCTGTGCCACCTAGTCCAGGGATCAGCAATGCATTGTCTCTTTGAGCTACTTAAAAAATATTTATGGTGATAATAACCTAGCATCAAGTTAAGAATATCCTCTGGATGAGTTATCCATTGCTCCTGGGCTCTCTAGAGTACATTATCTGATGGTATAAGAGCTTCCACTTTTGCCTCTAGTAGTTTCCATAATGGGAATATCTATTAATTCATTATTGCAGATTAGCTTATTCAAGTGTTTCCCATGTTGCTGTACACATTTTATTGCCATCTGAAAGAAAAAGATACAAATCATCAGCATGTCCTAACTGTGGCCAGCATTTCACACACACTTAGGACTGGAGAAGTACGTTTGATCCTCAGACTCATAAATCTCTTCAGAAGCCTGGAAGGGTTTTTTTTTCTGTGCCACTTTCTTTCCTTTCATTTTCCTGTTTAACTTTGGGTTTTTCTACTCCAGAGGTCCTGCTAGGCCAGGAGAACTTGTTTTGGGGCAAGCCATCCTGACTTACTCTTCTAAAAGATTCATCACATCGATGCTCTCTCTTTTTTCCCCGGAATTTCTCCTCCTTTTTTTGTCTCCTACTGACTCCAGTGCATGTTGCTACAGGAATTTCTCTTCTGGGCTTGTTTTTCACTTTGAAGTCATGCCTTTGTAGGTTTATGACCATGTGTGAAGTCTAGATGTTGCAAAAGCTTGAGATTTGTCAAGAATAACCCCTGAGGTTTGTGATCTATTTCAGCTATACTGCGCAGCTTGTACTGACATCCAGTGACAGTGGTAAATTCTTTGCTGTTTGAGTATAATTTTCCTGTGATAGTTCTACCCTCTCAAGCCTTATGCTCCCAAAGTGTGACCTGCAAAATACTGCTTTGTCCACTATTTATGGCACAGCTACCTTTTCAGTGTCACGACCTGCATTTCTGGAAGCATCCCCTGGAACCTGTCCAACAAGCTTTGTTGCTACCATTTATTGTTGTCATTTATTGTGGTTTAAAAATGATACAGCCCTTGCCTTCACAAAGCTCTCATCACATTTTTCCCAACAAGATGTGCTTTTTGCCTTTGAATTTTTGGTCTTCATCACAAGGTTTTATATTAATCTGTGCTTGGTAAATCATTGTGATTGTTATGGACTCTGATTTTGTTTTTCCACCAAGAGATTGGAGATTTGAAAATGCTTTATTGTTTTCACTTAATTTGAACAGGTCCAGAGGTGTATATATACTTTTTTTCCCCAAGGTCTGCTCAAAGTAACTCACCCAACACCAATTTTAACTTTGCTATGATTCAGTTTTAGATGGCACTCCATCTTCTGAGTAGTGCTATTAGGTTTTTGTTGAGTGTCTCTATATAGTAGATTGTCAACAGCAAGGACTCCTACACCACCAGATAGTTCTCTGCACTCTTTCTGGACTTGTGGAGATGCTGAATGCTTATACCAGAAGATATTTTTTGGACTTGTGCAGATCATAGAATCATAGAATGGTCTAGGTTGGAAGGAACCTCAAGGATCATCCAGCTCCAATCCCCCTGCTGTAGGCAAGGACACCTCCCACTAGAGCAGGTTGCTCAAGGCCTCATCCAACCTGGCCTTAAGCACCTCCAGGGAGGAAGCAGCCACAACCTCCTTGGGCAGCCCGTTCCAGCATCTCACCACCCTCACTGGAAAAAACTTCCTCCTAACATCTACTCTAAATCTCTCCTCTTCCAGTTTAAACCCATAGATTTTACATGATTATACCAGAAAACATACTCTGGAAGAGCCAACTTCTAGACAGACAAGTGGGTGCACTTCAACTAGTCTGCTCTGGACAGTTTGCTGAAGAAGGCCTGTAAGTGATACTCTCTAAACTGTAACTGGGTTGTAGAGAGGAGCAGAAAGATTAATGAGATGCTTGTCTTGAGGGTCATGTCCTTTGTGATAGAATTATAGAATCAACCAGGTTGGAAGAGACCTACAAGATCATCCAGTCCAACCTAGCACCCAGCCCTGTCCAATCAACTAGACCATGGTTTTGATCTGTGTCAGGTACTAAGAGGCAAAAGTTTCTCTTAGAATCATAGAATCAACCAGGTTGGAAGGGACCTCCAAGATCGTTCAGTCCAGCATTGTGGTGCTGAGGGACATGGTTTAGCACCAGCTTTGGTAGAGTTGCATAAAGGTCAGACTTGGTGACCTTAGAGGTCTTTGCCAAATGAAACAATTCTATGATTCTAGTCTAGCAGCAAAAGGGAGCAGAGTAGGAGCTGTACAGTAGGAGCAGTGGGGTTGGACTAGATGATCTTTTGAGGATCCTTCCAAGCCCTAACATTCTGTAGTTCTGTGATTCAGGCTCAGCAGAGGCAGTCATCTTGGTTTTGCTACTTGATTTTTGGCAGCCATAGAAGGACCTCATGCTAGTGTTGGTAATCTCAGCTGCTGAGGTTTCTCCCTTTGCCAGTTATGCTCAACCATATGTTGTTGTCCCCTGTCACTAATGGCAGTTGTATAATAGTCACACTGCATTTGGAAGTAGCTGAATCTTTGGCACCTAAGAGGCATGAGTTATCTTTTAAACACACCAAGAAAAGCTTCCTTCATCTCTGCTGCTGGAAGATGAGTTCACAAGCATCTGATAATCTATGAAATTGATATTGTGCTGCCTGATGTGAAGGGAAATGTTCTTAGGAGTGGCTCTGCTGTCATGGCTATCACACAGGCATCGACATTTGTCCAAGCACACCTAAACGTGCGTTTCTCCAGTATGCCTTCATGGCGTTATCAGCCTTGCTGAGATGAATGCTGTGGCAGACCAGGTCAGGTAACATAAGCACATGGCCTGAGAATATTTGCTCATGCTGCACTGCAGCAGAAGCAAAACTGCCTGCACTCTTTTGCTAAATTCTTCATCCCTGTTCTGCAAGGACCTGGTTGTATTTTTCTCTGTGCTTACGCTGTGCGAAGTGCTTTGCTCTTGCACATCAAGCATGTCCCTGTCTGACAACACTGGCACAGCTTTCCTCCTCTGTTGTCTCTTCCACCTTCCAGAAAAGGATGAGTGTGGGCTGGCACACATCCTGAAATCCTAGACAAATAGTCCCTGTCCTCACACAGGGTGGTTTTGTCTCCTCTTTAAAGCAAGTCCAACATAACTGAAGTGCACTAAAACCACTGGGCACACGGAGAAAACTGATCTGCACATTCCCCGCAAACCCAGGCAGCCGTGCACGCAGAGCCCTTGTACAGCACATGGACAAGGTGTCAGCTGCTTGCTGTTGATCTACTGCATTTGTATGCTTCTTGTCTGGGCACTTTTGATCAGAAAAATACGAGGTCTCTAGCCAACAGCAAATTTATCTGGTCTTGGAACATCAACTGTTTGGCAAGAAGCCCTGCTTGGGGCATTCTTCTGTGATCGCTGTGTTCTGGCAGGCACTACACCACACTTCCTCTGTGCTCTGCCACATATTTCTTTTTATTTTGTTTTATTTTAGTTCTTTTTATTTTAATTATGCTTCTCATCCCCATCTATACAGCTTTCCATCATGTATATTCCATGAGTGATTCTTGTGGCCCAGGAAGTAATCTTTTGGCTCCATTCCTGCCTTTCTCTGTGCATATATTCGCTGTGTCCTCCCCTGTCTCCTTTTCCTCTCAAAGATGTTTCATGTGACTGCTGCAGCTGCTGTCACGTTGTTCCTTCTCTACATATTTTCCCACTTAAATTCATCTGATACCTGACAACCACCTCTTTTGCATATCTTTTTGACTCTATCACTTAAATTGTTCCAAGCAGTCTCTTTGCGTCACCTTCAGATTAAATCCTTTCTATTTCCTGTAGGGAAGTATCGTCTTGTCTGTAGCTGACAAACAGTTGGGCTCAACTCTACTGTCACCAGCACTTGTCCTGCTAATCACTGACTGGATTTTTTCTTATCAGTGCCTTTGTACTTCTTTCCATCCTAACCATTAAGTTTGTAAGGACATCTCTGAACTTGGGGTCAAGTTATTTATTTTTCTGGACTTGGGGACAAATTGCTGCAAGAGTGGTCAGGCATTGGAGCTGGCTGCCCAGGGAGGTGTTAAAAAAACACATGTTGACACTTTTGGAGATGGTTCAGTGGCTATGGTGGGTTTGGGTCTATGGTTGGACTTTATGATTTTGAAGGTCTTTTCTAACTGAAATGATCCTGTGATTCTACTAATCCAACCAAAAATACTTTTGTCTTAGTCCTAAAGTTCTGGTCATGAATAACTGCTTAGATGATGATTCTTTCTTAAGGAAGAAAAAAACCAAACAACAAGTGTGCCTTCTGACTCATGCAGGCATCACTTTCTTGTTGTCAGTCTCCAAATTTTCCTTCATTCTCTTTGTCATAGAATCAATCAGGCTGTTGGAGACCTCTAAGTTCATCCAGTCCAGCCTAGCACCCAGCCCTAGCCAATCAACCAGACCATGGCACTAAGTGCCTCATCCAGGCTTTGCTTGAACACCGCCAGGGACGGTGACTCCACCACCTCCCTGGGCAGCCCATTCCAATGCCAATCACTCTCTCTGCCAACAACTTCCTCCTAACATCCAGCCTAGACCTCCCCTGGCACAACTTCAGACTGTCCCCTTGTTCTGTTGCTGCTTGCCTGGCAGAAGAGACCAACCCCCACCTGGCTACAACCTCCCTTCAGGTAGTTGTAGACAGCAATGAGGTCAGCCCTGAGCCTTCTCTTCTCCAGGCTGCACAACCTCCAGCTCCCTCAGTCTCTTCTCATAAGGCTTAGCCTGCACTGCCTTTCACTTTTGCCTGTTGTAGTCTCTGTGCTCTTTCAAGACATTCCTGTAAGGAAGAATTATTCTTTGTTGTGGTGGAATGAAAGAAAAATGTGTGCACATGACACTTCAAAAGTCCCTAACTGAGTCAAATGAAGATATAATTTAATCAGCATTAAGCAAAGTTGGTTCTCTCTGAACAGGACTCTTAAATTCAGTAGAAGAGAAGCTCTAACTTTATCTCCAATCCATCCATCCTCTGTGAAATTATCACAGTTACATTTACACTCTACCACTAGTTCAAACTAGCTCTTGGATTCCAAAATCTCTCAAAACAGCTTATTAGGAGGCATGGAAGCAGCTTGGCTCTGGAGTATGCTGGTTGTTGTTTGGATGATTTAATGGCAGGAAAATAGCTCAGATTTCCCTGTGCCTGTGGTAATAGAGTCTGTACAGCTGATTACCAGGTTGTCATCTTTAATGACGTTGAAAACATGCTGACAATTCAGGAATGTTTTCTTTTCAGCTGTGCAAATGCTGTGGCAACAGATTACAGCAGGGTTGTGAGTACTTAAACAAAAGCATTATAAAAAGGAAAGAATAATTGGGATGACAGAACAAAAAAAACTCAGAAAACTATGAAGATAAATTAAAGGAAAATAAATATTTTCCATTACTCTAAAATGGTTTTCTACTACAGAAGTTTTACAGCTTTACACTTTTATGTATCAATTTGAAAGCTTTCTGGTTGGTTTTTGGGTTATTTTTTCCTGGTGAGAAAAGGAAAAAGTCCTTAATTAACTTCCACAGAATAGAACTGTTAACTGAAATGATACACCAAAGATTTCACTGGATAAATGTTGAGTTCCAGCATAACCCATATGTGTCTTGATTCTTGTTACAGTGGAATGTGCTTTGGAGATCTCAAAGCCTGTCTTGAGATCAAAAATTCTCATGGGTCCAAGCACAAATCTCTGCTGTGATTTGCAGCAGGAGTTTAAAAGCAAAGTGTTTAGTTAGATCAGTTCCTGTTTTCTTGGAGGTGTTTTCATCTCAGAAGGCTGGATTAAGAACTTCAGTGCAGGATGCAAAGAACAGCACAATAATCTGCAGAAACTGAGTGGATGTGTGTGTGTGTGCTTGTGCTTGAGTGTGCTGCAGGGGAAAGAGTCAAACGAAGCATTGTAGCTGACCTGTTTGTCATAAGTACAACACATCTCTCAGCTCAATGCTGTCCAATATCCAGCCAAATACATGAACTTTAAAAACCTGGTAAAATAAGCAAGTTTACCCTGAGCATGGAACAGGTCACAGTTCTACAGTCTCTAGTCTAGTTAGAATCATAGCATCAGGCAGGTTGGAAGAGACCTCCAAGATCATCCAGTCCAACCTAGAACCCAACCCTATCCAGTCAACCAGACCATGGCACTAAGTGCCTCATCCAGGCTTTTCTTCAACACCTCCAGGGATGACGACTCTACCACCTCCCTGGGCAGCCCATTGCAATGCCAATCACTCTCTCTGCCAACAACTTCCTCCTAACATCCAGCCTAGACTTCTCCCAACACAACTTGAGACTGTGTCCCCTTGTTCTATTGCTGGTTGTCTTGGAGAAGAGACCACCCCCAACCTGACTACAGCCTCCCTTCAGGTAGTTGTAGAGAGCAATGAGGTCACCCCTGAGCCTCCTCTTCTCCAGCCTAAACAACCCCAGCTCCCTCAGCCTCCCCTCATAGGGTTTGTGTTCTAGGCCTTTCACCAGCAAAAGTAGATTTCTTCAACAGTAAGGCTTAGGACGCCTAAAGCTGATTCTCCATCCCTCCTTGCTTGGTACCTTAATGATGCCACTGAACAGGTACAGATACCTTCCTAGACCACCTCTACCATCATTAATCTGAAATGAGATTGGGAAATGTCCTTAGAAGTAGCTAAATAGCCTTGCAAAGAGTATATGGTGTGTTTGGTCCATGCAGAAGACAGCTTTCATTCCAACAGGTAAAACAGTAGATGGCCTCTTGCCTAGGCTGCTCAAAATAGCTGCCACAGTGTGTGGGAGCAGTTTCTATAAGGACATTAAAAAAATCCAGTGGAGCTCTCCAGACAGGTGAACAGGTTTAGTCAAGTTCTACATCCACAGTACTATGGTAAATACAGCAGAATCCTCCATTCATTCCCTGGCAGTTATAGAGCAATAAGTAATGAAGTAACTGGTTGTAAATAGAATCATAGAATCAGTCAGGTTGGAAGAGACCTCCAAGATCATTTGGTCCAATCTATCACCCAACCCTGTCCAGTCAACTAGACCATGGCACTAAGTGCCTCATCCAGTCTTTGCTTGAGCACCTCCAGGGATGACAACTCCACCACCTCCCTGGGCAGCCCATTCCAATGCCAATCACTCTCTCTGCCAACAACTTCCTCCCAATATCCAGCCTAGACCTGCCCTGGCACAACTTGAGACTGTGTCCCCTTGTTCTGTTGCTGGTTGTCTGGGAGAAGAGACCAACCCCACCTGGCTACAGCCTCCCTTCAGGTAGTTGTAGACAGCAATGAGGTCTGCCCTGAGCCTTCTCTTCTGCAGGCTGCACACCCCCAGCTCCCTCAGCCTCTCCTCAGAGGGCTGTGCTCCAGGCCTCTCACCAGTTTCATCATACCCTAGATGTCTATCCAAGTCATTGAAATAGAGTTTAAACTATATACATTTAAAAAAAACCCAGACAAATAGACAGAACACAGCATGAAAAAGCCAACCAGGGTAGATGTTAGAAGAGAAAATGTTTTCTAGGGTTATGAGAGCAGTCACTTCCTTTTTGGAACACAAAAGCAGGGAGAACACAATAGAGAAGGCTCTTGATGAATGCTGTTTATATAGAAGTTAACAGAAGTTGCTATGCTGTATTTCCCATGCTCTGTTTTAAGAGTGTTAGTTGTAAAATATGTTTACAGCAGAGCTAAATATTCTCCTTCCATCAGACCGAGCTGGCAGTGAAATTATCATGCAAGGAGACTGTAAAGTTCTGGTAGGCTGCTGTTTACTATGAATCATGCACTCTCTTACTATCTGACACCCTGTAAACAACTATTTTAAACACAACATCAGCAGTAAATACTCTTAATTCCCAGCAGACTCACTGCAATTGCTTTGCTTAGTCAAAGAGTTCGATTCACAGAGAAACAGTTGGTGCTAAGCTGTAAGTCAGTTTAGGAGGAGAAGGCAGGCCACTGTTTCATCAGTTTGGTATTGGATTTGTTTGACCTCTTTGGCTCTCCTGGGAAGGACAAGAGAGCCTTGTTTTACTGAATCCTCCATCTCCAAGGCAAGCACAGGTGAATGCAGGACATGCTGTTTTGGGTTCACCCCACCACCAGCCTCTGCAGGAGCAGCTCACACAAACTCTGTGCTGGCATCTGCAGTCCATGGCCAAAGGGGCCAGGAGCTCCATGCTGGCAGAGAACAACCACTTTTGTGCCTAGTGTCACTGCACAACCAGCTACAATCACCCAGTCACATCTTTTCTCCTGACTGAGAGATATGTGTGCCATAAGTTGAGAGTCAAGTTCCAACTTAGGCTCCTGGATTTACAGAGCAAGGTTCTGACAGATGTGTTTGCAAGCTGCAGAATAACTGGGGCAGGAGTTTGTTCTTTAAGATGTCAACCACTACCTTGCTTACAAATGCACTGTCTTCAGGTACTTTGGTATTAGTATCTCTAATTACCCTGTCCCATAACACCACTGAGCAATGACTTCCCTGCTCTCCTACACGAGATCACTGTGCAGTTCCACACACTATTTGCAGAACTCCACATTCAAAGGGCTCTGCCATATATCAGTTTGGAAAGGGTTGCTGACTTATGTTGCTGCTCAGGTTAAGCAATGCTGCTCAGTGAGGTCTCTGGCCACAGAAGCACATTATGAGAGGGGTTGGAAGAGACCTCTGGATATCACCTCCCTGCCAGAGGAGATTTGATTCAAGCAGGTTGCACAAGAATGCATCCAGGCAGATGTTGAATGACTCCAGAGAAGGAGACTCCACAACCTCTCTTTCCAGAACCATAGAACTTGGACTTCTGAACTTTAAGGTTATTTTACAGGCATCCATAAGCAAACTTTGCCCATGCTGCAAACTGAACAAAAGCTGCACAGTTGTGACCTACTGGTACTACTTCCACTGTCTCCTTCAGCTCCTGTCTGCCTGCAGAATCGTCTCATCTGAGACATGTGCATAGTTCACTTCTCCAGTTTGTGATCATTCTTAGCCTGCTTGCCTCAGAAAATAAGCTTTAAGCAATTCTGAAGCCTGTGGTTTAAGTGCAAATTTCTGACTGTGTGAAATGAACTGCTTAGAGAGGGAGAGATCACAGTTCTAAGTCAGCCCTATAAAGGTGGGGTTTGGATGGGTGGTGTTCCTAGACAGACAGCTGGGTACGTTTGAAAAGAAACTCAGTGACTAATGTCACTCTTATTTGGCATCTGCAGTGAAGAGACACTAAAACCAGGTTTCATCAGTGCTCAGAGCACAACTTTTTGGGCCTCCATGGCATTAGATTTATATGGTGCCTGAAAGACAGAGCTGGTGACATTGTGATATAAGGGTGGCAAGCACACATTGCAAAATAATATGGTGTAGGTTTTATATATTGCTGAAGTTTTAGTTTGCATATTTATTTCAGTAAGAAGTTGTCAGGGGTAGTGTTTCCCAGTGATGATTTGACTCTTCACAGCAGCAGCACAAAAAAGATGCTCACAGCATGAGGATGAACAACCTGCCTGTGACAGGAAAAGCAGTCACTTCATAAAATGCCTGAATGTTTTACACACCTCTAAATATGAGTGCATTGAAAAATGGAATATTCTACCTGAAATGTTTTCATATTTTATGAAATGATTTGTTCCACAACTGCACTGTCATCTATGTAGCTTGAGCTTCTGAAGCCCCAAGAGCAGCACAGTTTTCTGTCTGCCATCACCCAAAGCTCTGTGGTGCTTCCCATGTTCCTGTGTCCCACTGAATGTGCTTTAAATTTAAATGGAGAAGAGGAGGCTCCCAGGTGATCTTCTTGTGGCCTTTCAAGTATCTGAAGGGGGCCTACAAAAAAGCTGGGGAGGGACTTTTTAGGCTCACAGGGACCAGGGGGAATGGAGCAAAGCTAGAGCTGAGTAGGTTCAGCCTGGATGTGAGGAGGAAGCTCTTCAGCATGAAAGTAGTGAGAGCCTGGAATGAGTTGCCCAGGGAGGCTGTTGAGGCCCCCTGCCTGGAGGTGTTTAAGGCCAGTCTGGATGAGGCTCTGTCCAACCTGATCTAAGGTAGAGTGTCCCTTCCCATGGCAGGGGGGTTGGAACTGGATGATCCTTGTGCTCCCTTCTAACCCTGACTGATTCTATGATTCTAAATTGCACCCACCCACTTCCCCAGTGCCTTACTCTGCATCACAAGTTGTTATTTTCCTAGCCTGATCCTACCAAAAGACATGTAAAAACCCCTAAAACCACACACACACTTGCTGTGATCTTCTTTATTTTTTATGAGATCTGGGGTCAGGATGTTACTGTTTGTCTTTCTGGCTGCTGGTGTTTGCTCCCAGTATCTGCACAGCTCAGCAATCTGTATGCTACCAATGCAATCTGCTGTTGCTTGGAAGATTAAAAATCCCCCTTGGTACCTCAAGTTGCAGAGTAGAGGAGCTGTTTCCAACTCCCACCTACACTTCAGGCTATGTTGCAACCCTGTTCCAGTCTCTGTTGAGCTCTACGTTATTTGATTCCAAGTCCTCCTGCACTCAGCATTGTGCTTGTGATCTAAGAAGCATCCAGGCTGTGCCACTCAGATCAACAAAACATGGGACAACCTCCCCAGGACATGAAACATTAACATCCACTCCTGGTATTATGCATTTATAGTTTAAGGGAGAAGCAAAACAGAAATGTTACCTTCATGTTTTTATACCATAAACCAAGCTCCCATGGATGAGACAGCTTTGGGTCATTCACAGAGCACAGCACGGGCAGCCTGCTGAGACAACAGCTGAGTCTTCTGCCAGAGCCAGGCTAAATGGGCTGAGCAGCACTTTGTATTTCATTGGACTCAAACCACAGAATGTTAGGGATTGGAAGGGACCTCCAGAGATTGAGCCCAATCCTCCCACCAAAGCAGGATCACCCAGAGCAGGTCACACAGGAACACATCAAGGTGGGTTTTGAATGTCTCCAGAGCAGGAGACTCCTCTTTGTCTTTTGGGGGTTTGATATACTTTATTTCCTCAGAAAATCTTAAGCCTGGGCCAAAAATGTTTGTTGCTTTTTTTTTTTCTCCCCACTAGAGCTAAGAGCTAAAAGCATCTTATCAGCTCTCCCCTTGCTTTTCTTCAACAATCACAGCCCCAGAGTGAATGAGACATGCTGCAGAGGGATTAACTACTTCAACCTGGTGCAAAAAGTCAGAGTTACAGGTCAGATTTTTATTCCTGTCTCCTCTCAAATCCACTGATGTTGTGTCTGTTGGACCTCCTGATCCCAGGTGACCGATTCACATAATTCATGGGATCAGTAATTCATGAGATTCCCTAAGAATTACCCTTTGCTTTCCCCTTCTCCTCCTATCATGAAGTATACAAAATCGCACTGGCAAATGTCAGTAGCTTCCAAGTGGTCTCTTCTCCCGAGGAATAAGTGAGAGGATGGTGTTAAATTGCACCAAGGGAGCTTTAGGTTGGCCACTAGAAGAAACTTCTTCCCTGAAAGTTTTAAGAGGGGCAGAGAGAGTCCAATGGAGGGCTACAAGGATGATTAGGGGACTGAAGCACTGCCTTAGGAGAGGATGAGGGTCTTGGGGCTGCTTAGCCTGGAGAAGAGAAGACTGAGAAGAGATTTAATAAACATCTATAAATATCTGAGGGCTCTCAGGGTCAGGAGGGGAAGACAGGCTCTGCTCACTTGCTCCCTGGGATAGGACAAGGAGCAATGGATGTAAGTTGCAGCACAGAGTGTTCCAGCTCAATGCAAGGGGAACTTCTATATTGCAAGGGTCACAGAGCACTGGCACAGGCTCCTCAGAGAGGTGGTGGAGTCTTCTCCTCTGGAGACTTTCAAGGCCTGTCTGGATGCATTCCTGTGTGCCTTGAGCTAGATTGATGCATTCCTGTGTGCCTTGAGCTAGATTGTATGGTCCTGCTCTGTCAGTGGGGTTGGGCTTGATGATCTCCTTGGGTCCCTTCCAATCCCTAACATCCTGCGATCCTATGAAAGGATTCTCAAAGGCTGGCACAGGCTGCCCAGGGAGGTGATGGAATCCCCATTACTAGAGATGTTTCGAAGAGGCAGATGTGGTACTGAAGGACATGATTTAGCAGCAGGCTTGGTAGAGCTACAGAATGGTTGGATTGAGTGATCAAAACGGTCCTTTCCAATCAAAATGATTCTGTGATTGTGTTCTAAGTGTTCTTTACAGCTCAGAACAGTGCTGAGGAGCCTGATCTGACGTTATGGGTATAAACAAAATTCAGGCAAATCAAGATTGGAGTTTCCATGGAGAAAATGACCACTGTGGGTCATGCTCACAATCTTAACTAAGGAATTATCACCCCTACCTTTACGGAGGCTCTTTGTGGGAACTGCCAGCTTCTCCTTACATCTTTTGTCTTTTATAGCTGAGAAATTTTTGATAGAGTGGTAGAATCGGGGAAAATATGATCTTAAGCCCTGTAAAGTACATGGTACTGAGTACAGAAAGAGTCTATTTGATGATGAAAACCGTCCTGAGCAGACGTAGCTCTCTTGCTGACTGCCTAGTGCCATCTATTGATGGAAGAGTACAAGCGAGACGCATTTGCTGCCAGCTGCGTGCAATGACCTTCAGCTAGAGAGCACAGAGGGGAGGAACTGTCTGCAGAGTCTCCACAGCACTTCTGCTGAGGCTGGGCTTTGTGCCTGTTCCTCTTCCCAGACTCAGAAGATCTCCTGGGGGCTGCAAAGAGGCAGGAGCTGTTCTTATGTTCACTGTATGCCTTTGTACAGACCTAGCAGCTACTCCACTCCGGGTAGCGCTTTTCCTTTATGCTCAATGTCAGTAGCATCATTAAGGCTGGAAAAGATCATCAAGTCCAAGCTTCAGTAAGGAATGGAGGGGTCAGTAGCTCCTGAGGATCCATATTGGATGGCAGGAGGCTTTTCCTGCTCTGCCCTGGGAAGAGCTGCAGCCACCTAGATGTGCTTCATTTCTCATAGCCCAGGAGGAAACGCTACAGGTATCAACCAGCTCCTGATTGGGAAACTTGATTTCAGGCTCTGCATATGAGGTAGCCATCAGTGACATCCAAGGGTTCAGGAGTTCTGCTGAAACATTCATGCACAGATTCAAGACATCCAGGATTGCCTCACCTGCCTCTGGCTCCTCTCGCACTGAAAAGAGCATGGTCCTTCATGACACTCACCCTTAAGGTATTTGTAAACACTGATCAGATTCTTTTCTTCTCCAGACTAAACAGCCCCAGGTCTCTCAGCCTTTCCTCATAAGAGATGCTCCAATTTCTTACTCATCCTCATAGCCCTCCCTTGGATTCTCTTCAGCAGTTCCCTGTCACTCTTGAACTGAGAAGCTGGAACTAGACACAGTACTACAGATGAGGCCTCATCAGAGCAGAGAGGCAGAAGAATCTCTCTCAACTTACTGGTCACACTCTTCTCGATGCCCTCTTGGCCACACAGGCTCATGGCTCTCTCATATTCAACTTATTGTCCACCAGCATTCCTTATGGCACTGCTTTCCAGCAGGTCAACCCCTCACCTGTATTGCTGCAGGGGGCTATTCTTGCCCAGAACTCTACACTTGTCCTACTCCTGGGCAAGAATACTTCTTAAAACTAGTCAGGTGGTTTTGTTGCCAAAACATGCTGTGTCTGAACTCCACTCACATGCTTAAGCTCTTTCTACCAACTGAAAACTTTGATCTATCCATGGCCAGCTTATTCCCATCCTCTCTGATTGTGCACAGCAGTAAGATACTATGGATACTTCTCTGAGCTTTTAAGTCTGCTTCTGTCTTTGGATCACACTAGAGACTCTCAGCAGGTATGAGAGTCCCATTGAGGTGGACACCCCACTGGGATCATACATAACAATGCTCTGCCTCCAGGTTTTAGTGATGTGCTGCACAACATGCTATAGATCCAGACCAGGGTCAAAATGAACAGTTGCCAAGGCAGAATTAGTCTGGTTAATGAGGCTTTCATTCCAGGAAAAGAAGAGAAAGTGATTCCTCCTGTCTCTGTTTCTGTATAATAGCTACTTTTGTATAATGATCAAAGTAGGGTAAAATATTGTTAGTGATTCAGAAGAACAAAGTAATAAAAGGGCTTGAGTAGCTTAGAGGGAAGAGAATGCACTGAGCTTTAAAAGATACTTAATGCACCCATAAATAAGCTCAGATAATATTATACACAGCTCATGTAGACTCTCACAAGGAGCACTAAGAAGTGGAGAGTAATGACTCATAAGAAAATAAAAGCAAAGGACAAAAATACACATTTGCTCTCCCTTCCTTCTCCCCCCCAAAAAAATCTCAGTAAAGATCAGGAGAGACTCCTAAAATTACCACCCACCCCACCCCAAAATCTCTGCAGTACTTACATGACACATGCCTAAGTCTTTTAAAATTTCCCCTATGCAACATTTCATTGCTTTCCCCCACTGCTAATGAACACCAGGAGGTCTTTAATGTCTAGTGCATAAAGGTACTGGTTCCTGTAGGTACATGTTCCTAGGTCAGATTAGTCAGAAACAGTGAGAGGGCATAAAGAATTTAGGCTTTACCATGGCTTTTCTCCCAAACAGGGAATTTTAAAAGCAGGGATTGAACAGTTGTAGACATTGTTGTCTACAACTGCCTGAAGGGAGGCTGTAGCCAGCTGGGGTTGGTCTCTTCTGCCAGGCAACTAGGGACAGAACAAGGGGACACAGCCTCAAGCTGTGCCAGGGGAGGTCTAGGCTGGATGTTAGGAGGAAGTTGTTGGCAGAGAGAGTGATTGGCATTGGAATGGGCTGCCCAGGGAGGTGGCGGAGTCATCGTCCCAGGAGGTGTTCAAGCAAAGCCTGGTTGAGGCACTTAGTGCCATGGTCTGGTTGATTGGCCAGGGCTGGGTGCTAGGTTGGACTGGCTGAGTTTGGAGGTGTCTTCCAACCTGGTTGATTCTATGATGCTCAGCCTCAGTAAAACTGATTTTTTTTTTTTTTCCTCTTATCTATTTTTCCTTCAGTTATAGCATAGAGAAGGAGAAGGAAAAAGGAGGTGTTCAATAAAAAAACTGGATGAGGCATTTAGTGCCATGGTCTGGTTGATTGGACAGGGCTGGGTGATAGGTTGGACTGGATGTGTTTAGAGGTCTCTTTCCACCTGGTTGATTCTATGATTAAGGGAGAAGGGACAGGAAAAGCAGAACATGCTCAATGGAGCAAAGCTGGAGGTGGGGAGGTTCAGACTGGACTTGAGGAGGAAGTTCTTCAACATAAGAGTAGTAAGAGCCTGGAATGGGTTGCCCAGGGAGGCTGTTGAGGCCCTGTCCCTGGAGGTGTTTAAGGCCAGGCTGGATGAGGCTGTGGCCAGCCTGCTCTAGGGTAGGGTGTCCCTGGCCATGGCAGGAGGTTTGGAACTGGATGAATCTTGTGGTCCCTTCTGACCCTGACTGATTCTATGCTGGGGCTTGGTGTTGCCAGAGGAATCCCCAGGTTCTTGCTTCTCTGAGTGCCCTCTGTTCAAATCATTCACACCTGTACTTGCACAGTGTGAAGTCAGAGAGCAGCTTGTGGAGCCAAGAAGTGAAGCCATGGGGTTGTTTCAGCTACAACAGAGCTCTCATCGTCTTCTGATTCCCATCAAGCACTTTGTAGGTACAGGAAGCAGAGGGATTTCAACAGCAGAGGCTGGAGTTGTTCTCACTCAGGTGTTACCACTCCACAGTCTGAGACAGATATGTCAGGGGGGCATTGTGTTGCTTCCCCGCAGAAGCAGGTGGCATGCTTTTGTGTCCCAGAGTACTCTGGAGGAGATCTTTGCAATGCTTATCAATAGCTAAAGGCTGGGTGTCATGAAGATGGAGCTGGGCTCTTTTTGCTGGTGTCCAGTGACAGGATAAGGGCAAAGCGAAACACAGGAAGTTTCACTTGAGCTTAAAGAATTGTTTCCTCACATTAGGGTGCCAGAGCATGGGAGCAGGCTGCCCAGAGAGGTTGTGTAGTCTCTCTCTTTGGGGGCTTCCAAACTCACCTAGACACGTGCCTGTGCAACCTGATCTAGGTGAAGCAGCTCTAGCACGGGGGGGTTGAACTGCATTATTTCCAGAGGGGTCCTTTCCTACCCTCTCACCATTCTGTGATTCTGTGACTTTGGCACACAAAAGAAGCTTCAGCCAGGGAACAAAAGGCTCCACTGGTTATCAGCTGGCCAGGAGTTTACCACTGCTGTGCTCCTATTGCACTGCCCAGGTGGAGGCAGCCCCAGTGTCAGTATTGACCAAACTGTGTGTGACAGAGAGGTCAGACACCCTGGCAGAGGCATCTTTTGGGGAGAGCCACCAGCACAGTAAATGCATCTATAAAATGAGCTTCCTCTTTCACCTGAGGAATGAGGATTAAATCCCTGGCTTAATCTTTGACTCTGCTAGGCAAGATCTGACTGACCTTGGAGTGACAGTGAGACATTACAGGCTCCTCTCAACTTGTTTAATGCCCTTACCAGAGCATAGCCATGCAGATCTTCTCTAGGAGACTTTCAAAGGTGTTTAGAAGCCCCAGGGTGAAGGCTGGCATTTAGCAGACAGACAAGCACAAAGAGGTTCTAATAAACTCCCTTTGAAAATCAGATGCTTAGTCTGCTCAGGCACTTCTGAACAACCCAGCAGGTGCTGGTCTCTAGCTTAACATAGAATGCATTGGGCTGGGACGGGACAGGCCAACCCCTTTGCAGTGAGCAGGGACAGCCCCAACTCTCAGGTTGCTCAGATCTTCAACAAGCCTCACCTTGAATGTCTCCATCACCTCCCTGGGCAACCTGTTCCAGAGTTTCACCACCCTCATAGTGAGAACTTCTTCTTAATGCTCAATCTAAACCTACTTTGCTCTAGTTCCAAACCATTGTCCCTTATACTAGTGCGATAAGCCCTTGTTAAACAGTCCCCCTCCAGCTTTCTTGTAGTTCCTTTCAGATACTGAAAGGCTGCTAAAAGGTCTCCCTGGATCTTTCTCTACTCCAGGCTGACAAACCCCAGCCCTCTCAGCCTGTTTTCCTAACTTTTTGGAAAGTACTGCTTCTGCCTCCTTTTCAGCTGCTGCCTGTGACTTCACTCCCCTAACACACCGAGGGCAATACCTATAGATTCACTGCTAGCTGCAAACAGCTGAAACCTGGAATCATGAGCGAACTTCTAAGTCCCACTGATAGGTATGCAAGAAGCAAGTATCCCAGAGCTAACCTAATGCTAAGCTTCTTGCACTGATGATGAATGCACAGGAGATGGGGCTGTAGGACCAGATTGTGTTTCACTGAAGGAGCCTTGCAAAAGGGAACGCACAAGGATGGCTGAAGGATGACAGAAGCATAGAGAATAGAATTTGAACTTTATGGCCTTTTAAAAATGTTTGGTGTTTTTTTTTAATCCGTTAATGCTTCTAAAGCGTTTTGTGTTAAATCACAGAATTTCTTAGATTGGAAAAGACCTTCAGGACCATTGAGTTCAATCATTAGTTTCACACTGACAAGTCCTTGACTAAATCAAAGCCCTCAGCACGACATTTAGCCTGCAGAAGAGGAGGCTCAGGGCAGACCTCATTGCCGTCTACAACTACCTGAAGGGAGGCTGTAGCCAGGTGGGGTTGGGCTCTGCTGCCAGATAACCAGCAACAGAACAAGGGGACACAGCCTCAATTTGTTCTGGGGGAGGTCTAGGCTGGATGTTAGGAGGAAGCTGTTGGCAGAGAGAGTGATTGGCATTGGAATGGGCTGCCCAGGGAGGTGGTGGAGTCACCAGCCCTGGAGGTGTTCAAGAAGAGCCTGGATGGGGCACTTAGTGCCATGGTCTGGTTGATTGGCCAGGGCTGGGTGCTAGGTTGGGCTGGATGAGCTTGGAGGTCTCTTCCAACCTGGTTGATTCTATGAACATCTAATCACTATGAATCACTATGATTGGAAAGGACCATCAGAATCATCCAGTCCAACCTTCATCCCAGCATCCTTAATCACTAGACTATAGCCTCAAGTGCCATATCCACTCTTTTTTTAAACACCTCCAGGGATGGCAACTCCACCACCACTCCAAATGTAGCCAAGAGTTAAGGATTTCAACCTCAATGAATCACCTCTGCATTCCAGTTGCAGAAATAAGTCTTTAACAGGTCCTTGACTGCTTTATGGGACAGAAACACCTTCTAGGCTTTTGAGATCAGCCTGGCATAAGTGTTGGTGAGTGCAGAAGGGGCAGCCAGGTGGAAAACAGGCTCCTGGAACTTCTGAGATAGGTCTGCTTGAAAGACATGAACTGGATAGCGATCAGAGTAGTTGTACATTCACCCAGCAGAGACATGGAGCATAGAGATAGGAATGAAAAATAACTTTCTTCCTTTAAGGTGTCTGCTCCTGTCACTTTGTGGTGTGCACAAGGTCTGCTCCAGGCTGCTTCTCCTGACACTTTTTCAAACTGAATTTGCAAGTAGAGTAGCAATAATAGTTGTACCCCCTCAAAAAAAACAAGCTATAACTTGTGGCAGATTATCTTCAGTCTGATTACAGTGTCCCAAACAATTGCACCATGAGATAACTTACTTGCAGAAAAGTTTAAACAGTCTTGCAGTAGCAAAGAGGGTGCTGAAATCTCCTGTATGCTATCTCCTGCCACCTCACCCATGGATCCCTAAAGCATAGAAGCAAGCTAAGTGAGGCAGGATCTCCTGTAGCAGACCAGCTGGCAGAGCTGCAGAAAACAAGCAAGCTTTCAGGCACAGAAGCCTTTCTTCCTATCTCAGGCCAGAGCTCCTGATTATCATAGTATCACAGTATCACCAAGGTTGGAAGAGACCTCACAGATCATCAAGTCCAAGCCGTTCCCACAGAGCTCAAGGCTAGACCATGGCACCAAGTGCCACGTCCAACCTTGCCTTGAACAGCTCCAGGGACGGCGACTCCACCACCTCCCTGGGCAGCCCATTCCAGTAGCCAATGACTCTCTCAGGGAAGAACTTTCTCCTCACCTCGAGCCTAAATTTCCCCTGGCGCAGCCTGAGGCTGTGTCCTCTTGTTCTGGTGCTGGCTGCCTGAGAGAAGAGAGCAACCTCCTCCTGGCTACAACCACCCCTCAGGTAGTTGTAGACAGCAATAAGGTCTGCCCTGAGCCTCCTCTTCTCCAGGCTAAACAATCCCAGCTCCCTCAGCCTCTCCTCGTAGGGCTGTGCTCGAGGCCTCTCCCCAGCCTCGTTGCTCTTCTCTGGACACGCTCAAGCATCTCAATGTCCCTCTTAAACTGGGGGGCCCAGAACTGAACACAGTACTCGAGGTGTGGTCTAACCAGTGCAGAGTACAGGGGCAGAATGACCTCCCTGCTCCTGCTGGCCACACCATTCCTGATGCAGGCCAGGATGCCACTGGCTCTCTTGGCCACCTGGGCACACTGCTGGCTCTTTATGAGTAAAGAATGGCCAGTGTGTTCCCAGACAGCTCCTGATTATGAGTAAAGAGTGGCCAGTGTCTTGCAGCCTGTCTGAGCCCGCAGGAAGCGTTGTGTGCCCAGGGTCACAGTGCCTGCGCACCAGCACTGCCCAGTGGGTTTTCCTGCTCAGTCAGACTAACACAGCAATCACAGACCACAGTCACAGAACTGTTATGGTTGGAAGAGATCATTGAGTCGCTCTAACTCTACCAAGCTTGGTGCTAAACCATGTCCTTCAACACCACATCTCTGCAGCTTTTAAACACCTCCAGGGATTCGACCATCTTCCTGGGGGGCCTGTGCCAGGGCTTGACAACTCAGTGAGGAAGTTTCTTCTAATATCCAAGCTAAACCTCCTCTGGTGCAACTTGAGGCTATTTCTTCTCATCACTCATTCCTTGTGAGAAGAGACCAACCCTTGCCTCACTGCAACCTCCTTTCAAGGAGTTGTAGAGAGCAATGAGGTCTCTCTTCAGCCTGCTTTTCTCCAAACTAAGCAACCCCAGTTCCCTCAGCCCCTCCTCACCAGCTGTGTTTTCCAGTCCCCTCACCAGCTTTGCTGCCCTTCTCTGGACCTGCTCCAACACCTCAATGTCCTTCTGAGGTGTTGCCTAGTGAGGCACCCAAAACTCAACCCAATACTCAAGGCATGGCCTCACCAGTGCTGAGTACAGGAGGGCAATCATTTCTCTGGTCCTGCTGGCCGCACTAGGACTTAATGTTTTATGTCCTATTTCTTTCTTACAAATTGCTGCATCCACAGGCTTAGAGATCACAATTGCAACAGTGTTTCCTCTTGTACCCCTAACTCATCCCACTGACAGGGAGCAATTTGTTCTCTGCCTCAGCTGCCTTTTGCCTTTCAGCAAATGTTCTCTGTTGCCCATGTCTGCATCTGATAGATGCTAAGGGACCATCATGGGAACGTAAAAATGTCCTTTTGGAACCATCTACCTTCACTGATCACAAAGGGTTTGTTTTCCTCCCTCCTCCAAAGAGCACCTGCTGAAAATGTTTAAGGTCTGGTTAACTTCCAGCGCTTTCATATCATTCTAGCTTTAAGGAGAGGAGGAAAGAAAGGAGGCAGAAAGGCAGCATCTCTGGGTCCCTCAACACAAGAAAAACATGGACCCCATGGAGAGGGTCCAGAGGAGAGCCACAGAAATTATGGGAGGGATGGACCATCTCTCCTGCAGCCTGGAGATGAGAAAGCTCCAGGGAGACCATACAGCAGTCTTCCAGTACCTTCTGGACTGCTAGAAAGCTGGGCAGGGATGGTTTGCAAGGGCTTATAGGAGTAGGGCAAGAGGCAATAGTTTGAAACCAGAGTATAGTAGATTTAGATTAGGGAGAAGTTCCTTACTGTGAGGGTGGTGGAACCCTGGAGCTGGAACAGCTCTGGACAATAACATCATACCTCACTGGCAGGCTACCCACAAGCGTGTGCATCTGACTCTAATTTTGTTCCTGGCCAGCTGCTTGTTTTCCTTTCCTTCCCTTCCCACCTCCAGCCCAAACAAAAATAAAGGTCACTGGAGCTGGCCACATTAAACAGACACCAGCCCTGCTCATGGCTCAGAGCCATGAGTACTCACACAGGAACAAGCCTGACATCCACGGGTTTTTATCTGCATGCAAAACATTATCTTGTACCCACCACACTGTCCCACTCCACTGCTACCAGTGCTAAGTGCCTCTCTGTCTTCATCCTCACCACCATCCTCTTCCTTGTTGGCCTTTGGCAAAGATCCTATTCATGGTAAAGTCCTCTTTGGAGCCACAGCCATTATATATATATATATATATATATATATATAAAAAGGCCTTCCTGGGAGTGAGAGAATCAGTTTTTTTCTGGAGAGCAATGACATATGGAAGATAGATATAAAATATAGGAGAGATGATGCATATGAATTACAGGACTTGTGAGGGAACAAGTGTGGGATCAGTATTTCATTTTTGGTTCCATGGACACTGCTGAAACACAGAGCAGAGCCCTTGCCCTGGGATGCCTTAAGGATGGCATCCCTTGAAACCAAGTAAAGGGTTAAAGCTCCTACTGGACCAGAAGAGAAGACAGAATGGGCTGGGAAAAGCCTCTCAGAGGCTCAACAGGTCCTGGTTTTACCAGGGTATCCTGTGGTGCTGCTGGAGGCACCTGAAGGAGGTGCATGCCTGGAGCTCACCTCCTGAGTGGGCTGGAGCAGAGGAGCTTGGCTGTTCCCACAGCAGAGGGAGGTTTCTTCAGAGTGCCAAACCTGAAACCCTGCTGAGCCTAAAGCCTGCTCTATTTGCTTGTTATATGACCTGATTCAGGCTACTCTGGTGCTGCTCAGTGCCTCTTGCCAAGAGCAGCTGGTGTGACTTCTGCACCAGCCTGGAGCATGCAGCCTGCAGGGAGGCTCCTCTCTGCAGTGTGGGGGACATCTTCACCTCAGCCTCTGCAGGAGAAAAGAACAGAGTTATTTTGAGAGCTGAGTAACAAGCCTAGGTTTTGTCTCTCACCAGAAATAGCAGGCAGCACTTGTCTGCTGACTCGGTACCCTGAGGGGAGGACTGGCACTCAGAGCCCCCAGCCAGCCCACACTTACCCTGCACGTAAAGCCAAGGCAGATGGTCACAGTCGTGCTCCTGGCACTGCTCACTTCTGCCTGCACCATGTTTGAGCACCAAGTGGGGTTTCCTGAGAAGTAAGAGAGGGACCCCACAGGTCTCTAGTCCTTGGGCTGTCAGGGGCACGATGAGGTTTACAAAGCAAGCACTCACCCTGTAGAGGTACAGACAGGTCCTGAGCAAAGATAAATCCATCAACACCCCAAGTTTCTTCTAACCAGTGCCAAGAGCAGTGTGGTACTAGCAGAGGTCAAGCAAAGCCAGTTGTGTAGGTGGCACATTCAGTGACAGGCTGACCTTGGTGCAGACAAGGGTTTCCTTGTGTTAATAGGACTTCTGTGGACCAGGGTGAGAGGAACACCTGGTAGCCACAACAGCACTGGCAATCCAGTTGGACATGGTTGGACTCGATCTCCTTGGGTCCCTTCCAATCCCTCATACCCTGTGATTGTAGGACAGAGAGGGATGCTTGTGTCCAGATAGACAGGGGGGACATTCACAATGATGTTTAGCTACACACAAAGTTTTGACAAAGCTTTGTATTACAAAAACCATTTCATCTCTAAGCAAGGGCATCACTGAGCAAAAATGTCTTAGGCAATGTACCTGGCGTCAATCTGATCTCTGTGTGGCTGTTACAAACATGGCATAAATCTAACTCCTGGACTCTTAGTAAGTTAAGATAAATCATAGCTCTACTTCCTCCCAAGACTTGAGCGAAATACCTGGAGAGGGACCTGGGAGTGCTGGTGGAGAACAAGTTAACTATGGGACAGCAATGTGCCAAGGCCAATGGGATCTTGGGATGTATTAAAATAAGGAGGCTCCAAGCTGACCTTCTTGTGGCCTTTCAGTATCTGAAGGGGGGCTACAAAAAAGCTGGGGAAGGACTTTTTAGGATATCAGGGAGTGAGAGGACTGGGGGGAATGGAGCAAAGCTGGCGATGGGTAGGTTCAGGCTGGATGTGAGAAGGAAGTTGTTCAGCATGAGAATGGTGAGAGCCTGGAATGGGTTGCCAAGGGAAGTGGTTGAGGTCCTGTCCCTGGAGGTGTTTAAGGCCAGGCTGGATGGAGCTCTAGGGTAGGGTGGCCCTGCCCATGGCAGGGGGACTTGTAACTAGATGGACCCTTGTGGTCCCTTCGAACCCTGACTGATTCTGTGATCCCCCTCTGCTCTGCCCTGGTGAGATCTCATCTTGAATACTGCCTTCAGTTTTGGGCTCATCAGTTGAAGAGGGACAGGGATCTGCTGGAGAGGATCCAGCAGAGGTTACAGGGATGATTAGGGGACTGCAGCACTGTCTGATGAGGAGAGTCTGAGGGACCTGGGGCTGTTTAGTCTGGAGAAGAGAAGACTGAGAAGGGATTTAATGTTTATAAACACCTGAGGGCTGGGGTCAGGAGTGGGCGGACAGGCTCTGCTCACTGCTCCCTGGGATAGGACAAGCAGCACTGGATGGAAGCCAGCACAGGAGGTTCCAGCTCAACACAAGGGGGGAACTTCTTTCCTGCAAGGCTCCCAGAGCACTGGCACAGGCTGCCCAGAGAGGTTGTGGAGTCTCCTTCTCTGGAGACTTTCAAGGCCTGTCTGGATGTGTTCCTGTATACCCTGAGCTAGATTGTATGGTCCTGCTCTGTAAGGGGGGTTGGACTTGACAATCTCCTTGGGTGCCTTCCAACCCCTAACATCCTGTGAGCCTGTAATATAGCAGTTAAGAAATGGTAACTTTATATTCCTTGCTTTTCAGACTTAAAGAAACTAAACAGGGCATTTCTTCCTGCTAGCAAAGAAAACCAGAATTGAACTCTGTTCTTTCCTTCCAGTGAAGTTGTGATGGGTTTTTTTCATGTTTTTAAAAAGATAACCTAGTTGCTTAGTGAAAAAGCTTAAGTAAACTTCCCTATTTGGGAGATAGAAAAAAGTAATCATAGAATCAAGGAATGGTTTGGTTGGGAAGGGACCTTTAAAGGTCATCTAGTCCAACCTCCCTGCAGTAAACAGGGACTAGATCAGGTTGCTGAAAGACAAGGTTAACTTCTTCCTTGCTCTGCTCTGAAGGAGATAAAATCCATGTATCCATGTTTCTCCTTGGCTACCCCATGGCTCTGAATCTTGATCTTATGTTTGAAACATTCAGTTCTTTTTACTACAAATTCATTTATTCCCCTCATTGAGTGGCTTGAAGTGTACCCCATGTGGCTTTAGGTACTGCTGAATTGCACAGGGAATGGAAAAAACAGACAGAAAACAGAGATTACTCACTGCTAAGACTCTCCTGAGCAATTTTGCTAAAGCATCCCACATTTCTGTCACTAAATAAACAGAGAACAGCCAAAGGTTTTGAAGTCTCAGTCACTAGGGACCCCCCAGTGACGTTAATGTTCCTGGAATGTCATTTGACCACTTCTACCAAATGGGTTGTTTCCTTTATCCCTGAATGGAACTTCTGCTTTAAATGAAACGGTAAACAATCATCATCATCAGGGATTCTTTATCAAAGATTTAAGAGAATAAAATCTTAATATTTGTGTGCTTTGGGAGAGGTTTAACTGCATGTGGGAAATGGGAAATGCTGTACAAAGCAGAAAACAGAGCAGGGCCGAGGAGATGCTGAGGAAGAATAGCTGAAAAATCATCTCTCAGATCCTAACTGATGGTGGGTGTCAGGAAGGTGGGCTCAGATTCTTCTCAGTGGTTGCCAGTGATAGGACAAGAGGTAATAGGCATAAACTTGAATAGAAGAAGTGCCATCCAAACTTGAGAAGGAACTTGACTTTGAGGGTGAGGAAGCACTGGAGAGAAGTAGTGGGATCTCTGGAGACTTTCAAGGCCTGCTGAGATGTGTTCTTGTGTGATCTGCTTTAGGTGATCCTGCTGCAGCAGGGTGTGGCCATTTGAGCTGATTTTCTAGCTCAGACATAGTGGTGTTGGACTTGAGGTCACTTCCAACCCCTACCATTCTGTGATTCTTCATAGAATGCCTTTCTAGAAGAAAAATAATAATGCAAAGCACATCTCCCTTCCCAAATCTGCAGACAAAGAGGGGAACCCCCCTCTTTAAATGTGTCTGCAGCAGGGAAACACAAAGTGCAGTATTTATTGCCTGCGCCGCGGGAGTGGTGATTTACCAGAGAGGTTCCAGACCATGTCCTAGGTGTGCACATACTATCCCTGTGGTGCCTCTGGTGCCTCTCCCATCATAGAATAAATGGAGGTGGTAAAGCTTCACCCTGCTCTCCATTTATTATGAGTCAAGGCAATCCCTACTATTAGAATAGAATAGACCAGGTGAGAGAGACCTCCAAGCTCATCCAGTCCAACCTAGCACCCGGCCCTGGCCAATCAACCAGATCATGGCACTAAGTGCCCCAGCCAGGCTTTGCTTCAACACCTCCAGGGATTCTGACTCCACCACCTCCCTGGGCAGCCCATTCCAATGCCAGTCACTCTCTCTGCCAACAACTTCCTCCTGACATCCAGCCTATAGCTCCCCTGGCACAGCTTGAGACTGTGTCCCCTTGTTCTGTTGCTGCTTGCCTGGCAGAAGAGACCAACCCCACCTGGCTGGGAATGACCTAAAAGATGTTCCTCTAAAACACGAAGATGGGAAAGTCCCCAGTTAAGAAAAAGAAAACATTTAAAGACATTTACAGTTGAAGAAAATGTTCCATTGAAAGCTAAAGGACTGAAGACCATTTTCAAACTCCATTAGCTTCAATGAGATTTAAATATGTTATTAAAGGTAAGTGCATAATTTTGTCAATGAGCATTCTTTAATGACCCTTAAATCTACATCTGTCTCATCAATATTATCTAGAGTGGAACCAGAAATTATTTCTGGTAATCTGAGGCTAAGCTACTTGAAAATTAAACTTTATGATGAGCAAGGGACAAAGATTCATCTTAGAGATTTACAGTTCCTTTTCTTGCTGTCAGTCAAAACCAACCCCAAAATCTTCCTCTTGCACACACAATCCTGAAGGGTTTTTATTATGGCTAAACTACTCAAAAATTAAACTTTATGATGAGCAAGGGGCAACAATTCATCTTAGAGCTCTAGAGTTCCTTCTCTTCCTGTTGCTCAAAATCAAACCTAAATCTTTACCTTGCACACACAACCTCCTAAAGGGTTTTGCTACTGCCCCTTTTTATCTCTTTATTTGCAGTTCTTGTTCTTGTCTTCAAACTAGAGAGAAGTTGCCTAATAACCATGCTTACCTGGATCAAGACTTCATAAAACCCTCTTAAAAATTGATGGCCTCATAAAATAGCAATCAAACATGGAGAAATTGTATTTTTCATAGCTTAACTGAGTAAATCTATATAGGAAAACCTATGCAGCTTTAAAACATCAGCAGCCCATGGGAGGTGTTGTGCCCTGCAGTGGGCCACCCCTCAGAGAAGATCCAGCACAGAGGTTGCTGTCCCACAACACTGCTGAGCAAAATGTGGGGCAGGTGGGATAATGCTCACAGGTGGGAAGCAGCTGAGTGTGGTCCTGTGTCCCAGCAGTGTGTGGAAAACAGCCTAAATCACAGCCCCAGTGGTCAAATGTGGTGAAAGGCTAAGAGGCCTATTAGATGTCCTGGCTTGACCCACCCTTCTGCTGATGGGGGAAGCAAGGGCAGGGGCAAAACAGAGGCTTGGGCCATTATGCCAGACAGGGAAATGGAATTTCAGAGAATCACAGAATCATTAAGGTCGGAAAAGACCTCTAACATCAAGTCCAATCCTCAAGCCAACACCACCAAGGCCTTTAAACCATGTCCCAAAGTGCCATGCATAGCCAATTTTTGAGCACCTTCAAGGACAGTGATTCCACCACCTCCCTGGGCAGCCTATTCCAATGCTTGAGCACTCTTGCAGTGGAGAAACTTTTCCTAATATCTAATGTAAACCTCCCCTGCCGCAGCTTGAGGCCATTTCCTCTCATCCTATCACTTGTTACTTTCTGCTCTCCTTATCCTGAGCCTGGCAAAAGGCAGAACACAGCCCCAGTGTTTCATCTTGTTGCATTTTATTTAATCACAGGAGGCCTGCTGTGTTCCTTCTATGTCATTCTGAAAGGCTGTACAGATGGGAGACAGAGAGCAAAAGCTGTAAGTACAGAACAAAGGCTTTGGAATAAAGCATAAAATATTTCTGTTTAGATAAACTCCTCTCTAAAAGTGGAGACTTTTTAAAGCAGTCTGTGGTCCATTGTAGAAAAGGAGCAATGGCTCTGATGCATGAAGTGAGATCTAGACCCAAACATTCCCAAAGCTTAAAGCTTTTAACATTCAGTAGTATGATCAAAATTAATGCTACAACAGAAAAGTGCTTTTCTTCTTGATCTTGTGGTCTTTGATCAGATCCATCCTTAAACACAGGAGGTTCCATCTCAATACAAGGGGGAACTGCTGTCTACAACTCCCTGAAGGGAGGCTGTAGCCAGGTGGGGTTGGTCTCTTCTCCCAGGCAAGCAGCAACAGAACAAGGGGACGCAGTCTCAAGTTGTGCTGGGGGAGGTCTAGGCTGGATGTTAGGAGGAAGTTGTTGGCAGAGAGAGTGATTGGCATTGGAATGGGCTGCCCAGGGAGGTGGTGGAGTCACCATCCCTGGGGGTGTTCAAGACAAGCCTGGCTGGGGCACTTAGTGCCATGGTCTGGTTGATTGGCTAGGGCTGGGTGCTAGGTTGGAGTGGATGATTTCAGAGGTCTCTTCCAGCCTGGTTGATTCTATGTTTCTTTACTGTAAGGGTGACAGAGCACTGGCACAGGCTTCCCAGAGAGGTTGTGGAGTCTCCTTCACTGGAGACTTTCAAGGCCTGTCTGCATGCATTCCTGTGTGACCTGAGCTGGATTGAATTGTCCTGCTTTGGCAGGGAGTTTGGACTCGATGATCAAATTGGGTCCCTTCCAACCCCTAACATCCTGTGAGCCTGTGAACAGAGGTGTCCTGGCAATCAGCTGAAGGAGCAGCTGGCCTTCAGAAGGGTGTATTCTTGATCTGAAAAGTGGAGAATGACACCACAAGCATTGTGCTTCCTTAACAATCATTCTGTAGCTTTTACTGTCATGTGCATTAAAAATGGAAAAAATCCATTTTTAGCATAAACTCTGTGTTGGTTTTACACAGAGCCCTACACTTACTAGATTCACTGAGGATTTTCATTACAGATCTCAGTACCAGTAGGAAAGGGAATTTAGCCTTGTTAGGATTGACTATACTCAGTTTTGGGCTCCCCAGTTGAAGAGGGACAGGGATCTGCTGGAGAGGGTCCAATGGAGGGATGCAGGGATGATGAGGGGACTGGAGGGCATGGCTGATGAGGAGAGGCTGAGGGACCTGAGGCTGCTTAGTCTGGAGAAGAAAAGATTTAGAGAGGATTTGATAAATGTTTATAAGTATCTGAGGGCTCCCAGGAGTGGGGGGACAGGCTCTGCTCACTGCTCCCTGGGATAGGACAAGGAGCAAAGGGTGTAAGCTGCAGCACAAGAGGTTCTGCCTCAACACAAGGGGGAACTTCTTTACTGTAAGGGTAACAGAGCACTGGAACAAGCTCCCCAGAGAGGTTGTGGAGTCTCCTTCTCTGGAGACTTTCAAGGCCTGTCTGGATGTGTTCCTCTGTGATCTGTGTTAGATAGCATTGTCCTGCTCTGTAAGGGGGGTAGGACTCGATGATCTCCTTGTGTCCCTTCCAACCCCTAACATCCTGTGAGCCTGTGCCTTCATAGGTGAAAAAAGGCTCTCACAGTGAGTTTAAAACAAACATTAAACCCTTCTATACTTGGTTTCCCCTAAATTACAGCCAAAGCTATTTGGATGCTTTGAGATTTGAAATTGTAATGCCCCTTGTCTGCAGTGGATACTTTTCCCCCCCAGCCCAGAAGAGAACAGAATTAAAGCACTTACAGCACCTCCTTACATAGATGTGGAGCTTAAAGATGCTCAGTGGAGGAGTAACTTTAATAGAGCGCTACAAAATCTGCAAAGCAAAAATCAGTAGCAGGCAACACCACAATCACTTCATGTATGGCAAGATAGCACAAAGGAGGATAACGTCCTGGAACCTTCCACATTCAAAAACTGAGAAACAAAGAGATCTCTACTGCCAGAGCCACAGAAGTGGCAATTCAGGAAGCAAACCTGTAGAGAAGCTAGGGAAAGACTTCCCCAAAAAAAGAGGGGCAGCAGAGACAAGCCATTTGCTTTCTGCTGATTTCTCTGCAACAGGATTTCCTCGTCACACCGTGTGGAGCCATGTAAATATGCCCCCTCTGGGTACGTGACAGGAATCATTTCCTCCACCGTGCTCGCAGGGAAGGAAAGCAAAAAAGGAGAGGTCAGGATCCTGGGGATTTGTATTAGCAGATAGCACTTAGTCAGGAAAGGGATAAAGATTACAGGGGAAGTGGTGCTATTGGTCTGTAATCCTTTTCTGTCACACAGACTTTTTACATTAATCAGAAGAAATATGTGGGAAAAAAAATTAAGCTTTGCTATTCTTCACTTTCAATTTCTGATTGGTGCTTAAATGCAGGGTGTAAAGGCTTTAAACAATGTACTTGAAACAAGCTCACAAGCTGAAATCTTATGAGCATTCCCAAATGTGAAAGTAAAACTTCTTCTGCCCAAGTTTTCCAACATTTCTGTGCATGTTTACACCCCAAAGAAAGAAACACAAGAAAATGGGTGCCTGAAATCATGGCAGCTTTATCTGGCATATTCTTAGGTGTGTTCTCTGATTCACATATTCAAATGCTGAATAATAGCTGGTGATTTGAGTGTAGCTGCAGCATGACTTCACATTCTACCACACAACCAGAGTTAATTCATTCTGGCAAAGCTGGCAGCTCATGGCTTGGACAGATTCACTGTGATAAGGGTCAAGAACTGCCTGGAGGGCTGGGTCGAGAGAGTGGTGGTGAATGGTGCCACATCCAGTTGGCAGCTGTCACTAGAGCAAATAGCATCCTGGCCTGGCTCAGGAACAGTGTGGCTAGTAGGACAAGGGAGGTTATTCTGCTCCTGTACTCAACACTGGTCAGGCCACACCTTGAGTGCTGTGTCCAGTTCTGGGCCCCTCAATTCAAGAGAGATGCTGAGATACTGGAAGGTGCCCAGAGAAGGGCAGCAAGGCTGGTGAGGGGCCTGGAGCACAGTCCTGTGAGGAGAGGCTGAGGGAGCTGGGGGTGTGCAGCCTGCAGAAGAGAAGGCTGAGGGCAGACCTCATTGCTGTCTGCAGCTACCTGAAGGGAGGCTGTAGCCAGGTGGGGTTGGTCTCTTCTCACAGGCACCCAGCAACAGAACAAGGGGACACAGCCTCAAGTTGTACCAGGGCAGGTCTAGGCTGGATGTTAGGAGGAAGTTTTTGGCAGAGAGAGTGATTGGCATTGGAATGGGCTGCCCAGGGAGGTGGTGGAGTTGCTGTCTTTGGAGGTGTTGAAGCAAAGCCTGGCTGGGGCACTTAGTGCCATGGTCTGGTTGATTGGCTAGGGCTGGGTGCTAGGTTGGCCTGGATGATCTTGGAGGTCTCTTCCAACCTGGTTGGTTCTATGACTGTGTGCCTAAGGCATTGTTTCAGTTTATGACCTGAGAGTTCAAGACATGCATTTGAAGTAGCCTAAGAAGGGTGGGCTTTGCCTAAAGGAAAGCAAAGCAACATCTGTGCTGGAATCCTGTAGGTGCTGTAACCCTATTCACACAGACACAGCTTTGCAAGTTCAAAAGTTTCAATTTTCCAAACAGGAAAAAGACTACTCTTGTGTAAAAGCACACAACATACCTACACCTACACTAGGAGCTGCACCAATTTAACTACCAGGCAAAAAACTGCACCACAAGCAAAGCTGGGAGAAGCACAGCAGCTTCCTTAAAGGTCTGCTTCCAGTGCTCCAGCAGTGCTGTGACCCTAACTGATGCTTCATGGAGTCAGGCAGAAAAAGCCCAGACTCCTGCAGCAGCAGCATGTCCAAGCACTCAGGTGCCACAAACAGCTGCTGGTAAATGAGGTCTGGTTGAGGTGCAGAAGTTTCACACTGGTTACAAAGGGATTTATAAAAACCAACCGTATCCTGGGCTGCATCAAAAGAGGCATGGGCAGCAGGTTAAGGGAGGTGATGGTATCCCTCTGCTCTTGTGGCACACCACCTGGAGATCTGCATCCAGATCTAGACTTCTCAACACAAGACACAGACCTGATGGACAGAGTTCAGAGGAGAGTCACAAATATGATCCAAGGGCTGGAGGACCTCTGCTCCAGCAAGGAGCTGGGTCTGTTCAGCCTGGAGAAGAAAAAGCTCTGTGGAGACCTTAGAGCAGCCTTCCAGTATCCGAAGGGGCTACAGGAAAGCGAGGAAGGGACTTTATACAAAGGTCTGCAGTGCTAGGGCGAGGGGCAATGTTTTGAAACTAGAGCAAGGTAGATTTATACTTGACACAAATAAGTTCTTTACTGGGAGGGTGAAGAGACATTGGAAGAGGTTGTCCAGAGAAGTTGTGGATGCCTCATCCCTGGAAGTGTTTAAGACCAGGCTGGAAGAGGCTTTGAGCAACATGGTGTAGTAGGAGTTACTCCTCTCCATGGCAGGGAGGTTGGAACTAACCTCTCTTTAAGGTCCCCTCCAACTCAAGCCATTCTGTGATTCTGTGAACACCAAAGAAGGAATCTCCTGTTAGAGCTGAGTCTTCTTTCCTACATATATAATGTGTGCAGAGTACATTTAATGAGTGTTTGGTGGAAGAATAACTTCTATTAAGGTGTCCATCATTGAAGACTTTCTGCATTACAAAATCTATTGCATCCTACACAGGTGTGTTGAAACAGACCAGTTTACTTTTCATTATAGTAAGGCATTCAACTGAAGCAAGACTAACACAGTCAGGTGAAAGTCCTTTGTACAGCTTCTCTGTCCTTATTGCTAATTACTCAATAGTTTCCAGCTGGTGCATTTGTGTCCACCCTGCTCATGAAATCACTGAGCAGTGCCAGGACTTGCACTAATCCCCATTGAACCTTACTGGAAGCAGGCCCACCTGGTGATCCCTGCTCACTGATAGCTCCTCCTTGAATTCAGTTACCAGGTTTTCATCTATTTTACATGTCTACTACTTCTGCTGCAACATCTTGTGGTTTAAAATGACAATATCATAGAATCAACCAGGTTGGAAGAGACCTCTAAGATCATCCAGTCCAACCTATCACACAGCCCTGTCCAGTCATGCAGCATGAAGATAAAGACTTCATTTATTTTTGTATATGTGCCTATTTAGTCAATTTTAGACATTTTAAACCAATGTCCTGTGCTGTTGGTGTGAGTGAGGAAGCTGTGAAGACACTCTCTAGAGGTGCATGCTGTAAAGATATGCTGCTGAGTGATTTATTTAACTGAACATGCCTTGTTTGGAGCACTTGGCACAGGTTACACCAGTTCACCCTCACTGGCTCTGAACTGCGTCAATTTAATGTCACTGACTTAAAGTTAGGCTGTCAGTGCTCTGTTCAGGTGCTGCATTCAGGGCAATTCTTAGCTTACAAAAAAATTACCTTACAGATGTGTCCTGAAGGAACAGCAGATGAATGTGTTTGCTGGAAAACAAGAGGTAATACATGCACTTTGTTAGTATCAGCAGCATAAAGAAAGGCAGCAGCACCTTCACACACAAATTGCTTAATCAGGAGTCTTCCAGTGTTAGACCTTTCCACATGCAGAAAAAGGAAAGGTTCCTAGGTGGCAAAACCTCAAAAGACAAACCCGATTGCTATGACAGAGCTCTGTGTTTATCTCCCACAGTTGCTCTCTTCTCTTTTATTTTTATACTCTTATAAGCAGATCAAATCGCTCCAAAGAGCAGGTGAGGTCACACTAAGGCAAGCAATCATAAGCAGTCAGATACCTCCTGATCTCATTAACAAAAGGAACACTCTTTGTTGCAATCATATTGGCTGGGTTTCTTTTCATAAAATCTGCCACTGTTGATGGCAAAAAAGATGCTGAAACTTCTGACTTGCATTGAAGAATACAAAGGTGGGGATTTTCTCTGTGAGTGTAGTTGAAGATTGAGGTTTAAAAGTTGTATCAGTGCTATTTATCCTGCTGCTCCACAGTGAGTCAGTCTGGATTCTTGTCCTCAGGAGCAGAGATTCACACAGGAAGAGCACACCACAGCTGTTGGATTCCCAGCAGACAGGGCCACGAGCAGGTCCTTGGGAAGGCTCCTGCGATAGTTTGGTACTTTTGACATTCCTTTTTCAGTGTTGCTGATAAGTATTCTAGATCCAGAGAACAACCTGCAGGGCTTTCAACACGGCCTTGGCTTGACAGCAGTCTCAGATTCCACTCTGACAGCCTAAGGATTTTTTTGTTTGCTGTCCAGACAGTATCTTCAGATGTTACATTTCCCCTACTGCCTCCCAAGTTATGCTTCCCCAGGATAAGAGGCGTATTGATGGCCTTTCATTGCTCCAGGGATCGTTTCAACATCTCTTTTTATAACTCAATCCAGGACTTAATCTGCAAACGAAGCAATTAACCTCATTGTTAGAGCAAGATGTACTAACACTGCTTCTTAAATGGCTACTAAAAAGCAGCCTTTGCAGGGAGAGCACAAACCATGCCTTGCCTGCCTTTATCAGCTTCCCAGCTGAACTTTCCTTTTCAAAGCAGCTTTCTGTAGCAGTCTGTAGATTGCCTTTGCTGGTTTGCACTTTTTAATGTTATTATTTTAGGCTTGTTTAATTTATATATATATATATATATGGGCTTTTAGGAACATTTTTTTCAAGGTTACTCAGTGCTAAACCCCAAAGGACACAGGGCATTGTGTGCAGGCTTACTACTGGCATATGTATAAATGTGTGCCTGTTCTCAGCTGTACACAGTAATCACAGAAACCTGCAGCTTGGTAAAGCCACTCAGGATCACCAAGTCCAACCTAGAACCCTACTCTACAAGATTCACCTTAAACTATATCCCTAAGCACCACATCCAAACAACCCATCCAGGGTGGGTGACTCCACCACCTCCCTGGGCAGTTCGTTCCAGTCCCTGACCACTTTCTGCCTGAAAACCTTTTTTGTAATGTCCAATCTAAACCTCCCCAGGCTCAGCTTGAGGCCATTCCTCCTTATTATGTCTCAAATTAGCTGTGAGAAGAGCCCAGCAGCAGCCTCTCCATCATGTCCCTTCAGGTAGTTGTAGACAGCAATGAGGTCTGCCCTGAGCATCCTCTTCTGCAGGCTGCACACCCCCAGCTCCCTCAGCCTCTCCTCACAGGGCTGTGCTCCAGGCCCCTCACCAGTTTTGTTTCCCTTCTCTGGACACCTTCCAGTTCCTCAACATCTCTCTTGAATTGAGTGGCCCAGAACTGGACACAGCACTCAAGGTGTGGCCTGAGCAGTGCTGAGCACAGGGGCAGAAGAACCTCCCTTGTCCTGCTGCCCACACAGCTTCTGAGCCAGCCCAGGATGCCATTGACTCTCCTGCCCATCTGGGCACACTGCTGCCTCATCTTCAGCGAGTCTCTACCAGTACCCCCAGGTCCCTCTCTGCCTGGCTCCTCTCAGCCACTCTGTCCCCAGCCTATAGTGCTGCTTGGGGTTGTTGTGGCCAAAGTGTAGAACCCTGCACTTGGCCTTATTCAGTCTCATCCCATTGGCCTCTGCCCACCCATCCAGCCTGTTCAGGTCCCTCTGGGGATAACTTACTGAGTGTAAGCAAACATTACTTATAGAAACATAGATTGGTTTGGGTTGGAAGGGATGTTAAAGGTCATCTGGTTCAAACTACCCTGTCATGCACTGGAACACCTCCTACTAGACCAGGTTTCTGGGGAGGAATGACAACATTTTGCTGCTCATAGTGATTTAGATTTTATCCTGCCTTTTCTGGTAGCATTGTCACGTATGTCCTACCAAATGTTTGGCTTGATGCCAAATCCCACTGGAAATCTGGATGTATTACTTAAGGAAGAGAAAATATTAAGATTCCTACCTTCTTTAGGAAAGGGAGTGTGAAGCTGCAGGTGGATTCAATTCCTGATCTCAGCTCATTGGTGTAAACCCCTCCTAGCACACATGTGCTGTTCAGTGATGACTGCAGCCCAGCAGGACTCCTACCAATCTGCTGTTCCCCAGTCATTTGAAATAGAGCTAAGGAGAACTACCTGAACATATATAGTTTAATTGAACCTATCAGATGTTTATTAGGTTATTTCAATTAGGTAACTTAATTACCTATTAACTAGGTCATTTCACATGACACATCAGATGTTGAACTGGCTGTGTTTTGTCTCTGCAATGGCAATACCTGGAGCATCATCCAAGACTGGGGCACTCACTTGTCCCTGCGGTGCTGCAGCTGCAAACTCTCCTTGTCACACACAGCTTACAGTCTAAATAATTGAGACAGGCAAAGGGTAAAGGAGAAACAGAGATACAGGAGTATTTCATCCAGGGTCACATGGCTGGTCAGTCACAGAGCTGAGATTAGCAAAGAGGCCCCCACTCTGGTGCCTTGGCCACCAGACCGTGCTGCCTGTCCCTGCTGGGCTGGCGAGAGCAGCTCGGTTGTTCCAGCAGCTGCGTGCGGGAGAGATAAGTCTCAGCTGAGTCACAAAGCATGTAATGAGAGCCTCTGCTGATAACAGTGGGGTTTGGTGAATTACAAGCATAAGGAAGACTTCAAAATCCTCCTAAATTTGCCTGTAAGAAGCAGCATAATTTGAAAATAGCTAATTTGAATAGCTCTGTGTACCCCTACTGTCTGATCAGGTTAATTACTTAATTTGCTTATTTTCTGAAATCCTTTTAAATTATTAACATTGGGGGGGGGGGGGGGGGGGGGGTGAGGAAGGGGAAAGAATATAAAGATAATAAAATAACCCTCTAGAACAAAAGGATGAAAGCATAATTTGATAATCCTGTAATAAGGGAAGACAATTGTTTTAACAAATGGTGAACTGCTTTTCAGGCTTGAAGCTAAGAAGCAGAAGATAGCAATTTGCATAGGAGAGAACTACAATATTTTCAAAAGCATGGCTGCTAAGTCTTTATTTTACAAGATATTCTATTTGTGTGCCACTCTGAACAGTTAATTAAAACAATAATAGCTAGAAAACATATTTCCCCTTTGGCAGAATGTGCTCTCGCTCTGCTGTGGGCAGGTAATCCTGTGGCCAGTTACTATCACAAAAATATCTTCAAAGGCATATTAATGAAAGTAGTGCAGCAGTGAAGGATTCTTTCTTTGCGAGAGTCTAAAAATGCTGATGTGGTTTGAACAGTCTTGTGCCTGTAGAATCATAGAATCAACCAGGTTGGAAGAGACCTCCAAAATCATCCAGCCCAACCTAGCACCCAGCCCTAGCCAATCAACCAGACCATGGCACCAAGTTCCCCATCCAGGTTTTTCTTGCACATCTGCAGGCACAGCGACTCCACAACCTCCCTGGGCAGCCCATTCCAATACCAATCACTCTTTCTGCCAACAGCTTCCTCCTGACGTCCAGCCTATAGCTCCCGTGGCACAGCTGGAGACTGTGTCCCCTTGTTCAGTTGCTGGCTGCCTGGGAGAGGAGCCCAACCCCACCTGGCTACAACCTCTCTTCAGGTAGTTGTAGACAACAATGAGGTCTGCCCTCAGCCTCCTCTTCTGCAGGCTGCACACCCTCAGCTCCCTCAGCCTCTCCTCACAGGGCTGTGCTCCAGGCCCCTCACCAGCTTCGTCACCCTTGTCTGGACAAATTCCAGTACCTCAAAATCTCTCTTGAATTGAGGAGCTCAGAACCAGACACAGCACTCAAGGTGTGGCCTGAGCAGTGCTGAGCACAGGGGCAGAAGAACCTCCCTTGTCCTGCTGGCCACACTGTTCCTGAACCAGACGAGGATGCCATTGGCTCTCTTAGCCACTTGGGCACACTGCTGGCTCATGTTCAGCTACTATCTACTGTACTGCTGTGGAGGGGAGTGAATGGCTTAAGCTTCCCCATTTCATTCCAGATTAATGCTGACAAATGATTAGGATGTTACCTGCTGTTAAGGAGAACTTTGGTGATTGTGAGTTGTGTGGAGTGTAGCTTGACTGGGTGTGGTTCTAGGACTAACAATGAATGAGATCACCTGGGGTAGTAACATGTGGCCACAAGATTCCCACCTCAGTCTCTCAGCTTCAACCTCAAGAAATTAAAAGCTCTATGAAAAGTTTAATGTTTAAGACCCTTACTTCAAACAAGAGGTTCCTTGCATTTGCTGAAGGTAAAAGTGATTCCCAAGTTGTGAACCCAAGCAACATCATAACACAAGAAAGTCTAGAAGAATAAAGAAGATTCGGCTGGGGAGGAGGAAGTTCTTTCTGTCAGATTAAGCTGCTGGTGAGTCCAGCCCTTAGTGGGAAACTGGATTCAGCAAGATCAGGAACAGAAATATGGTCTATAAAGCTGTAGGCTAAACAGAGCTTTGTGCTGTTTTTAGGCAGATGTGATAGCAAAAAAAGAGAGAGAGAGAGAGAGAAAGACACTAAAAACTGGTGATGCAGGCAGGAAAGTAAGGGGGAAAACTGTCACTGGTGTAAAGAAGGATATTGGGCAGTGTGTAGGATTTATCATTCCAATACAAGAGAAGTGCTAAAGAGCATGCATTGAGGTTGTGGATGCCCTTTGAAAGGTGACTTGAAGGTTCACTAAGAACTCTTTGCAAGGATCTCTAGGAGTCAGTAGAGCATTTTCTCTCCCTGGCCCAGATGTGGATAGCAAGTGCAAAAGTGGCCCAAAAGGTTTGAATGATTCAGGCAATTCTTTCTCTGCTTGAAGAAACTCATACACGAATTTGAGCAGTTGGAGTTGATGATCAAAGATCTCTTCCACCCCCAGCAGTTCTATGATTCTGTGAATATACCTATCTTGGAGTTCCAGTGCTGTACCCATGGCTGTGTTCTCCCATAGCTTTCTCATGGAAACATGTAAAAGTTATTTACTGGAATTTCTGGAGGTACCATCAAGACACAGTTATATTTTGAAGGCTGTTTCCATAGCACTAGATAAAAATAATGCTACAGACTGTTTGCAAAATGAATACTGTAACAATTAAACTAGAGACACAGTCATTCTTCCTGATTTAATAAGGATGCTCATTAAAACAAAAAACAGTACTCTAGTGCAAGTCTTTTTCTACCTTACACTCTCTCATAGAATCAACCAGGTTGGAAGAGACCTCCAAGATCATCCAGTCCAACCTAGCACCCAGCCCTGTCCAGTCAACCAGACCATGGCACTAAGTGCCTCATCCATGCTTTGCTTGAACACCTCCAGGGATGGCAACTCCACCACCTCCCTGGGCAGCCCATTCCAACAGTAGAACATAAATGATTTTTTCACTTCACAAGATGAACAGAAGCCCAATGAAGCAAATATACTTTCTTTCTAGCTGCAAAAACATACTGCATTAAACCCAAATACTGTTAAGGGTAATTTCTTTTGTGTACTACAATTTAGGTGCTAGAAGGATTTTTTGTGTTTGTTTTGAGATAAGGTATCCAACTACATCTTCTCTGCCACATGTGGTGCCTAGGAATTCCACCTGAATTCAGAAATGGAGATGGAGGAGAAGCTTTAAGAGTTCTGCTCTCAATGTATGGTGCCAGAAAGCTGTTGTTATGACTGCTATAACATTGCCACAAGCTTTTGTCACAGAAGGTTGTAGACATGCTCAGTGAAAACTGTCAAACCAGCATAGACAGTTCATAACTTCTGAGAGCAAGACCACGTCCAGAGTATAAATGGTATATATAGCATGTAGGAGAGCTTAGTCTATCTTCCAGTACCTGAAGAGAGCTAATAGAAAGCCAGGGAGGGAATTGTTACAATGGCTCATAGTGACAGGACAAGGAGGGGACACATTTAAGCTTGAGAAGGGAAGCTTTAGACTAGAGATTAGGAAGAAATTCTTTATAGTGAGGGTGGTCAGACACTGAAACAGGCTGCCCAAGAGAGTTGTGGATGCCTCCTCCCTGGGGGGCCCAGGTTGAACAGGGTATTGAGCAGCCTGATCTGGTGGAAGGTGACAGGGAGGTTAGAACAAGATGATCTCTAAGGTCCCTTCCAACCCAACCTAGTCTATGATAGAATAGAATCAATCAGGTTGGAAGAGACCTCCAAGATCATCCAGTCCAACCTATCACCCAGCCCTATCCAGTCAACTAAACCATGGCACTAAGTGCCTCATCCAGGCTTTTCCTGAACACCCCCAGGGATGGCGACTCCACCACCTCCCTGGGCAGCCCATTCCAATGCCAATCACTCTCTCTGTGAAGAACTTCCTCCTAACATCCAGCCTATACTTCCCTCGGCACAACTTGAGGCTGTGTCCCCTTGTCCTGTTGCTGGTTGCCTGGGAGAAGAGACCAACCCCCACCTGGCTACAACCTCCCTTCAGGTAGTTGTAGACAGCAATGAGGTCTGCCCTGAGCCTCCTCTTCTCCAGGCTAAACAACCCCAGCTCCCTCAGCCTCTCCTCATAGGGTTTGTGTTCCAGGCCCCTCACCAGCTTTGTTGCCCTTCTCTGGACACGTTCCAGCACCTCAACATCTCTCTTGAGTTGAGGAGCCCAGAACTGGACACAGTACTCAAGGTGTGGCCTGACCAGTGTTGAGTACAGGGGAAGAATAACCTCCCTCGTCCTACTGGCCACACTGTTCCTGATACAGGCCAGGATGCCATTGGCCCTCTTGGCCACCTGGGCACACTGCTGGCTCATCTTCAGCCTACTATCCACCAGTACCCCCAGGTCCCTTTCCTCCTGGCTGCTCTCCAGCCACTCTGTCCCCAGCCTGTAGCGTTGCTTGGGGTTGTTGTGGCCAAAGTGCAGAACCCTGCACTTGGCCTTGTTAAATTTCATCCCATTGGCCTCTGCCCACCCATCCAGCCTGTCCAGGTCCCTCTGCAGGGCTCTCCTACCTTCCAACAGATCAACACCTGCTCCTAGCTTGGTGTCATCTGCAAACTTAATGATGCTGGACTCAATCCCCTCATCCAGATCATCAATAAAGATATTGAACAGGACTGGGCCTAGCACTGATCCCTGGGGAACACCACTAGTGACAGCTGCCAGCTGGATGTGGCACCATTCACCACCACTCTCTGGGCTCGGCCTTCCAGCCAGTTCCTGACCCAGCACAGAGTGAATCTGTCCAAGCCATGAGCTGCCAGTTTAGCCAGGAGCTTGTTGTGGCAGACAGTGTCAAAGGCTTTGCTGAAGTCCAGGTAGACTCCATCCACAGCCTGCCCCACATTCACCTGTCGGGTAACCTGATCATAAAAGGAGATCAGGTTGGTCAGGCAGGACCTGCCCTTCCTAAACCCATGCTGGCTGGGCCTGATCCCTTGGCCATCCTGTAGATGCTTTGTGATGGCACTCAAGATGACCTTTTCCATGACCTTGCCTGGCACTGAGGTCTATGATGTATTCTGGGGAATGTAAGACAACGTATTACATGTGAAATACAAAAAAACAGTGGGAATGGAAACTGTTTGGGGGCCAAATTTTCTAATTAATTTTCAAAATAAATATAAATATTTGGTTAAAGACATTTCATAAAATACCCAGGACACATTAGCAATGATAGACCAAACATAAAAGAAAAGAAACAAATATTTGAAGCCCACACACACTTAGCTGTAAGGTAAAGAAAAAAATCCTCTCTGAAAGAGTAAATTCTACATCCCATAATCCACTACCATGACACCACTTACTGTTATACATTAGAAAATAAGTCTTCAGATTTCCTCAGAGGCCAACAGCATAAGGCCAGAAAAATGAAAGTTAATTACTCATCCCAGAAAGATTAATTATTTTTAACAGAAGTAATTTCATGAAGTCTCAAAACAAGAGCCTTGGGAAATGGAGTCCTCCTTTTATAAGGGTCTCTACATGCACAGCTATAGAGAGAGAGAGAATCACAGAACTGTCTGGGTTGGAAAAGACCTCTAAGATCATTGAGTCCAGCCACAGACTAACACCACCACAACCATTAAATCATGTCCCAAGGTGCCATGGACACACATTTCTCAGATCCCTCCAGGGATGGTAACTCCACCACCTCCCTGAACAGCCTGTTCCAATGCATGATCGTTGTAGAAACAGCACAGTCTGCTAAGAGTATTCCATGAGGTTGTAAGTTCACCTTAAAATTGCTTGAGGGATTGTGTGTAGTAAAGAATTCTGCAGTTGGCTTAAACACTGCATAGCCCAAAACTTTTTTCTTGGGTTTTTGTTTTTTTTTTTTCAAAGCTTCTGCCCTATGATTAAAGCATATGAAGAAAGAAGGAAGGGAAATAATAATTTTCCCAACTGAGAGAAATGTAATTCATTCATGCAAGAGCCACCACGTGTCGTATGTTCAGTGTGAATAAAATAACCCAGCTTTAAATTCAGGCATGACCAGAACTGTGGCATTTAATTACAGGTACTGTTGGAAAATACAAGTGGCAGCCTTGGGTCTCAGCTGTGGAACTTAATTTAAGACAGCAGTAAAAGGACCACCTCTAAGCACACCTGCTCAATCCAAACAGGCTAACAGCTTTAATAAAGAAGAAAAGAATAATCGACTTTGCTGCGTTCTCGGAGGTAAGAAATCCAGGTCCTGGTGGACAAGGGGGACAAATGCGTGGAGCTGCTCTGGGTCCTATGGCGTCTGCATGAGCCTGAGGTAATAAGCTCACTGAGGTTGGAGTGACACCATGCAGGCGTCCCTGATATCCCTCCCTGTGATCTGTGTGCAGACTTCCTCCTCTTCTAGCCCTGTCCCAAGCCCCCTCAAGCACTGCTGCTTAGGGAAGTGATTGAGTCACCGTATCCGGAGGTGTTCGAAAAACACGCAGACGCGGTGCAGAGGATTTAGCGGTGGACTTGGCACTGCTGGGTTAATGGTCGGACTCAATGATCGTAAAGGTCTTTTCCAACCGAAATGATTCTGATTCGACAGGCAGAGCCACTGCTTAACTTCTAACTAACACTGTAGACAGAGTAGGGGATGGAAACTCGACAGTCCCTGTGGAGTTACTTGGTTGTTGCAGGATCACCTCCACGACTTCTATATGATAATGTAATTGGTGATGCCAAGGTCTAGAAACTGTCTTCAAGCAGAGGCACTGGCATACTGTCAGACTCTCAGAGCATCGTGTTCAGTCGTTCCTCTGATCCCTCTTTTGGACCTACATCAGCTGTTTTTAGTAGTCACATTAATATTGTGACTCTACCACCGTTTTCAGTGCACGGCTCTTACAGCAGCGCTGCCTCTGTACCCCGCATCTCATCTCCTTGGGGATGACGTTTAGTTAGACGCTCACAGTTTGTTCATGAGACATTACTCCTCGGACACAAAGAGTTTATGAAATTGAAACCAGCGTTTGCTTCTCAACATCTTGGGCCCTCTCCCATACTTCTCTCCTTAGGGAAAGGCGCAGGAGAGGGGCTGGGCCGGGGCAGGCAGGGAGGGAAGGAGGGAAAGGGAGAAGAAGGTAGCAGGCATGCCGGCAGGCAGCGACTGTTTACAGCTGAATGAGAGGCGAGGCCAAGGAACGCGGCGGCAGAGCGGGGCGGAGGCAGGCGGCGGGCAGGGGCGGGGCGGCCGCCGCAGGCCGGGGGCGGTNCTGCCCCCGCGGCACCAGGGGCGGCTGCCCGCGTCCTGCCGGGCATGGGGGTCGGGCTCCGGCCAAGCCCCCGGGGGCGCTGCTGACCTGAGCGGCACCCGCCGCTCCCGCAGCTCCGCGGGAGGAGGACAGGCGGCGGTCGTTGCCCGCGGGCGGGCGGCGCGGGGCTCCGCGCGGCGGACCGCGGGGCTCGGGACCCGGAAGCAGAAGCGGGGCCGAGAGGCAGCTGGATGGGAAGGAGCGGCGGCGGGCGGCGATGGGGGAGCAGCAGAGCTCGCTGAACGGCCCGCGGACGGTCGCCAGCGCCGCGCCGCCGAGCCCGGCCGGGGGTCCGCGGGAGCCCGGCCCAGACGAGCCGCCTCCGCTGAGAGAGGGAGCTCCGGGCGGCGGGCCGGCCGGGCCGGGGCAAAGCGAGGGGGAACCGCCGCCGTCGCTGCCTGCCACCAGTCCTGAGCGACGAGGGGTCGAAGAGGAGGAGGAGGCGGCGGCAGGCGGGCCGGAGCAGTCCCCGGTCGCGGAGGAACCAGCGGCCCTGGCGGAGGAGGGGCCGGGGCCGGAGGGAGGCAACGGCCGCCGCCGCCCCCCCCGGCGGCACGTGTACTGCACCGTCTATTGCGTGGAGAACGACCGGCCGGCCGAGGCCCCCGCCTCCCCCAGCGACGGCGGCCCAGCTGCGGGGCAGCCTTCGGCGCGGCGCGTGGTGCCGGCGGGCGGCGATCCGCTATCGGCGGGCGGCAGCATCGAGGTGGTGGACTTGTACCTCCTGCCCGAGCCCTTCTCGGGGCTGATCGCGGGGGAGTTCGGGCCGCTGCTGGTGCTGAGCTGCCGTGTGTGCCTGGAGGAGAAGCCCATCAAGCCCCTGTCCTGCTGCAAGAAGGCAGTGTGTGAGGAGTGCCTCAAGCGGTACCTCAGCTCCCAGGTAGGTCCCGGCGAGCGCTGCGGAGGGGGGGGCATTGCTAGGCGGGACAGCCTTAGCAGGACAGGCTGAAAACCCTGAGGGTGTTAGCCCGGAGAAGGGCAGGCTGAAGGGGTTCTCGATACCTAAAGGGCCGGTGTCGGCAGGATGAAGCCAGGCTCTTAGCAGTGGTGTTCAGTAACGGGACAAGGGGCTTTGGGCACAGGCCGGAACACAGGAGGTTCTACGAAAACATAAGGGGAAAAACCTTTCCCTGTGACGGAGACAGAGCCCTAGACCGGGCTGCGCAGGGGGGTTGTGCAGCCTCGTTCACTGGAGGCGTTCTAAACCCGCCTGGACATGCTCCTGTGTGATTGACTCTGGGTGATCCTGCTCTAGCAGGGGATTGAAGTCGGTATTCTGAGGGCCCTTCCAGCCCTTGCCGTGCCGTGGTTCAGGGAAGCGGGGCAGTGACCGGAGCGTCCCTGCGGGCCAGGCCTCGCGGGCTGCACGCCTCGCCAGCCGCGCTCCGCTGGGCCAAGTGAGGGGCGAACCCTTCCTATCCCGTACAGAGCGCGGCTGGCAGCTGATTTAATGACCGTTTGCTCCCCAAGTGCGTGTTTACTTGTTACGCTTTAATGTTTTCGGCCTCATCTTTTAAAGGATCTCTTAGACTTCGACGTCTCTTACTGTTAAGTGACTGGCACCAGTTTCTTTAAAGAGCATACGGTGAGGAGAGTTTGGGAGCATTGCCAGCTGCTCCTGAGGTGACTCCTGAAGTCAGGATGCTGGGATGCTTGCTCACAGCCTCTCACAGCACTTGGTGCTGATGCTGCTATGTTTGGGGGTGGGCATTAGGTGCGCCGCAGGTGGGGACACTCAGTGTGAGAGTACATCAAGTTTGGTGTTATGTCAGCTATGTAAGATTAAATCAGCGTGTGGACGGGGGTGTCTGTGTATTTGTAAGGAATCATAGTTAAAAACAGTAAACAAACTTATTTTGGGGAAAAAAACCCTTAAACACAACACCTTACCCATCCTGGCTAGCAAGCTGCTCTCCCTGAGTAAGCCAGCTACTCGTGTGTAGGCTGCTTTTATCTCTTTGCTGGTCAGAGCTGCTGTTACAAACCAAAATCGACAACTTGAAAGGAAAGCTCGGTCCTACTTGGTGTTTTTTTTAGTAGCTCGTTTAGCATCACAAAACACTTGTGCATTGTTTCTGCTGCTGGTGCAGGCATGCCCTGAACCCAGAGAGCAATGAGAGAAATATGGGTATGTGGGGAAAATAAAGCCAAATAAACCTTTTCTTTAGCACTTTCCCGTTTTTATTCAGCAGAAACTTTTAGGATGTGTTTGATGGAGACGTGATGGTAGAATTAATTCTTATACCTGCTGGGGCTGGGAGCCATGCTTAGGCTGTGTCTGACCTGTGTGGGATGGATGGCTACAGCTACCCCCACACACTATAAATAGTCATTGGCCTTTTTCTGACCAGGGAACATTTCAGTGCTTGGAAATTGCTGGCTCCTCTCTGGTAACCTAGGTAGCATTTACTAGCTGGTAGCATTTGTTCTGGCTAATAGTAAACTCATTAGTGGTTTTATGCACCGCCTTTAAGTTTAGGTAACAGAGAAGGGCTCAGTGTGGAAACTGATGGATGTGGGAGAAGCAGAGCTGTGCTCTGTGTGTTCCTGTAATGCTGAAACACAGGAACACTTAATAAGCCTTCTGGAGACTTTGTGCCCAGGGCCCAGAATGGTTTGGTGAAATGAAAACTCTAAAGAAGTTTTCAGAGTATGTAGCCAGTGCACATTTTTGCCACCTTCATGATTGAAAGTGAGATCAGAATATTGCTTAGAAGCTGCAAACAGCAAAGTGGTGTGATGTCATAGAATCATAGAATCAAACAGGTTGGAAGAGACCTCGAAGATTATCCAGTCCAACCTAGCACCCAGCCCTAGACAATCAACCAGACCATGGCACTAAGTGCCTCATCCAGGCTTTTCTTGAGCACCTCCAGGGTCGGCAACTCCACCACCTCCTTGGGCAGCCCATTCCAATGCCAGTCACTCTCTCTGAGAAGAACTCCCCCCTAATATCCAGCCTAGACCTTCCCTGGCACAGCTTGAGACTGTGTCCCCTTGTTCTGTTGCTGCTTGCCTGGCAGAAGAGACCAACCCCACCTGGCTACAGCCTCCCTTCAGGTAGTTGCAGACAGCAATGAGCTCTGCCCTGAGCCTCCTCTTCCACAGACTGCACACCCCCAGCTCCCTCAGCCTCTCCTCACAGGGCTGTGCCCCAGGCCCCTCACCAGCTTTGTCACCCTTCTCTGGACACCTTCCAGCACCTCAACATCTCTCTTGAATTGAGGAGCCCAGAACTGGAAAATTGATCTGAAAAACAGAAGAATAGACCAAATTTTCAAACAAAGTCTACACCAAAGTTTCTATCATGTGGACTTCTCCCATACTGGTGGTTTTCATTAGAGGTAAAAGAATGTTTTAAAGTGGCCAAGTAATATGAAGATTCTGTTGACATGGTTTATGCCTCTGTGTGTATATAGTTTTCTTACAAGGAATGTCAAAGTGAATCTTGGCTTGGCTGTAAAAGACTTTGGTCAAACGACTTTGAAGAATACAAAACTCAGCTGATCTACAATAAGAACATTTTAAGGCATTAATTAGTACAAAGAATCTGCTTTTTTGCCATTCTGTGGCTGCACCATTTTATGTCAGGCTGCTCTTCTCTAGATTCTGCAGATGCCTGCATCTTACATCCATCTAATGAAAGTTATAGGATCCAGTAACTAAAGCCACTCCAAGGAACTAGTTTAGGCTTGACTCTTAGAGGATGATCCAGCATCTTGGTGGCTGAAACAACTGGCTGGCTTGGGAACCAGGTGTATGCTTCATGAAGTGGGCTTAGCACTGGCTGGCTGTTGGATATGTATGCAGGGATGCTCTCTTCAAGGAAGCCATTACTGTTGTTGTATACTCTGCAAAGCTTATTCCAGCAGCTGTTAAAAGGTGTGCTTGGCAGACAGCCATATGGGTACTTAGTCCTGTACATAAAAGATGGGGCAGGGATTCCATGATGGTTTGGGAGTTACCCACACCCCCCCCAGCTCTTATGAAATCACCCAGACTAGACTCAGCCATCTGGAAGTTAAGGAATGAAGCTTTATAGTCACAGTTTAGCACAATATACAAGCAGATATTTACAATGTATCAGAAATCTATACAGCTATATACAAGTTAAAGGTGATACAGAAACACAACAGCCCTCCCAGAAATCGGAGTCCCCAGGAGGGATTTCCATCCACACTTCCACCTTCTTTCCACCTCTCTGCCTTATCCCTGAGTTTGACTTGCCTGCAAGGTGAGTTTGGAGGATCAGCAAGGGGGAGTAGAAGCAGAAGGATTAGTTACACAAAAGCAGCTCAGGGAGAAAGCACAGGCTCTGACAGAGACACACACACACCGCCTTATCTATGGTTCTTGGTTTTGTACATCTCAGCAAGCCTAAGAGTGAAGTAGACATCACCCTTGTTTCCTTTTCATGGCCTATAATCTAATTTTTCCTCACTAAAACATTCTAGTTACCCTCAAACTAGCACAGATGCAGAGGAAGGAATGTCTGCAGCAGGAATACTGCTCTTGAGAAGACAGATTCACAGAACACTTCTGTGAGCATATTGTTACAGACGCTGTTAGGACCAGGTGGAATTTTAGGTGCTCGATAAATTTATTTAGGGAGAAAGGAAACAAAATACCTTCAAATACAGTTCAGTATGTTCTTCCCATATCTTCCCTTTTTGAAAAGAACAGGAAAGTGATGTTTCTTTGAGAAGAACAAGAAGTGATATATCTTTGCTTTGTTCTGTGGAAGGACTCTGTGACTCATCCTGAGGAGAAAGAAAAGGCTCCTCCATGTCAGTTACATTAGAGGACTTTCTGGGAAGGATGAGCGAAAAGTCAGTACAGGATGGAAATAAAGTTGCCTTTCATCTTTGAGGCTTAGCACTTCATGTAGCAAAGATAAAAAAGAAAATTTACCAGAAGTTCAAAAGGAGTAAATATTGCAAAGCTGTTTCTGTTTGAAAATGTTAACAGATTTTCAGTCTGAGTACAGTCAGGTTGATTTAGGGGCAGACCTGAAATTGAGAGCAAGGGGAAAGAACTGAAAACTTTAAGCAGCAGTGGATTGTTTAGATCTGGTTTCCTTGTCAGAGAAGTAACAGTCTGTGCCCTTTGAGAGGACACTGACTGACTCTTAAGTCTTTGAAGAAGTGGTCTCACATGCTGAAAATGTGGAGTATGTTTGCAGAAGTATAACACTTAATTCATGCTGCCTTTAGTGTCTGTGCATGTTTTCCCACGCTAGAGAGTTAGATTCTTGATGATGGTTTCAGCATGATTTTGAAATGATGCTTAATGAAGTAGCAAAATGAAATCCCAGTTAATACCCTCTATGCAAACATGCAACAGCATCAAAACTTCTGCCTCAGAGCCCTTTATAGATCAGAAAGCCAGCTGAAGTTTTAGACGTTGTTGGAAAGATGATTATCCAAATGAAAATACATCAGCTGCAGCAGAGTTCACTCCTAGTGTTAGTGGCAGGCTGGAAAATGAGGGTAATTGATTTAGGAATGTTGCACCTGAAGGGCCTTAGAGATCAGATCTAGTCTTTTTTATCAGCAGCACCTTGCTGCATAATCTCTTTCAAAGATTTAATGGCTGGAGCAGAAGCTTAGCAGGCAAGCCTGGAGCACCCAGGCCCATGTGGAGCCTGACTTTTGGTAAATTGCCTAACTTTACCTCTGCTTCAGTTCAGCTGTTCTTTGTCCCAGCCTAATTCTCATAGACACCTGAGGACTTTTCAGGATCTGAGTAGACTTTACTAGTCACAAAAATATTCTATGGTTTTATTCCCTTGGACCCAGAGAAGTTGAGGAAGGGTAGAGGGTTAGCCTGAAAGAAGTTGTCTCTCTTGCACCTCAGGACCTGGTGTGGGTCTCTCAGAGCCTGCCCCAGGTCCCAGCAAGCCAATCTTTAGGAATCAATGTAGCCCAAAGCTGGTCTTTATCAATATGCTTAATCATGAACATAAAACTTGAGGCTGAGGAGGGTGACTATCTGAAATATCAATGCTCTTCTAGGACCATGGTGCTTATAGAGGCAATCTCCATGGGCTTTTCAGTATGTGCCAAGTGAGGTCTGGGTCAGAAAGGTGGAAGAACCATTTCCTCTTTGTCTGGGAGCTGTGGGTTTCTACACTTGTGGGTCCTGCATGCAAACTAGGGATGATGTGGGGGCAGAACCAGGCCACTCTTATCTTGCAGATGCAATATTACAGTCACATCTTAGAATCATAGAATCAACCAGGTTGGAAGAGACCTCCAAGATCATCCAGTCCAACCTAGCACCCAGGCCTAGCCAGTCAACGAGACCATGGCACTAAGTGCCCTATCCAAGCCTTTCTTGAACACCTCCAGGAATGGCAACTCCACCACCTCCTTGGGAAGCCCATTCCCATCTTCCTCTCCATTTACCATGGCACCAAACTTAGGTTATTCCAGAAACTGTGTGCACACATAGGTTTGCTAAATAAGTGATTCACTTAACCTTTCCAAACTGCTTGTATGTCTGAGCCAGAAGGAACATTTATGCTTGGTTTTGCTTTTTATCCACTAGTGTCCAGGTTGGGGGTTGTTTGGGCATTTTTCTTTAACAGGAAACAAAGTTTAACTAGGTTTTTATATTAAACTTACCCCAGACCAGTAGAGAGGCAAACATTTATATGTGTGCTTTCATCTCCCCAGTCTGTAAACCTGACAAGAGCCATTCAGAACAACCTCACCTTTCACTTGCTAGCAAGTATTGACTAGACCAAAATAACATTTGCTGTTTCCTAACATCTGTAAAGTAGAATGTGTCATCTTGCACGTATTTGAAGAGGTATCATTATACCTGTTTCACTTTATAGGAAAAAGTGGCTGTAAAAGTTTTATAGGTAATCTTGGTGATTTGACTGCTTGCTTTTTCTACATGCAAATTAATGAAGTTGATAATCCAGTTTTGATCCTGTGCTCATTAGCAATGCTTTATTTTGTAAACCTCCTCATTCTCTCAGAGCAGTCATATTAAAGGACTTGGGCTGAGTCAGTTTAAACAGCATACTGTATAGTCTATCAGATATTATGGTGCTTTAATTATAGGAGCTCTAATGAGATTAGTGGCTGTGAGTAAATCAGAAGGGATTGTTGGGGGTGGAAAAGGGCCACATTCAACAGTGTTTGGTGCATGGTTGGCTTTGATGGGACTAAAATCCTGCTCTCCTCTCCTGAGCGTGAAATGTGGAGATTGTCTTTGCCCTGCCTGAGACCTGTTTCCAGTCTTCTTCTCTCAGATTTTGACCCTTGTATTTTCTGTGTGTGATCTCTTTCTGAAAGACAGCAGGGGGCTGTCACAGTCAGGATTTTTGAGGGAAATGTGATTGCAAAGCCACGTAACAAAGGGGAGAATTTCAAAGCAGGCTGTTACCTAGAAGTAGCGCCGGCTTGGAGCCAGAGGGACTTGACACCTGCATGCCTCTTCAGGTGTCTGATGGTATCATATAAATGATACTCCTTCAAAGCTCTAGTCTGGTTGGTGATGAAAACCAGCCAGCATAAACACTGGCAGGCACAAGTGCTGAATCATCTGATGGTTAATGAGCTGCTTGTGCCCTGAGTCAGACCAGAGCTCAGAAGGGCCACTGTCGTTCAGTTGCAAGGGTTGCTAATCCAAACCCATGCTTAGATGCATCCTAGTGATTTGCTAGGTTGGCTGCAGACTGGCTACCAGCAGGTTATGGCCACTTGAGCAATCACCCTCTAGCTGATGGGGCAAAGCAACAGAAGTTTCCAAAGGAGGAAGAGATGTATAGGAGGAGAAGAGAATACATCACCTACTAGATTACAGGCTTTCTAAATCAAACCACTGTAAGGTGGCTGTGCTCATCAGGAGGCAGATAGACCTGGTTGTTCAACTGAGAGCAGCCTGTAAGCTGCAGGAGCACCTAAAATACTTCCCTATCATTGGAAGTCTCCTGATGTGTTTCATGCAGTACCAGTCTTGAAACGCTGCTGCCCAAAGTTTGCTCTCGCAGTTCAGGAGGAGACCCTAGTACCTTGCAGATAGTAAAACGTCAAAGTTGCCTAGGCATGGAGCTGGTTTCTAGTCCCTCTTGAATGCCTGTTGATGGGCTCAATTTGGGCCAATATTGGAGATGGTGTCACCTCTTGATGAGTTGCAGGAAGGGGTTTTGCTGATGGAGGAAGGCTTGAATATCTGGGCTGAGGAGAAATGGTGCCATGAGTTGTTTGATGTTGGTAGCAAGAGATTAGGGTAAATGGCAAGTCCTACAGTAGTGCTGTGAAATTCTAAGTGTTGATAGTAAAACTTGAAAGACTTCCTGTGAGTGTGAAAGTGCAGTGGGAGCTGGAGGAAAACTGGTTTTAGCTTGGGTTGAAATCTTAATTTTGAAGCTGCCTCCTATGAATGCATGCACCTTGCTGGTCAGTTGGTGATGTTTGCATTGGCAGCATAGGCCAGTTGAGCCATGGGGAGATTGTCTGCCATGTGTCTGCCTTACCACTGCAATCACCAGCCATTCCCAGGAGCTACCAGGACAAGTATCTACTTGCCCAGGTGGCCAAGAGAGCCAATGGCATCATGGCCTCTATCAGGAGCAGAGTGGCCAGTAGGACAAGGGAGGTTATTCTGCCTCTGTACGCAGCACTGGTCAGGCCACACCTTGAGTGCTGTGTCCAGTTCTGGGCTCCTCAATTCAAGAGAGATGTTGAG